>VZTB01012490.1:819809-894411 GCA_013397245.1 Thryothorus ludovicianus
CCTGCCACCATGCCACCGGCCCTGCCCTGTCCCTACCCAGCCTGCTCCTGCTCCCCAGTAAGGTGCTCCTTGTGTGTGGCTTGGGCAGCTGTCCCTAGTTAGAGTTAGAGGAGAAGGAGTTCACCCAGTGTCCCTCTGATGAAGGCACAAATGCCTGCATCCCTCTGGCGGCTGCTGTGGCTGAGGCATGGGTGGACTCACAAGCTGAGAACACTGTGCAGCGATTGGAGCTGCAGGGGTTGCATCAAAACAATGAAACTCTCCCACCTCCTTCATCAAGCTCAGCAGCAAACAGTGGAGAAGAGAGTTTGAAGCAGGGAAGGGACATCCCAGCCTCATCCTTTCTCTTTCAAACCTACTTGTATCCCTCAATAATCTCTTTACCCAAAGTACATTTGTAATCTACATGCAAAGGAATGTATAAAGCCGACGAGGAAAAGTGTGAACTAATGGCAATGGCCTGTGTAGTGCCCCAAAGGCCGGGCTGCAGCTGCCACCACCTGCTCCAATGTCCCTATTTCTGAAGGAGGAGAAATAGGACTGTCCTTGGGGGTCAGGTGAGACAGGCTGAGGCCAGCAGTCCACAGCGACAGAGGCAAAAGTTAACTGAACTGCACCCCCCCTTGTGAGGTAGCACAGAAACCTTTTCTGCTGAGAATACTCCATTTTATCCCAAGAAAAGCTTATTTTCCCCCAAAACAAGAATAATGAAATCACAGTTTTCTATCCAGAAAATGTTAATGGAAAATTTGTGCCCAGCTATGAATACAGATTGGAGATATTTGGATTTCTGAGGAAAGGAAGGTCAAGTCATTTTCACAGTGTGAAAAATGAAGCTAACAGAGTTCATATTTCTCTGTGAAGCAATGATTGATTTTTCTTTCTGTGCCTCATTCATACAGCACTAAACATGTATAGAGAGCAAACTTACACTTTAGATAAAGCACACGATTGCATCAATACATTGAAAATTAAGTTAATATTAGCATTTATTTGAAGGTAGGCACAAGAACATTTAGCTCAACTCTGTGAGAACAGGCAGGAGTTGGCATAAATCTTATGCATCCTAAAGCACAAAAAAAAAATCACCATTGAGATGTGCATACATAAAATAGGAACCCATCACGTTCTGCCTCTGTGGCTAAATTTCCTCTTCAGAAGTACATAAGGATTTTAGTTACTGAAAGCATGTTGCTACTCAATTTCAAGTGTGTATGTATATGCAATCTTTATTTTCCTATCATCTTAATTGTAATTATCAACTCCATGCTGCCTGAGCGATTTGTTTAACTGTGCAGAACTATTCTTATTAGAGTTGCTACTCCTATTTTATGAAACATGATTAATTTAAAACAATAATCACTTCTAAAAATATACTGATAATGTATTCTTACTGTAAGAAGGGGGAATGTTTTTATGTCCTGTTGAATAATCATTCCTTCAGTAAATTTCTCCAGACTCCTTTAGGAAACCTGTCATTTTGGCATTTTTGTTACAGTAGAGTTCATAGTGGCGAGCCCTTATGTATCTTAAGATGTGTCCACAGCTACCTGCCAGGACACAGAGTCTCACCACTCTCTGATCCTATAAGGTTCACAGTGGGTATTGTAAGGTCTCACAATGAGTGGATGTCAGTTTGCCATAGGGGTTTTCAGCTCCCTCTTTTGGTACTTGTTTCTTGACCACGTGTCACCAAAAGCCCCAGGAATGCCATTCAGGTGGTGGGAAAATCCTCCCTGATTCAGGTTGCTAACTAATGCTTTCAAGAGGTGCACATTGATAGCTCAGCAGTCATGCTAGAAGCGTTGTGGTGCTTAGACTGTGACACTGTGTGACCCCACCTGACCAAGGCACAGCTCCACTTGATGTTTTGCCACTGTCAGAAAAACAGAGGGAAAAAGGCAACAACAATAAGATTTCTATGTATTACTGTCAAACAGCACATTAGCTAGGCAGCTCTCAAAATACTCTCAGGATAGTCCAAACTTTCAAAGCCAGGCAAGACAGAGACTCTAGTCAAATGCTCCATTAAAGTAACTTCAGAAACAAATAACCAAAAAGACCTACTGGAAAGCAGATGCAAATCAGCTGTGAAAAGCAAAAGGGAGAATCACAAAACTAGGAATTTGGAGGGCACCACAAAACTAGGAATTTGGAGGGCGAAAGTACAGAGACTATGAGAAAAAAAATCAAAACCAACCTGACTTTCAAGCAGACATTTCATTAATTAATTAGAATCATTACAGTTTGATCTTTCTCTGCCATCCATCCCCCACCCTTTTTGTTTCTATTTTACTTGTTCTGCTGTTTGTTTTGCATGATTTTAATCAGCTGGCTATCTTCTTCTAAGATTTAAGAAACAAAACTTTATGTCATGCTTACCAACTGATTGTGAACAGTGGGCCTTAGAGAGTAAGTGAAGAATTGGCCAAGTGTTGCAATTCTTCCCTTTAACCAAACCAATTGCTTAGAGCTTTAGCACGGCTCTCACTGTCTCCTAGCCTGGCACACAGAAACAATCTCTGTGGTAGCTTTAACCAATTGCATGGCCATATGTTCCTTATGAGTGGAACTAAAGGTCACACACAGTGTAAAATAAAACTACCAAACTAACTTTGTAACACAAAAAAAAGCCAGAAAATTGAAGTGCAAAAGCATGGTAAAAAGGCTTTTCACATCAAGTTTCTTTCTTTCTGCCATGTTGCTTTCAAAAGGCAGAAGCACTTTACAGCAATGATGTCTATACATAAGCTGCTGAAGTACTGTCTTGTCTTCAGTGATTTTTATGAGGATATTCTCTAATGCACTTTACAGAAATGTAACACTAGGCAAAGCTTCATTTTTATGAAGGAAACAAAAAGAATAATGTATGGCACATAGCATTAGCACGGAGGTGGAATATCAGACAACAAAAGCTGATCTTGTTCCTTTTCTCTTTCCCCTCCTTTCTTCTTTTATTCTGATAAGATCACTCTGTTATGTTCATCCCTTTCAACCTCAATTTTCTGGTCACTCTATGTTAGGAAAATAAGACTTTCTTGTATTCTACTAACATTGGAACACAGTATCTCTAACAAACATATTCAGAGCAGATCCTGTAGCCATTCAGGTTTAACCATGAGGGACCAACATAATTCAAGCAATAGCTTGGGTATTTATCTAGGTGTTTAATGCCAAACAAAGGAATTTGATGATAAATACAAAGCACTAGAAAGTTCAAATACTTATCCACATATATAAAATAGTCCATGTGTACAGTGAAGAGGGCAGACAAAACAAACTCATAAGAAGATACTTTTCCCCAAAAGGAGATCAACAAATATTTACTGTTTCTTTTCTAGTAAAAAACCACTTATAAATTATGTCAAATTAATTGCAGGATCCTTGTGCTTCCACAAATACATTCCCAATGAAGGTACCTGCTGTTTTTCTTCACAAATTTGATGAATTTCACAGTATTTTTTGAGCATTTTACAGATGCGTTGAGGGAGGGAGGTGTGCAGAGGGGAAGTAACCGATTTGAGTCAGTTGTAAGAAAACAAAAGCTTTCCATGAGCAGACACAGTCAGTCCTCCAAATACTTTGGCCACTAGTGGATAGATGCTATAGACATGGTACATCCTAATTTGCTATGCTGTGACAAACATTATGGTGTATAGTACACCTTTAGGCTATCTGCCCACATATCCATTTGATAAACTCAAACACTGCATGACCATCAGTGGGTGTGGGTGTTCATACCCTCCCAGCTTCTTGCAAGAAACAGGAGCCAGTTCTGTTTTGAGAAGATATTCAGGCCCACTTAAAAGCCAAGAGCAGAAAACCCCCCATTTGCACTCCTTCTGATCCCTGGAGGACCTGGCACAACCAGTACTCAACACTGAAATAGCATCAGGATTAGAGCATCTGAGATGGTCCCTCAAAGGCCTTTGAGATGTCTTGGAAAGGTTCTGCTGAGATCAGTGCAAGACCATTGCAGCAATTTCTTTTCATTCAAGAGATGAATGTCTGGCATATTTATTTCATAAAGTGAGAACCAGTATCCCAAACAAATAGCTAGAATGAGTATTATTCAGTCTTTTTCCTGGCAACCAGCTTAAACGACCGTGTCTTGCTTTTCTGGGAAAGCTGCCAGCTGAGCTCTGAAAGGATTGTGGTGCTGACGGCAGAGTCTGGAGGGCTCGTTCCATGCGCTAACCAGAGGTCTGCTGAAATAATCAGGAGGAGGAGGCAAGGCCTTCATCCTGCAGCGGAGAAGAGGGCTGGAGCACAATGGCATGGCCGCGGGGAAACCAAGAAGGCTGTTAAGCTCACTGGGGCATGGGCTGTCTTTTACCATGTGTTTGCACAGCTCTAGCACTGAGGCACCCCAGAGTAAAGTCTTTCAAAGTGGTTAAATGACTTATGCTCTTAAAATCTATTTCTAAAAGTGAGTAGTATAACTTCCATTTACTCCCCTCATTGGGCCTGGAGTGCAATTGCAGTCCCACTTGCCTTTTTTTTTTCCCCCTCATTCCTGATGAAAAAATTACTGCCAAGTCACTTACCTGGTTCACTTGTGACTCTGCTGCTTACAGTGACTGTACCTCATGAAATTATCTCCACAGCTAGAAGAGGGAGGTGGCATCAAATGATGTTTTACCATTTTGTGATGTCACCACATCTATTGAAAATTCAATATTGAGGAACAGACTGAATAACCAAACAGAATTCTTAAATCAAAATTAATCCAAGCTACATAATGAAGAGCTGCCAAGTGAAAAATTTGCTACTGACTTACATATTGAACTGATTTAAATGACCTAATTTAGTAAAATGCATTTTAGAATGTCATTCTGTCAGTGTAGAAAACTAGTGCTGTAAGAGTCAGTAATCATCATCCTTCTGATAGTATTAATGTGAATTTTCCTATTATACAGTATAGATTATTAGCTGTTTCATCTCTATGGAAAACACTGATGTTGACAAAGGGAGAATTTCACTTTGAGTGGAAAAGCCACACTTGGCAAGGAGTTTAAAAGCACAATAGTATTTATGTAAATATAATGAGATTATAGCTGATCTCCTTGACGTTTTTCTTCCATCAAATGATGGAAACATTAGAAATGTATCCAAACTATGCTAAAAGAGGTAAATATTCAAAGGACACCTTACAGCCAGCTACACTGAAGCAATGCCTGGAAAGCCTATTGTCCACCCTGTTAGGAATAGGTAACTCCTTGTACATTGCAGGTGACTAAAACCAAACAGAGTTTGCTACACTGCAAATCATCAAGGAGCAGCTGGTGGAAGAATTGACCTAAGTGATCACAGACCCTTATATTGCTTGCTCACTCTGTTTGAATTTTAAAGACCCAGAAATAAAAGTTGAGGCCAATGATGTATTTCTTTAATGCAACTGGAACATGGTATTCATGAGTCTACCATATTTATATGTTTTTTAAAAGGTAGAAGAACGCTATTGCACTGCTACCTCCAGTTACGGGACCAAATCACCAAGTCAATGGTCATACTTGCAAATTAGTTTCAGGTTCCTGGTAGACATCAAAAAAATAAGTCAGTCAAGTGCAGAACTGTGAACTACCAGCATAGGGTATTAAAACTGTAGAACAATATCTATCACCTCAACTGGCATCTTAAAATTGCATAAAAGATCATTGTTGGGAGGAAAAAAGTCAACCACAGACCAAAGCAATCAAGAGACTGACTGTTTCACTGAGGAAAAAATTAGTATACTATGCATAGAGAGGTTTCTTTTTGGATTACAGTGACAAATGCTTCCTGATCTTTCTAAGACCTGCACACATTTGCTGATGGTTCATTCAACAGCCCTTACAAGAGGCAAAGATTTTCTTAAGTAGGTGCTTGAAACCGCATTGGCAATTTTAGAGGAAAATCAAAACAGTTCCTTTAGTCCTGGTTTGAGAATGCAGTTTCAAGCATAAAAGTTTTTAAATTTGGGCAGGAGCCTTTGGGAAGGCTGCACACAAAAGAGACACAATACAGTAAGCAGATGCAAGTAACTAAACAAATTAAAGCATGCTTGGGTCAGGACAGCTGCTGTAGTTTTCTGTATGTTATTTAAAAAAAAATTATTTTAGATAGTTCTCCTGATAAAAGTACTTTATACCTTTCATGTTTCTCTGTGGTAGCAAAGCCACAAACTCCTGAATTCTACTGCCGCAATGCAAGAAGAGTCATTTTAGAGGTCAGTTCAGATCTTCAATTTCTGAAATCCAGTTTTATTACATAAATGTCCTGACAGTTGGGTTCCATTTTCCTCTGTCACAACACAGACTTATTTGAACATATTTTAAAATTAGTTATGCTAACCTGTACTTCAAGAGCAGTCAAAGTGTTAAATGATAGATACTTATTAGAAGGAGCAAGTTGGAGTCATTGAATCCTTTATACAACATTTTTTTTAAAATTTAAACATCATTTTGAGAAGCAGAAAACGTACCAGTCCAGTGATATCTGTCATTGCTCATTTTTCATAGACTCGACATGATTATTCATTAGTCAGAAGTGACATAGTTAAATGCTAACTCTTGCTAAAATATTGATCATAATATGTGGGGGCATATAATTTATCTGAATCAAGTGAAATATGTTTTCCTCAGCAAGATGATGAAAGCTTGTCTCATTACAGCATCATTTCTACTGAAGTTTCCACCATTAGTTAGTTTAATGACTCTGTGAACATTTTAATTGAGAAGATCCCTGTGTAAGTTGCTCATTCAAAACACATGGATGGATTTAGATTTGAGAAGGAGAGAAATGTGCAGTGAGCTGTGCTCAGCCTGAGAGTGCCAGCAGAAGGCAGAGAATCAGGTACAACAAAGCATCCAGATCAGCAGGGGCAGGAGAATTTGGAGAGGAAAAGGCAAGGCATTGCAAGCCAGGAGATGTTAAAGGATGTCATTTGCAAGTAAGAATACTCAGGCTGGATATATGGGAGTGTACAAATATGTGTTTACTTAAATTGTTCTCACCCCCTGAAAAAAAAAAAAATGCATGTGGCCAGTGGAAAACTACAGTGCCCTTTGAAAGCCAAACCTGATAAGAAAAGGTAAACGTGGCTATGACCAGCCCTGGTCTTACTCTGAATATCTATTTCATAAAGGAGAAAAAACTAACCCACACTCTTGCATCATCCCCTGCCTGCACATACATTCAAAGGAAAAAGAGTAAACCATTATTTAATATCAGCTTCACATTGCTGGTCAGCAAATCTAGTGATGCTCTTCTGTCCTCTGTGAGGATATAAGCTGAGATTTTAGACTTCCATGAAGTCTGGTATTGCTGTCAGGAGTGCCACACCAAAGTGCTGACACCAAAATACCTTGTGGCTATCATATCCTGGTGACTGATAAATTAAGGAAAGTGTTACTACTGTAGACTCTGTTCCCTGTGTGTAAGTGGGGTCATTCCCACCTCTACATGCACCTTTCTGAAAATAGAGTAATCTAAGAGGAAAATGGATACAAGTAATGTCCTTATCTAACCAGAAAATAGTCTAGGGATTATGAAAGATTTTTATTTTTAACTCCTAGCTACAGGGACAAAAGCTGAGAAGAGCTTGAGTGATTTGCCTGAAATCACAAAGTTCTGCATATTTCAGTCTGGATGTCAGATCAAGCAATAGGGCAAGAAGAAAGCCTCAAGTTATGCCAGGAGAGGTTTTAGATTGGGTATTGGGAAAGATTTCTTGACTGAGAGGGCTGTCAAGCATTGAACAGGCTGCCCAGGGAAGTGGAGTCACTTGAGGTTTTTACAGGATGTGTAGATGTGGCTCTTGGGAACACGGTTTAGTGATGGGCTTGGCAGTGCTTGGGTAACATTTGGACTGGATGATCCTAAAGGTCTTTTCTGACCTAAACAAATCCATGTTCCAGCTACATGGAAACATTGCTACCACACTGCAACTCACATTTATGAATAGAAACAGGAGAGAAAGCACAGCAGTTTAAAAATGTCATTTCTATCAGGAAAAAATGGAAGAGGAGGAATCTCTGAATATTTCTCAGAGGGCCATTCTATTAAATGCATCCAAACCTTGAAATCTTAATCCTAAAAAAGAAGAAAAAATTAAACCTGATAGGATCCATTCTAAACAACCACATATTCTACATAAAGAAAATAAAGTGTTTGACATAACACTTGATAAACAATATGATTTACATTATTTGCATTTTGTTTCTGATTATTTGATATAAAAATATACAACCCTGCATTCATTTCTAACTTGTTCTATAGAGCCTTTGCTGAACCTCTGAAATCATGCACATGCAGGATCAAAACAGAGAGATGGGAAGTAGAATGTGCTTCATTATGGCAAGTACAGCTCATATCCTCCTCCACAACACAATTTATTAGTATCTAATAGAATTGTAATGTTTCTCATTCTACATTTTTACAGCTGCATCAAAATATTAAAGTGTGAATTGCAATTAAACTCACACAGTGCTCTTAGCATAATTTCCCTTGTATTAATACTTAGCAAACCAAGTTATTGGCGTAATATTACTCTTGATACTGGTTGTCATAAAGGGATAAAGCCTCCAAATAGTAATAAAGTATATTTTACTGGAGAGAGAACAGCAGTACAAAAAACATTATGCTACTGGAGTTGTTAATTCCTGTGGAAGGGGGTGGGGAGAGAAAGGCTTTTGACTCCTTAAGTTATAGTTTGTGGGTTAGTACATCAACTCACTTTAATCTCACTAAACAGGTAATTTACTTGCTTTCTGAAAGCACCCATGTGCAAGAAAATGCTAGTGCACTCCAGGGATGATTCTAAGATTGATTGCTTGGCTCTAGTCACCAAAAATGGTGTGAATTCTGCTAAGCTCCATCTTAAATGTACCTGAAATACTTAGAGATTTTAGAGGGCAAAAATGGATTTTAGAGGGGTAAAAATGGAGAGGCAGTATTTGTTCCCAGTAAGCTCAATTTATGAACATGTGGTCAGCTTGACTAAAGAATTTTGAATCAGAAGGGCTGAACTACTATTTGCAAATGGCAATAGGTACATTGACTTGGGATAGAAAAATTGCAGGTGTGATATCCCTGCTTATGTTATCCCTTAGGAAATTCAAAGGTTTTTGTGTATTTCCCAGCTGCTTCTTAGATTTGCAGTTGGCTATAGCTTTTTGTGGTTTTTAGTTCAGAATTGAACTCTGCAAAAATGTGCTCATGGGAGAAATGGAGAGCTTTCGTATTTTCTTATGGAGGGGAAAAAAAGTGGCTAAATTAAATACCATTAAGTAGACATGACTTTGATCAGATTGTCTGCGCTGGATAGTTCTATAAAAGCAACTGGAAGTAGAATTTAAATGTCAGGAATTACCTTTTTCCTGCTTCATTTAGGGACATACCAGGTAAACCAAACTTTTTCATATTCCAAGTACTGACCCACAGTATAACCAGAAGTGGAGCTGCAGGGTGGGCCAACATGTTTGATCAGGCTGTGCCTGCTTACCAAGGGCTGGAAGCAATGAGGACTGCAACCAAAAACTCAGTGAGGTTGTGCAGTCTCCCCTGTAAACCATGCCATGAAAACAAAAGACTACTTTATTAAGTTAACAATAAAATCCCAGTCTCAGGGTGATGCTGAAGGGGATTTTGAAAGATTATCTTTACTTATTTCAGATAGGTTTGTGGTTTTGCAAACATTCAGTATGTGTTATTGATAAAGGACTCAGTTGTTTCTTTCCAACTTGCAGGGGAGATTTCTCTCCCTTAGAGAATTCTCTTTGCACCATGATTAAACACCACTGGGTAGGAGAGGTGCATCTGAAGAGACCCCCAGATTCAGGTCCGTGCAGTTTCAAACATCATGGAGCAAAATACAAATAAAACAAACCTTCCAAAACTGCTGCAAGCTCAAGTCCTACCTCTCATTGATGCTAGATTGTTTTTAACAGATTTGGCTTCTGTCTGTGACAGTTACTGATGATAGATCCTCTGATCTGGGTAGGCTGAACATGAGGAGTCTGTATCACAGCCCACAGAATCAACACCGTGGTGTCTGGGATTTGCTGTGTCATTCATGAACTGCCAAGATAACTGCATCATTGCAATGTGTCACACATCTCATATTTTGCCTCCCCTTTTCTTCTCCTTCCCTTATATTTTATCTCCCAGAAATTTAATCTCTCCTGCCTAAGCCACCAGCAACCAGAATAGACCAAAGTACTTGAATATGATGAAAAGGCCATTAATTTCCACCAGCCTGGTCTCCCATCAGAGGCTGTCTCCCTCCTCACTTGGCATGGAGAGGGTAATCTCCAAAGTCTGTGCTGCTGCACCCAGCACAGTAATCATTTCTGAGCTGCAGCAGTGGTGACAATTTTGATCATGGGGCTATAACAGCATGGTGAGCTAAAGACTACAAAAGCAGTATGGTGACAGTGTATTTAAAAAAAAACTGCTAAATTTTCAAGGTTCTAACCCAAAGTTTATTTAAATTCAGTAGAAATTCCCAATGTGGCCCCTAACATCTTCAACACTTCTTGGAAGGACCTCGAACACCCAAAGCTGTGGCTAAGTTTACCCATCTAAGTTTGGCTGAAAGCAAAATTCTCCATTCCTTCTCCTCTATTCCTCATGGCATACTTCCTAAAAGTATAATTTACAGAAAAATGATCATTAAGAAATGACAATTCTTTCAGCCAAGCTCCTTTCAGACATATAAGCAGTGTGTGGCAGGCATAATAAAGCCATGAATAGGAGTGCCCCCTAAATCACAGGAATGGGAGGCAAAGTAGATGTACCCTGTTCCATCTCTGGACTCTGTGTGACTGCAAATACATAACTAGTAAACACTTGGGCATAACTCAATTCTTTCATGCCTGTAAAGACATTTGTGCTTCTGCACCACCCAGCAATAGCAGCAACATTATCTTCTCCCTGTACATCAGGAACCAGGGGCAAACCTGTCCAGCAGCTGCTTCCCTGCTCAGCCCAGTGCTGGGGCCAAGGAGAGGCAAAGCAGCAGCTGAAGCACAGAGAACAGAGGCTGATGGAATCCTGGACACTAGCAATGGACACAGTTACCTGAGAATTAGATGAGGAAAGAGTCATAGCACTAAAAGCGTTCTGCATGAGCAGCACCAGTTCTCAGTCTTCTCCCAGCCCTGTTTCTGCTAACAGGCCCACACACACAAACCAAGGCAGACATGCACGTGAGAAGTGATCCATTTGTCCCATAATAATGTTGCTCTAATTAGCCATTTATCTATGGCACTTAGAACTGCATGTGAAAAGAAAAATACTTTCTTCATTGCCCGCCTACAAAGAAATAACAGCATGGCCTCTGTGGAAAGCACACTCAATAAATGAATTTGGGTAACATCAGGAGCTTTGTGAAACAGTGTTTAATAGCAAGTCTGAGAGAACCTGAGAAGAGGCTGCTAAGATAATCAGTGTGCAGCACTAGGTTTTTGGTGACTGCTTCACATTTTGAAGGAAAAACCCATGTGACAACAGAAAGGGGTGAGCTCTCAGAGCATTATTCCAGGGAATTATTCCTGGCTCACTTCCAGAAAGGATACTCCCAGGGTGGATATTTCTATTCTAGGACACAAATACCTCATGGATTCCTTTAGTCTTTTTAGAAACAATAGCTCACCTGGTATATTTGGCAGATTGTGCCAAATCCTCTAACCTGATTAGACACCCTTTTTATGGTAAGGAGCCTATTCTTAGGTCCAGGTAAAATATTATGTGACCATGAATTAAAGGAAAATATGTGCATGAAGCATTTCATATACATAACACCTGTCAGGGATGCTGTGGAGTTCTAGACCTTCACTGTAGCTCTAGCCTAGGACCAGTGGATGGAGAGATGCAGAAGGTTCAGTTAACTTGTGGCAACATTGCCATGAGTATGTCTGTGTCACTGTCAGTCACAAAACAGGTACTCCAGGAGATTTTTTGGACAAGGAAGCTCCTGATCCTCAGAAACCGTAAAGGAGTGGGGTCAATCCTGTCAAAGGCTTCTCTGTGAGCCTGCTCCTTTCTCAAAACAAGACCCTCAAATCCTGGATCCACCTATGTCTAAGTTGACAGATTTGAAGCAGATACCAGATTGCTGCTTTACTTCCTAAATTTGGACATAGCAAACAAACAAGAAGAAACCTAAATGCACAAAGTAATACACATGAGAGATGTGAGCTTTTCTTAAAGTTGAAATGATTCTTTCATAAAACAAAATATTTCTATTTACCTACTCTTGCTGTAAATGTAATCAGTGCCAAAAAGTACATTGGCTTTCCTAGCCTCATTTGTCCAGTTTAGTCACAAAATGGCAAGAAGCCAAAGCCTAGATGCCAGCTAAAACTGTGGCAAAACCACAGGTGAAGACTACATTATACCATCCTTGTGGTGTAAAGAGTGAATAAAGGCACCAAAAAAGGATGTGACTCCTAGACAAGATGACAGTATCTCTGAAATAAAAAAAATTGAATATTCTCATGGTGACTTTTCAGCATGGTAAAGAAGACAAAATGCCCATTTAGCAAGGACGTGTGCTGGTGGCGTTATTGCCAGCGATAGCGACACTTGCGTATCGCTTCCAGGGCAGGTTTATTTCCAGACACTCCGTGTTCTGCAGACATTCATCAAACGCCACTGAACTAATGTTAACGTCCACTTTGAGCAAAGGAACAGATTCAAATGTCTCTGCTGATGCGACTTTTTCTCTCTTCTGCTCAGCAGACACATCACTTGTTCTGCTGGACTGTTTATTCCTGGCAAACATGGAACAAACTTTCAGCCTTGGAAAACAAGCAGCTTGTAGTTATTAAGACAGAAAGAAGCAAAAGAAGAGAGAGTTGGGTCACTGAGATGTCAGGGGAAAAAAAATATTGCTTGGATATCATGAAAGAAGAAAAAAATTCAAAATTGTCCCAAGTTTTGTTATAGAAGAAATAGGCAGGAAGGATCTTCAAAAGAAGGTGAGGATTACATTACAGTGCTAATACTGTGGCTTCTCCCAGCTGCCAAAGGGACAGCAAATCCAATAGCACATGACCAGAAATAAAGAGCAATTGTAGCTGGGCAAGAGAAAATTGATACTTTTAAATGTATAATCTTTAAATGTATAATCTCTTATACTGGGGCCTCCCAGCAAAGAACAGAAGGTGGACTGGTGAGTTTCCCATGTAAACTTATGGCATCCTGCTTAATTCCATTTTTATTTAATGCCACTGTCCTTTATGTGGCATTAACTTTAATGTAATATTGAAGGCTTTGGGTTTTTTTAATAGCGTCATAAGTGTAAATGTAATAGTTATATAACAATAACAATAAATCAAGAACGTACTAGAGTCACTGCAATAACTAATAACTAATAATAACATTAAGACACAGTTTATGATGTATCTAAAGTTCAGTACCTTAGAGAGTTAATTAAGTCCTAAGTTAATTGGCAATGATCTTATTTCTAGACAGGAAATGTAGCCAATTAGCTTGTTTATGCTTAAACAAGTAACTGAGGTCATAACAAGACTTTTTGGGGTGTTATTGATTGATTTGTAATTTGTTAATTAATTTTGATTGACTTTACAAGTACCCTGCTAATTCTTTTCTTCTAGGGAGATGAAGCTACTGACATGACTGGCAGCAAGGTAACCACTCACCATAATCACTGCAGGAAATGTGCAGTTTCATAATTTCACTCGTAAGATGCCACCCTTAAAAAGAAAAAGCTTTTGTGACAAAGTGCAAACCAACTTTCTGTTTATATAATTTCATGCCTACCTTTACCAATCACAGAGTACACAGTAACATCAGAGATGCCAAATTGTATTTAACCATCCTCACAAGCCCTGCTTTGTCACTTTGGATGTTTCTGTTGTTAATTGCACAGCATTACCATCTTAATGCTTTAGGAAATTATTACATTGAAAAAATAATTAATGGATAAATATATGAAAGCCAAACCCAGGTAATGCTTTCCAGATTCAAATTGTAGGAAAGAAAACCAATGTTTTGCAAGGTCCCTTTTTCCATCACAGCAACATCTTGAAGATTTTTAATTGCAAGTGGCTTCTCCCCACATAGCTTTATCTAGAACCAATCCATCAGTTATTGCACAGATTAAAAAAAAAAAAAAAAAGCATAGTGTTAAAATTCAGCTCATGGGAAAGAAGGAGCCCAGAAAGACCTTTAGCTCATGGCATCTCCAGTGAAGAAATTCTTTAGCTGCAAAGTCACATAACACAGGATAAAATTAACAACTCATTTAGCTTGCCTTCTGCCCCTGGAGACCAGGAGAGAGGCACAGAGCAGTAAATGCCAGCGGTGGGTGGCAGTGCCTGGGACAGGCAGGGTGGGCTGAATGGGGCAGCAGAGCTCCTGCTGCTGCGCATTCCCTGCGAGAGCCCCTCGGCAGCACAGCCCATGCACCTCCTGCCTGCAGTGCCCCGAGGGAGCAGGCACAAAACAGCCTCTGCTCCTGCAGCCTGGCCTCCCCTTACGAGGCAGATTAACCCTCAGGTAATTAAAGGCCACAAATGAGATGCAGGAAATTCATATCTAACACTGTAGAATCAGAGGGGGAAAATCAGTTCCAGGAGGACAAAGAGCTTGAACTGAGAAAAAGGAACAAGACTTTTTTAAGATTAGAAGCATCAATTGAAATGCTAATATTTTATAAAAGGTCAAAAAAGTGCAGATATGCCCATATGTGAACCACTACTGCCCAGGCAACAAACAGCAAATGGTGTGAAGTTGAAATTACTTTTCTGCCTTAGATACAGAGCAGTTCCACAGTGATAAAAATATTTCCTTTCCTCATCCTCATGCCGTCTTGAAGATCAGTCCCATTTTTTCCTCATTAAAAAATCCCATAGTTCAGGAATTAATTGACAAACCAGGATGGTTTTTTCCCTTTAATGGACCTGTTCTCACTTAATGAAATATTTTGTCAATTTCAAAATTCTTTACATTGACACAGCACTCTTCTACTTAATTATGTTTTATTTCATTGCTGGAGTTTTGTACTTCCTTCAAGTCCCACTTCAATATCCCTCGAGTACCACTATTTCACTCTTACTCTGATTTGAGGCCATACAATTCATAGCAAAGCATTAATTTTTAGTTTTGTCATATATTCAGTGTTGAGCACAACCAATCACTCCACCCTGACCCCCTTTGTAGCTGGATCAGTACATCTCCAGCATGACCAGTTTCTCCAGTAGTGAAAGGTAGAATTTATCCTTTGGATAAACTTCCCTTGTAAGAATGATATGGGCTGATTTATCACACTTGTCTCCGCCTGCAGAGCTAGCACCAACTTCCTAAATCAAACTGCTTCCAAAACTTGCAGTATTTTGGAGGCAGCCATCCCAGCACTGGGGGAGGACATTTATTCACATATGCTGAGATTTAGTCCTGAGCTTCATTTGTGTTGAGGTAGATTTATTTCCTAAGAATCATAGGACCAGTTCTAGTTTGAAACTCGCCTTTAATGCCAGTCTATATCCAGAATGTGAGTCCATCCATTTAGGAAACTAAATCAAGTATGATGTCCCAGTATTACTGTGGGAGGGTTCAGGAATAAATGAGCATTTTATAAGGAAAAGCTATGGGGTTTCTGTCCTGCTTATCACAGTTTTCTCCACTCTTCTGGGGTATCTGTCACAACTGCATCCTTGAAGCTTTAGACTCTGCCATAAGCACTTATACTTTCTTTCCATGCTTGCAGCCTAATTTTTAAAGTATTAGGGTGAATTTTTATTTCACTGGAGGAAGAGAGTGCTTCCTAGCTTATCTTTCAGCTTTTGTGGTACAAACACCTTCAACCTGGCAATCTTCTCCCTCCATCTGACACAGGGGAAATCCCCATACCCAGAAATAAGGTCAATGCTCTCCTCACCAGGAATTTTGCTTTTCATAGAATCCAAAGCAAATGTAACAAGAGCCAAAGTTCTGGGGTGGCCCTATCTGTAACTTTATTTTATACTGTGCAAGACAACCAAACTTCTTTGTTCTAGGCTGGAAAATATAATCATATAAAACTCTTAGAGCTTAAGAGCCAAATTTACTCTGTCAAGTATAGTTATAAAAATAAAACACACTTTAAAAAGAAATAACAGTAACGTCCTTATGCTATATAAGACCTAGAACACAGATAACAAGGAGTTATCAAGATTTTATTATCATACAGATTGATACAAAAGTTCAATATGCAACACATTTAACTCTGTTTAAGGAGACTGAAATAGGTCCTGAAGTGGAATCACTAGAGAGAAATCCTTCACAATTTTATTCACAGGGGTAAAGCCTGACCTCAGATGTACTTGCACTGTGCAATGTGCATAAAGGCAGAGGGGCCCAGACTGGCACAGGAACCCAGATCCAAGGGATGAGCCATGTGTGTGAGGTGTCTCATCCGAGCTCATGAAGGTTTATTGGCTGTGACAAAGCACTCTGGCAGCACAGCCCCATGGGGCTGGTATTTCAGCATTTCTTTGCTGGAACTGGGGGCTGGTTTGGCCCAGTGGCCCCACACACTTTTGGGTCAGGGTTAATTTAAGTTGCTCTTGCTCCCCATACACCATTTGACAGATATTCATATTTCTGTATTCTTGAAGGCCAGGGTCAGCACAAGGTGCTGCTGCTAGGGAACAAACTAAAGCACTATGACAAAATACAACACTGATGGCAGATTTTTCTGGGCAGCTCTGCTCTCCAGGCCAGGACTTAACACTGTTCTCTTTGGGATAGCCCATGCAAGACAACGCAATAGAAATCTCTGCTTTTATGACTCTGCTGTGAATTTTATGTTCTACTTCAAAATGTATCTAAGTTATGAAATTATTATGCCACCACTTTCTCTTTTCCTGGTTTATGCTCTTTGGAGACAAGACTGCCTGTAGCATTTCTGCAAACCTCTCTCTTCTTGCCTAGTCAACATATACTCAGTTAAAAATATATTAATAGCCACAATCGTCAAATACACTTATTTACATGGAAGAGGGCCAAATGGTACCTAGTCTTATATGCCACCTCTTCTGAACAGATATCAAATGCTTGGAGAGCACTGTAAAGATTTGGCTGTTTCCTAAACAGTAGTGCCTGCACTGATGCTGTTTCTGGTACATGTGAGTTTGCTTCCATTCTTCTTAATTACAAGTGGGATTTCAAATAAAACAAATTAAACTCTGATGAGGTATGCAAGTCTTCTCAAAACTAATACCCTGCTCACAAATGCCATGCAATTTATGAATAGTGTCCTCTGGGTGACAACCAAGACAAAAGGCAGAGCTACAGACACATGAGAAGTTAAAGCAGATTGGCCTCAATTTGATTATGGAGATTTGGTTGGGGTTTTTTGTGAGATGATTTTTTTTGTTGTTGTTTGGCTTGGGGATTTTTTTTTTGCTTGGCATTTTTGGGGGGGGTTGTTGGTTTTTTTGGGTGTTTTTTGGTTTGCTTTTCTTTTTAATTGTGTGGTTTTAATAACTGTGACTAATCATTGGTCTTTGTATAAATGAGGAGAACAGGCAGGATTGCAAATGTCATCTTACTTCATGAGCAGAAATATTTATAGGTAAACTTCATCAAATACAATATATTCCCAGAAATCATAATTTTATGAACTGTTGCAGCAATCTCATTTTATCAGCCATTTACTTGTGTTGCTAGTGATGGGTATATGAGCAGCACATGATCATTCTGCCAGAAATGTTACTGCTTTCTACAGCTCTGTCTTTGCCAATTCTCTCCCTCCTCTCTCTTGGTTATGGTTTGATATTTTAATTTCAGATGCTTCTGGCTCATTGGAGACTTTTGGTTGGGATTTTCTTCTGAGGGAGCGAGGGAAAGTTCAGTTTATAAGCTAATGATCCCATTTCCCATGTCCCATTTTCAGTTGTTACAGTCATATACAGCTGCCCTCTGCAAATTAATATTACCATTGCTATGCTTCAATGCTTTCTGCTTTGTATTTCCAGTTTTTTTAAACCTCTTACTTTAGAACACTGTTGTGCAATAACTTATTGAATAAATGAGTAACTACTTCATTCTGTTCTTGTATTTATGAATAGCCAGAGAAATTTCTTTTTTGACAGTGAATGAGAAATTAGATGTACTTTAAAGGCTTCTAAAGTGTATTTTCAGTTGCTACCAGATGAAATCAAAGAGACAAAATTACTTTTTCCTACTTAAATATTTCATTGATTTTTCTTAGAACACCATGCTTCCTCCTCCCTCTCCAAGGCATGCATGATGATTCCCTGGCTACACCATAAGGCAACCTTTATAGATCTAGACCTGATCAGAGTATTTATAAAGAACGACCCACAGTAATGCTAAATACAATTTAATGCACATATTCTACCTATTCATAGTCTGCTGCCCAGGAACTTCATAACAGAACTGAATTTTATTCTCTGCCTGACAGGCCTGTCTGCAAGAGCTGTGTCTGCAGTGCTAAATTACACCCATATTCTGGCTGCCCGTGGCTTCACACACCCCATGCACATTAATTGTTGCAACCAGAAACAAAATTGAGAAAGGCATGTGGGACTGTGCATGAAAGGGGGTAGCACTTATTGAAATTCATGTATTGCTCTGCTTGATTCCCCAAGCCACACGTGGGAACACTCAGCCATAGGCAGCTGCATCACTGGCTCAGGGAGAAGGAGGAACTGGGGCAGAACAGTTCCACTGTGTGGTTTCACTGTTGGTCACAGCTTTTCAGACATGCAAGGCATAAACCAAGAACCTGGCCTGTTGGGTTTCAGTGCCTGCAAACCCAGAATAAAATTCATCTAGAGCTGCTGTGGCAATTGTGTACCAATTCGTGTGCAGTTAATCAGACCCCAGCCATTTTCTGCAAGTAAAATGCAAATTCTTACAAGTTCTCATCAAATAAAAGCAAAAAAAGCTTATGCATTCCTCCAAAATGCGATCAAACTGCGTCCCCTAGATGTACCAACAACCTGCCCAGCATTTTAGTGACAAACTTTAGTCTCTCCAACACAGAAACAGCAAAGCACAGCATTTTCAAATAAAAAAAAAGAAAGTTCCTACTGCAAAGAAAAACCACACACAAATACAGCAGCACCCATGTAAGTCTGCCTGTGTGCTTTGGCTCCCACCAAAGCTTTGCACAGCCTTTAGCTGGTGCTGCTGCCTCAGAAGCACCAGCTACTTCAGCAGGACACTCTGCACAGGGGCCATCCCCACATCAGAGTGGGCTTGAAAAGAAAGATTCTCTGTTCTCAACAGCCCATTTCTTAATTCTTAGCAACTGGTGTAAATCAGGAGCTCCATTCCAGTTGTTCCAGTGTAAAACCACTTTAGAGGGCAGATCCAAGTCTAGTCTTTCAACTTGCATAAGCCCCTGGACTCAGTCCAGGCTGGACTGGTTGGCTTTTTGCAGTTTGCAACTGAAACAAGGAGAGAGCTGCATTTCACACAGTTCCACTTCTCCCTGAACCTGACAGAATGCAGCCCTCGGGGATGGGTGCAAGTACACTTTTCTCCTGGTTAGATTGAGTCTTGCAAGTGCAGATAACTTTTTAATATTTTAAAATACATTTTGAATTACAATTGTAATTAAGCAAGGAGATTCTTTTCCCCATAATCACATAAAATGGCCCAAGCAATTTAGTGTTCTAATTTTTATATTCATAGAGCAAATATTAGACTGTCCAGTTACATTATTGAACAATAGATAACCCTAGGTCATGCGGTATGCCCTTTTTTAGAAGTCATGTAATAAAAAATAGGAAAAAATCTTCTAAAATTACAGAGATTTTAATATAACTTTCCTTCTGGCTTCAAATTGTAATTTTAACAGGAGAATAAGTCAATTTTTTTTCCCTCAGAATTTACAAACCACTGCTTTCTGGACACTGCAACCCAGAGCTGAGACAATATATATCTTCAAAGTAGTCATTTAATAATATTTTTATATTTATGCCAGACCCCTATGAACCTATTAGCCCAAAACTAGAGGCATGGTGTAAGATTATGCGTGTCATTGCTAATTGAAAAAATGAAGCTAATTAAATATATATTTTTTCACCACAAGTTAGGAAAAAAAACATAATTCTGCCACTCCTATTTCAGATCCTATTTCATAAGCAGTCCTTACAAACATCTACTTTGTGATAAATCATGTTTTTTGAGGATCCCAAAACCCCACATTTTCCATAAATGTTTGCTTGAGCACTCTGCATCAGTTCTGTGTTCATACTTAACTGGCTCCTATCATGCCACATTCTTTAGGAAAGCAGCTGCTTTTCTGTCTTTGGTGTTTCAAAAAAATTAAAATGAGACTTAACACTTTTAATTAGATGTTTAATTCATGCTTTTGTGAGCTATTTCCTTCCAATCTGAATTTTGTCACACAACTATAACAGTCTTTCCACTGCCAATTTTTTTTTAATGCTAACTCAGTGTCTCAAAGAATGTGCATTGCACAATTTGGTAAAGAATTTGAAAGTCTCATTTGTGAGTAAAGTAGGAACGCCTAGTAACTGGCACAAGCTGTGGCTGTAAAAATATGCAATGTTCAGAACAAAAACCCCTCCAAAACCAAGGGAACAGTTTAAACACATTTCATAGGACATACAGTAAATAGTAAGTTTAAGGGACTAGTTGAAAGAGGAAATTGAGCAGAACATGGCTCTTACTGATGAGATACAAGTATTTTACTACTGCTGTGGTTTTACTTTTAAAGAAGCAAATGCAGAAATCCTCCTCAAAAACCAAATGAAATGTGAGTCAGCCGTTTGAAGAAGGTGGCAAAGAGGAGCCCAGTTTTCAGAAGAAGCTTCCTCTTTCCACCCTTCCTGGCAGTCAGCACATTCACAGCACTGCTTTCCAAATCCTTCAGGAGCAGCTGAGTGCCATTCAGCCAAATGACGTTCCCATTAAGAAAGCAGAACACACCATGCCTTTTCCTCAGCTGTCACTCATTGTTTCTCATCACAGGATGAGGGGAGCAGGATTTGGCCTGTCCTCAGGTCAGTGTAATGGATTATCATTACTGGTAATAACAACGTTCTGTAAGCCAAGAGTTCTTGTTTTGCTGCACCTGGTGCTCAGGCCCAGAATGAACAGCCCTGTTCATCCACTTGCTAACCTGGCAAACCTGCTCATCCTCCTCTGAGCTTGCTGTGCCCACACAGCCCCACTGTGCAGGCTTGGGTGAGTCTCTCCAAACTGCAGACTTCAACTGGGCTCAACAGCAAAGCCAAGACACAAGCCCTGAGCTGAAGGCAGCTTCTATTCCACAATGGAGACAGAATTTTGAGGGCTTTCCTGAGATACTCGAGGTTGTTCAAAACTGCTTGGTTCTGCCTGGACACTACCACTCTCCTTCAGAAAAAGTATTTCTACATACATGCTCCTATAAGCAGATGAAATTACATTGGTAATTTAAGGTTTGCTGAGAGTTTTTGTATGCCTTTTAAAAAAAGTGACCTTAACATCTAAAATCCAGGTAGACTAAGAAAAGTACAGTTCTGCCCACAAAATATGCAATGTCCTAGTGCTGTTTTGAGAGTCTGCAAACCCCATCCAAACAACAGTGAGACAAAAGTTGTGCTTAAGCATGGCTCTACCAAAAGTGTATAGACCAGCAAAAGTTAGTGGCCATGCTTCCTCACCATTCCTCCTTTTGTACAGATCCTGTCACCTGTACTTCATCTGGCAGATTCTGAGCCTGCTTTGGATGTAAAATTGTGAACAATTACTGCTTGTGCTGCAGAACTGACAAAACAGGCAACAACTGCTGCAAAAACCTCTGTCTTAGAGCAAAGCACATAGCAGGACAGGGACATTGCTGCCAAGTATTACATGGCCTTGGATGCTGGGAAATATTGCCAAAATAACTACCAAGTGCTCTTTATTAGCGTGGACTCTCACAGAAGGTATCATGCTATTTTAAGCATCACTAACAAAAGGTAGAAGAAAAGTGACAGTACAGCCTGGACAGCCTGAGAACACACAGGTTCATACCTTGTCTGACCCCTCCCTCCCCTTGGGGCAAGGACAGCAGGTCATTACTTGAGTGGCCATGTTTGTATTGCTTCAGGTAACACCTCAGGTCACAATTTGAAAACACCCAGAAAAATCCATATCTCAATCAAAGCCTTAAATAACCAGAATCTCCATTTCACTCCGGGTAACTGTGCAAAGACCTGCCGCATCAATAATTTAATTTCTTACATATTTACTTCAGTCAAATTCTTGGCAAAAGCAAGGTCAAGACCTCAGCAGGCAGTGGGGGAGATGCTGCAGAGCAGTAGAGAGACACATACACAGAGGCTGGCAATCAACCCCTCACTACACCTGGTGACCATGGGCTTGTGAGGGCACATCGTGCACAATCACAAACATCTTTAAATTTGGCTTTCTCATCTGGGTGGCTGAGTTCCAAAAACCACTCCAGACACCTCTCCAAGTGTTTTCTCAACTGGGAGCCTAGTTAAGTCACTTCAGGGGGAATTAAATCAAAGATGGTTTTCTGCATCCAGTTGAAACGGATACAGAAAATGTGATTCCAGGAATAGAACCCAAGAGGGCTCTGGGTTCTGTGGAGAGGCAGAAAGGCTAGGAGTGGCCTGCATGAAAGAGAATAAATAGCTGGGGGTAGGGAAAGGCATTTTTCTCTTTTAGCACAGCTACTAATGAAATAGCAAGAGCGGCTTACAAGGAAAACATGCAAACATTAGACTGCTGTGAACTATGCAGTTTGGTAAGAGATAAAACAATAATCAACTCACCATCAAGACCAAATCCCCAAGCTGCTTGTAGGATCATAATCTGAGCAGGGTTGAGTAATCTCACATACCTCTGGGAGCACAGCATTCCCAGCACACCAGAGCAGGAGCAGCACTGGGAGCACAAGCCCCCAGGACAGCCCCCCACTACTTGGGAGACACATCTTGAAGGGAACACGGACCCACAGCCTCTCCCAATGCCAGCTCCCAACCACCTTTTCTTCCTTTATCTCCTCAGGAAGCATTCCCCTCCCTCTCTCTCGCACCTGTGAAAGGCTGGGGCTTTCAGTCAGTGATGAGATGGTTCACGGCCAGCTGGGCTTTAATTTGTGGGGATAGGGAGGTGTCATTAGCTCAAGGAGCCCTCCCCAGCTGAGTGTATTTAAGGAGCTATTGCAGCAGTTCTAGACTGCATGATAACCTCGTTGTCACCTCCCCAGGTGACTGTAGTAAAAGTGGTGCAATTTTTTTTAAGAAGGGCAAGAACCTGCAAAAAACTGAAATACGTCAGTGTGTGGAGACCCCAGGGTAATTTGTTTCCCTTTATAAACCTGAACGTGATTTGGCTAATTTCATTCTAGATGAACCTGAACACTGGCTTTCAATTCTCATGGCCTTTTATTTATTATTTTTTGGATAGTTCATCTCTCCAGACTCAAATCATAATTACCACAGACTGGAGGGGAAGAGCCCAAATGCCAGTGAATACATATATGCATGTGTGTGCACGTGTATATTAAACTGCTGCCTGTCAAAGCTGGAGGGAAGCTTTTAAATAAAGTCATGGAGAATGTCAAGCAACGTGAAGCAAACTAGTTAAACACTAAAAAATCTGTCCTCCCTTTCGTTTGGCTCCTGATTTAAGTCAAACTGGAGTAAATGATAATAATGCAAGGTTATTAGATTTTTTAATTATATAAAATGTATGCATTTAGTAACCCTAAAACACAGATGGAAGTACATCCATAAGTTCCAAACCCTCTCGTTTAAAGCTTAAGCAAAGCACACCAAAAAGAGAAAGCTTGAGAAAAAAACCTCAAGTGTCAGTACTCTCCCTGAAGCACGAATTTTCTCTGTGAGCCTTATTAGCACAGCACTGTTTGAAGGCAGAAACTGGCCGGTATACAGAAATGTCAAACTCGTGTTTAATTCCCATCAGATCTTGAGCAGAACCTCCTGCACAGGGATTAGTTTTACAGTTGTGAGAAGGCATTGCCACACCAGGACACAGAGCCCCTGTTAAGGAGGGTGAAGCCTCTCAGGGTCCCGGTGCCCTGCGGGGAGGCACCGCTGGCGAGGCACGGCCCGGCACCCTGCCAGGGCTCACACACGGCTGGCCTGGGGCACAAAGCACTGTCCTGTCACCCAATCATTCTCCTCACTGTCTCGGGTGGGATATCGCTGTACAAAACTTTTCTGAACATAAATCTCCGTGAAAGTGGCAATGCTGCTGGTAGTTCTGCCTTTTCACAACCTCTTTTGCAGCAGAGAAGTCTAATAGTGAATGTATTTGACTATAAATAACAATAAACTTTACAGAAAGGAAATTAATATTTTTATACATCTTAATATAACAGGCTCCAGTTTAATTCTAAGCCTTTCATTTGAGAAATCAGTTGTGAGGTTCATTATAAGTCAACATATCCAAGCCAATGAATTGTCTGCCCAGGGGAGTGGTGGAGGCACTGTCCCTGGATGTGCTCACAAAAAGACTGGATGTGGCACTCATTGCTATGGTTTAGTTGGTGAGGAGGCATTAGGTCATAGGTTGGACTGGATAATCTCAAAAGTCTTTTCCAATTTAGGCCATTCAATGATTCTGTGATTCTGTAATGGTGCTATTTCAAGAACAAGAGGAAAGGGAAAGAGTTGAGACCGGTGAAAAACAGAACATTTGAATATTATCTTCTACAGGTGACTAAAGACCTAATTGCTGTTAGTAAAAGCAAACCTTTTGTGTCAGAAAAAGTGCTTACTTCAGTGGCTGCAGAATCAAACACTCTAGTTAGTTCTTTTTATATTCAGGAAAAAAATTAGCCCATAAATTCTTTTATACTTTCAGTGAAGATATTTTTGGAACAGCAATAAATTTCTCATTACATATAATACACTACTGTCTGATAATTTTTTTTATTTTTACTTTAAAATTATGTCTAAATGGGACAGTCCAATTATGTCTGATTTAATGTTCTAATGTAATCCTGTGTGATTATAAGAAAGGTCTCGGGTTATTTAACAAGTGACATTTTGGATTTATTACAAAAGTGATATTGGAATTGTGGGACCTGTGGGGAGCCAATTAAACTTTCCTGGACATCATCTGCTTGGCAGTGCCCTCCTGCCACCAATATAGCCCCTTGTCTGGGAACCTGGAGTTTAGTTTAGGGCTGTATCCTTTCAGAGAGCACAAGAAGAAGACTAAAGACAGAGTTCAGTTGTTCCCATTACTGACCCTGCCCAAATGACCACTCCATGGAAATAGTCAGGCCACTTGTCTGTGGTATCCCAGAGAGCCAATGCCAAGGAGAGAGTGGGCCTGAGGAAATATGTAAGTATTTAAGTATATAAGTAAGTAATATGTAAGTATTTGGCTTGTAAGAATAAATCTTACAAGCCAAAGAAGTGAAGCACCTGAATGAGGTTTACTCCCTCTTATACAAACTGATGTGAGGATGGAATTATGCCCCTTCCATTCTCACTATTTCAGTGAATCTATGTGAGAATCCATTTAAGTGAAATGCTACTTGGAAAGTCATTGTGTCTGAAAGGGATGTGTGAAGAAGGCTGACCCTGCCTGGGCTGGGTACAGAGCTGCTACAGCTGGCAACGAGAAAAGCTAGATTTTAATTGCAAATGAAGAATATTTGTTCAGTGATAGACATAGAACTGTGTGATGACTCTGTTACAGAGTCAATTTCAGGAGCCGAACTTGCACTTGAAAATGGATTTATTAGAAATTTTATAGCTCTATTTCTCATCATGAGATATTGATTTTTCAGCTAGATATAAATGATTTAAAATAAAACAAATTCCTAAACTTTATCCTAGTGACCACAGTGATGTCTGCTGTAGAAGCCTTTTGCTCAGACAAGCTAGAGTTGCTCAGGCCTGCCACAGCAGTGTTCATGTGGCCAGGCCACACAAGGAAAGTTTCATATCACTCCAGCGAAACCACTTGCAGAAGTAGAATAGGCTAGGCTTCCTAAAAGTGCAATTTTAGCAGAATAATTCTGTTTATATAGCAGCTTTCACTGGTGCAATTATGATGACTAGATATTACACTGCTCTCTCTCTGCACCTGAGAGGATTCATTCCTGTGCCAACCTTCAGACCAGGCCAGAAGCAAAAGTCGAGTTAATTAGAATACAGACTAGCACTTTATGACTTACCTCTGTTTTGCCACTCATTACACAAGCAAAATGAAAGTCATCTCATTATGTTAAAACTGTACGAGCATTCAGCTTCCTGCTGCTGGTTTCCAGCTGGAAACCATCTACATGGAGAGATGTAATGAGGAATAGACAGGTACAGACAGGGAGAGATCCAGGGAGTGGCCAGTCATCACAGGAAATATTATAATCTTTTGATCGCTGGCTGTATCCAAATCATTTAAACATTGCAACTGAGAACAACAGTATCATATGAAAACTCTCCCTCTGCCCTGATGTGCCTTGCTACCATTTTTATGTGCCCCTTCAGCCCTCAGAAGTCTTATGCCCATGTTATTTCTTTATTGCTTGTTTGTTTTTTCTCTCCCTCACTGCAGCCCAGCTCTGGCTGTATCAGGCATAAAGCAGAGTGCATGATACACTTTTTCAAGGCATTCAAGCATGAACTATTTTTGCTCTGGATTCCCTCTGCCCTGTTTTGCTCCATAACTTTTCCCAGTGCAGTGATCAAGCCGTCCTCCAATCGGCTTTACAGCCTCACCAACAACACTGCTCCATAGATCAGCCCAGGTTGCTGCAGGATCATGATGGTTTTATGCCTCCAGCCTGCCACTTCCCACTGCCCCTAACTACCCCGTGAGTGGAAGTCCCAAGGTTGTTTGTAAGCTGGTGTGTGTAATACAGCCAGCAGGCTGGCCTGGGTTGTAAATTTGATGTATTTCGTACTTAAGTAGGACTGTCAACTGTTAAATCCATTCCTTGCTAAAAATAAAAGCTACATAATAAGCCTGATACTGTAGATCACTTTAAACCAGATACTGTAATCCCCACTTGAGACAGATACATGACCTATTAAATTAAACATAGATTCCCTGAAATTACATGCAGAACGTCTCTCAGATCAGACTGACTCCATTACTTTACCCTGTAAATAGAAATATTGAACTTGTGTATATATCCAGACATGATGTATATAGTCACTTATCAGCTTTTGTATATGCATGCTGCATTAACAGAGGTGTGCCTTGAAACTAAACCAATGTTGACATTTTCAAAGTAAAATACCTGATACCATCTTTCTAAATATGTGCCTAATTTTGTTAACAAAATAGATCTTTATTTTCTGAACAGGTGACATCAATGGCAGTTGAGAAAAATAAAACCACCTATATTAAGGTGCTGATAAATTATTTTGGAGATGAACATTTGAAAACAGATTTTAACAACTGGAAAACAACAAAAGCCAGAGCTGAAAACCTTGGGAATGCCCTTTATATTTAAATAGTTCCATTGTGATTTTTTTCCTGGTGAAACACAGATTTCTTTAGAATTTGCAGCTCAATAAACTCTGCTGTTGTAGTTGTATTTTACAACTTTCTAGATATCTTCACTCTGCTACTGAAGCTTTGGTGATGGAAATGTTGAGGAGGGCACCAGGAAAGAACACAGCCCTGTGACTTGGTGTGGAGAGAGGATTTGATCACACCAAGACTTTAACCTCACCTTCCCATGGTTCCCAAGATGGACAGAAGAATGAATACTGTCTTATGGAGTACTGCAGAAGGAAAGAAACAGGTTATGCATATTTTATGCCTCTGTGGCACCTACTTAGTGAGCTTTAGCACTGGACACTGCATTATATCATTATGTACAGGGTTAAAGCAGATTACTGCTGAGTATCCACACCCAGCATTTCACAGCTGCTCTCTTGCTTTGGCACACAGTCAGGGCTTTCTTCCAACATAGCTCAGCAAAACTGCTACCTCTGTGTCTTGCAGCAACTCTCATTTATTTATTCAGATTTATCACCACACCTATCAAGCTCTCTGCTTTTACATGTTTCCTTTCTCTATTTTTTTTCCTTCTCAAACTTTACTGCCTCAGCTCTTTTTCTGAGGACTTAATACAAAACTGGGGCCTTTTCTGCTCTTTTGGAGCACAGGAGCAACTCTGCTCTTTCCATATAAAGCTCCAAATTTGGAATGTCAAATGGAATCAGCTGCATCTGAAACACAACAAGCCAGCTGACCAAATAAGTGAAGAAGCAAAAAACTAAGCAGGTTATGTGAGGCCAGCATTCAGGTGGATGCAAAAAAACCCACTTGTGCTTCTAGAATGAGGATAAATCAAGATGCTGCAGTCTGTAACAGTATTAGAGGGGTAGTATTTTCCCACACAATAAAATGAAGTTCTCTTGAGCAATTCCTGCAGCGGATGAGTCACTGTCTGTCTTGGCTGGTTTATTCAGAATTATTTCTCTTCAGCAAGAATGGAGGAGAAACCTTATTCTCCCCTGTCTGTGAGCCCTGAGATCTGCCAGACCTGTGCTGATGCAACACATTCCACAGCCCCTCTCCAGGTACAGTCGGATGTCTCAATGAATCTGTAGTTTTCCAAGCAGCCTATCCATGTTGGAAGCAAGGAAGCTGAATGCAATCTGTTGTTTGGGGGTTTTTTGCAGAAATCCCTGCTCCTGAGCAGCGAGGCTGTTCGGGCAGGAGCAGCAGTTCTGTGGATGGGGAACAGCAGCTGATGGCAGTGGCACGTGTGACACCTGTCTCAGAGGTCACAGCTTTGGGGAGTAGCTGTGACTGGGAGGAGCTGGAGCCATTCTTCTACGAGAAAGTGTGAAGCTGGCCTATATATTGGTGAAGCCACTTCAGGGATATGCTTCAGCAGAAAGACATGACAAGCTGTGAATTACAGTGCATTAATTCAAGCCTAACATATTGTCAAGTATGGGGCCAAAGGGCTAAGAGCCATCCATACAACTAGGTGTGAATTAATTCACACTGGTTCACACGCTGAAGTGTCTTATTGTGATAATAGATTTAATACTCCTAAAATGTTATTTTTAAATATCTATATATTATTAATTAAGGTGTAAGTCTTAAGCCTCCAGAACACTGAATTATATCTCAATGAAACCATTGCTCAAAATTCTTATTAACCCAGAAGGTCACTCAATTTCTCCTGTTCATTTAATAATAATAAATAGTATAAACTGTTCCAACCATTCCATCTCTTTGTTACAGGAACTATCACCATCAAATGGGAAACCCCTCTTCCTGTATGTAAAATTAATGCTCAAGTATGTGGTTGGATAAATGTTTCCTGCATATAGATGTTCAGCCACACATTTCTGGATTTCTCTTTGATAAGTGCTGGTTACCACTGAATGATTATGTGCAAAACCTGAACCAGGAGGAAAGGTGCCTGTACACAAGTGCTAACCAATGAACTTTGCTACCCATCAATTCATATTTCCAAAATGCTTGCATTGAAAGGAAAGTCATCATGGCTGTGCCAATTAGTAAGAAAAATACACTGAGCTTTTGTCTCTTGCCAGTGGAGGTCAAGGTACTCTCATTTTAACAGAATGTCATCCAGAGAGGAGCTGAAAAACAGATTGGGTAGAGCCTAGCCCTGAGGAAAGTTTATTAAAGCTGATGGGAACTGCCCAGAGTAGATCAAACTCATTCTCTTCTATCAGGACTGAGTTTGGTCCCCAGGGAACAGTTAAATATTAAATCCACTTCTGGTTTTTGTTTTGTTTTTAACCAAGTCTTGGCTCCTGAGCTGTTTATAAGAGAAAATGATATAGTAAATTATGTAAGATAAATGATACAGTCTGGCAGTGTGAGAAATCTACTATTCATAACTAATTCTAATTTTTTAAGCTACTGTATGTCATAGCTAAAGCAGCACATGCTATCACTGAGCTGTCTTTGAGATTTACTACTTGTGTTAGTGTTTCATCTGTGGTTTGTTTAAAATGTTTGGGGGGATTGAAACTGTGGTGCTGTGCTGAGGCTGTGAGCTGCATGTAAAAGGCTGAAAATGCCCTTCTGCATTTGGGTGGTGAGTGGACAGGTCTGCTGCGGAGGCAAATTCAAGTAAATGACCAACAGCCAGTTAAATGTTTCTCTGTCAAAGAGAGCTCTATCAGGGTGTGACACTGGAAGACCTTGGCATGGATGAAGACAAGATTATGTGGACCTGAAGGGAGCAAAGACAGACAGAGCTGAGGCTCAGTACAAAGATGAGAACACGTGCCCTCTGCGCCCTGGCTAAGCAGACCTGTCTCCTCTTAAGACAGAAGGCTTCCCAGTAAAGGTTTTTACATTTTACTGATCTTTGTATTTTATCTCCTGCTGCAGCAAACCTTTCCAACAGCACAAACATTTTATTAGACAGTTACACCATTGTGGCTGCTGTATGTTCCTTCCAGAGCACACCTTTTCTAGGCCGTGCTGGCTTTGCCTTACAAAGCAAGTTAAATTATATAGTGATGAGCTTTGATTGCTTCACGTTCAAATGCTCTCTCCCAGAGGCTGTGTTACCCAAGATATCAGCAGAGAGAGCTGCTCTGACCTCGTTTAGTGGGCAGGCAGGAGCAGTGCTGAGGTGCAGCCCCTGGAGCATAGTGAAACCATTGTCTCCTTCCAGGACAAGCCAGGGAGCCTGAACCGCAGGAGTGTAGCCTTGGATGTCTGCTGGCATTGCAGGCTGTGCTACACAGTGAAAGGAGACTGTATCTGAGCATCTGGGAGAAAAGCCTATGACAGCTTTATTTGATATTTTTACTGGAGACCATACAATTACTGGAATACCTGGATTTATTTGAATGGAAGTATTATAGAAATATTCTCTCCAGTGGTTTCCTGCATGGAGAGGAAATTTCATTTTGCAGCCAAAATTTTGTCAGAGGGTCACAACCTCTTTCTCAATGCTGAAAAACTGTTGGAACTCACCCTGTAATAAAATGAAAGCCTTCCAAATAGATTAACCCCCCTCAGCCTGTGATGGAGGGTCCCTCCACACTGATGCTGCCCGAGGCTGGTACAACATGTTGGGCACTTTCTCATTGGAAAAGGCCCTCAGAAGGGCAGCAGCATCAGCAGGACCTGCTCTGGGGCCTGATGAAGGGCAAGACAGGCACAAAAAGTAAACATAAACATGAAATGTATGTTGAGCACATTTCTGAAGGCAGCAAACTCCTGGCGAGAGAATTTTTCTCAAACTCCTGTGCTGGCAGACTCTGGGGGCTTCAGAGAAAGAGCATCACAACTACAGGTAAGGAAAAGGGGTACAGGATCTTGGCATTCAAGGTTTGTTTTCTCACAGAATTACTTCTGTTTGCTGTCTTCTGGGCAAAACCTTTTAAACATGCAAAACACACAGCTAAGAGGGGAATTCAAACGTTCTGGTCTGCACACTTTGAAGTGAAACTGAAAGTTTTGGGTTGGAAATCTCAATGGTCTGGTACAGCCTTGCCTTTCCTTTCCGTGGAAGCAGCTGCTGTGGCCCTTTCTGTGCTAGAGTGAATAAAAAACCACAAGGAAGGGACAGAACAAACCTGTCCACCCTTTTTTTTAATTCCCAGCATCTGAATTGCCAGATGAGATCAGAGCTAGAGTTCACCTAATCCAGTTTCCTGTCCCTGATAGCAGCCAGAACCGGGTCCCTTGGAAAAAGACATAAGAAATCTCAGTTCTGGCAAAAATGAGAATAATTTAGGCCCCCCTCCTCCCATGGCTTCATATTAATCTCTAAGAGTGGGAAAGTGTTTGAAACTTTGAGGTATGAGCTTTTACAACCTTTCTACGGCTCTCTTAGCATTAATTATCATAACTCTGGCACCTCTAAAAACTTGTTGTAACATTTGGCACTGTGTTGAGAGTAAGGCATGTTGAAAGAAGAGAACAGGACTTCTAAAAATGCTGAGGCACTGCTGGGATTATTGACTCAAGGACCTCAGTGAGGGAACATAACATAGGGTCATGTTTCCCAGTAATAACATGGGTGGTTGACTTCCCAGCATAAGGAAAAACTGGAAAAAATTGAAGCTCATGTTGTTTTGGATGGAGCCCAAGAAGTTACTGGAGATTTACAATTAGATCATGCAGAAACTGTGGGCTGATTTGGTTTCAGTTTTTCAAACAGATGTTGGAGAGGTCGCATAAGAGGTGGTGTGGAGGGCACTATATATACACTAACTGAAATAAGTGTAGCTAATTCCAATTTAATACTGTATTTTATGTGTTACAATCACTTTCCTAAGTGTAAATACTGAGCATATTAATTATTGCATGGTAATTTTCTAACCCTATAATTAAATTATTTTCCTTGAAAAGAACCTTTGGAGTTGTGGTGCAGTTTTTCAGCAGGCATTTCTCCTATTGCTGCTGCTATTGGCACCAGCATAATCTAACCCATTGTCATTGATGAGCTCTTCTGGCTAAGAAGGAAAGCGACAGTAACATCTATATCAGATCATCTGGAATGGGCCAGCTGCAATTTGCATTAAAATATGAAGGGGAGAGCAGCCCTGTGGGGGCAAGGTTAACAGTTCCTTCCCATCTGTAGTTCCTGTCATTCCTGGGTGCAGTCTGTAAGCTGTCACACAGCACAGGCGTTTGTGGAGGACACACAAATTACCAAAACTGACCACAGCAAGACAAATACAAGCTGCTCTGGGACTATTGGTCAGTGTGGGTTTGTACAACAGAATTTAATTTTCCTCTTTGACACTGGAGACTGTTTTGGGGTGGAGGATGTCACATGAAATGGTATCTGATAAACTTTCTCAGATTGTTCATCTTATTTGCTGTCTCACATTTCTGCTTTCCTGTGCTTGGGTATTGATGCTACCAGTCTGGCATTACCCAATCATCTTTAAAGACAATTATTCTGTGTGGTTGTATCCTTAATTATATCATACAGTACCCAGGAAGCAAGCATGCTATTTTCTCTGCTGTCCACTATTAGCAAAACCCCATATCACCACCAGCACTGAGCACTGCAGTCAGAAATCATATTACTAAGGAAACAATCTCATTTTCTCTTTCCTAAAAAAACCCACACAGAACAAAACCAAAACATGGTTTTGATGTTCTCTAGTGTTTGTTCTCTAAATTCTGGAGGACACAGAGACCCCTAACAAGCAAAAAGCTCAGCTGCCCCTCACGGAGCTCTCTCTGAATTCTCTGGATGTTCTGCACACAGAGCACAGACCAAGCACATCCCTCTGTGGCTGACCCTCTCTTCTTGTACCTGCACCTACCAAGAATATATTACCCCCTTGCTTTTGGCAAAGCACAAATAAACTTCCAAAGTTTTGTCCTCTCTAAAAATAGAGCTTCACCTCTTCCTGAGTGGAACACCAGGAAGCCATCAGCACCTGAGAGCTGGTTTGCCTTCCATACTCTGCACTGGAGATTGGCCAACCCTTTCATTCCTCCATTAATCACCTCTCATATGTAGAAGACAGCAACCACAAAATAAGCATCCTGGTGACTCTTGCAGCCATTTGGCATTTCTGTACTTCCTAGCAAGGCTGCTAATATTTGTGTTTCTAAAGCAAAGGACCTGGGGGCTCCTGACACATCCTTCCTGTCCCACCCCCTGGGGACAGCTGTGCCCACTGTCTGGAGATGTGCCAGGGTGGGTGCCTCAGCAACTCTGGCTCATTCTCACAACGTTCACGGGGAGCTGAATGCACTCACAGCCTTGAGGCTGCACCTCAAAACATCTCTGCTAACCTTTAGACACCTCTGCTCTGCTCTGGTGTGTATTTAGTGAAGTGAAATGAAGACTATAGAATAATCAATCCTTCTATACTGTGACAGGCCAATTGCTTATTTTAGAACTGTCTTGGCTGGTTGATTATTTAATTTCCTTGAAAGCAAGAAAAATAATCATTGTGAAAGTTACTAATGTACTCTGGGTGAAATGCAACTAAGCCATTCATTCCAATATTCACATTAGCCAAAATATGCTTGCAGTTTTATATTTTGACCCTTTGCTCCTACCTTGTCACAAAATAATTATAAAAATGATTAAATGATTTTAAACTATTGAATTCTAATTTTTTTAAATGATTGACTTGACATTTCAATTCATTAGCTTTCAATCTGAATTGAAATTTGTTCTACACTTCTTTACTTAATTTATTAAGTTCCAAGTTTTCTGTTTACATGATTGTCACTCAATGAAATCATTAACCAATGCTTTAATTGTCATGCTTTGTATGCAGTGCACTAGGATAAGACTGTATTCACTCTAAAATGATCAAAACATAGAATTTGACTTTTCTTCTCTTTTTCTTCTGAATTTCAATCTAATTTGGGATTTTTATAAAGCTTTTTTTGTAAAAGCACAGGTTCATATGCACTTAAATAATGTTGATGGAAACATAAAGAGAACCTGTAATTATACTGTCAAATTTCTCTTATTCCTTCTGTGCATTTCTAGCAATATTTAGAGCTGCTCTATTTTTCTACCACCAGATAAACCTGATTTGATTGCAAACTCTGTAAATTAAATAATCAGTGACTCTACATGCTGTGTCCTTTCACAGTTTGTGAGCTCACTTGTACCACGGTAAAAGAGCACCAACTGCCCTTTGGTGCTACTCGGAGGGATGGTTTGGGGTGAGCTGTATTCAGGCCCCTAAATCTAAACCTTACACACTTTCACCACACAGCTGTTGAGGAGGATGGAATGTCCACTTGGGCTCCACTGGGCAAGCTCTCCACTGCCAGCAATGCCTCAGTCTTCCCAGAGGTGGATAAATTGGTGCTTCTCCATTCCATAAAGCTCCTTAGGGTGCACAAAGCAGATGCTTCTCTCTGGCTCTCTTGCAGGGAACATGCCATGGATACTATGCCATGGAATCCATGCCACTTCATACCAGTGCTCTTGGGGCAGGTCTGAAAGCACTCCAGGCAGCCCATATTTTCTGTCCTTTGGGCAAAGTGAGGGACAAGATGAACTCTGAGGGTTATCTCTAGACCCCTACTGGTGATAAATATACACAAGAGTGAAAAACACCCATGAGCAAGGGCGAGCAGAACTCCCTGAGCATGCTGCTGGACTGATCATTGGTGGAGAGGAGAGACCCAAGCTCTGCTCTTCACGTTTTTGGGTTTTTGAAGCACTGGCCCTGTATTTCCAGCACAGCTCTGCAGCCATCTAATTACACACAAACCAGATTTTGTTCAATTCTTCTTACATTCAAGTGTTTTCTTTACCTGTGGGTTGAAACAGGCAGGTATTTTTCAGCCCAGGACTGCAGCAAATTTCCTGCAGCACAGTGTATAAAGGCTAAGTTCTTCAAAAAAGGGGTATGGCCATGTAAAAGATCCAAGCTAATCAAGTGGAAGAAATTTCAATTATATAATCAAACAGTTATATTTTAATTATAATTGTTGCCACAGGGCAGCCCAGGATTACTTTGTGTGAACTTCTACTTAAATGTTTATTTCTGAAGAAAAACATTTTAAGGCATCTAAGGAAATTTCATTATTATTAAGAAATTAAAAACAATCTATAGCTAGGTAAGGGACCAGTACAATTACCTACATCATCTTTCAGAACAGTAAAATGTAAAAATAAGCCACAATTAGAAACTGGAGCCTTAGAAATGAATCAGATGACACTAAAATAGATTCACTGACAGGGAGCTCAGGGCTTACTGTTATTTATTGCAGGGCTAGATTTTTTAAGCTACACTAGTGAAAATAGAAAAACAAAAAATATTGCAGTAGAATTAATTTTACAGATTCACTTTTCAAGACAAAACAGACTATCAGGAAGTAGTCTTAAAATGAAGTAAGGAACACAGAGGCTTTAATTCATCTCCCTAAATCTCCAGGGAAAACATCATTTCTCTGACAGAGGGCTGAGCATGACTCGAATGTCCCTCCTCTTTAAAATTCACATCCCACCCTCTTCTCTCTGCTCCTCTGGGTGGTCAGGGAAGCTCTTCTGGAGTCCCCTGAGCTCTGCTCCTAACAGGGCTGTGTGAGCATGCTTTGAGGAGTATCTGCCTTCAGTGTTCTGATCCATAAGACAAGCATTTCGAACTTTAACAAGACCTTTGAGTAAAAGGGAGGCTTTCAGTGGGAACCAATCCATTGCCATTGCAATCTAGTGGACAGCAATTTGAATATAGAAGGAAAGTGCATTTAATTTGATTTTAGACTTTTGCTGGAGTTTTGTGATCAGTAGGGAACAGAGTTCAGGCCTTCTGCCCTCTCCCCACTTCCCCACTTGGTGCAGCCAGTGTAAAAAAACTACAGGTGCCTTTAAGGCTGGGGGCCATGGGCACTGACCTCCCTGAATACTCTGCAAACCTGCCCCTACTGCATATCCCATCATATCAGCCTGCAGAAAACCCAGGCCCTCAGAAATTGTGTGAGGTGGCAGAGGGGAAACTGCAGGAATACACCCCATGTCCTACAGAGGACCTTTTTACCTCTTTCGAGTGGGATTGTGCTCCACAGATGATAAGGAACAAAACAACTGTGGCCAACACCTAAAGAAATTATACATTTTCTGAACAAGGGGTGTATTGAATGGGAAACTAAAACTGCACTGGAGAATGTAGGAGAAAGAGAAGTTTTATTCAGTAGCAACATATCTATTTTGTTTTGGATAGGAACAACAGAATAGAGAAAGTTTTTGGTTTATATTTAGTGTTGCTCCTTGGGGATAAAAATTGGATTAGAGAATAGTTCATTTTTCATTTCTTAACCCAAATTGTCATCACTCCCTACACTCTTTTGCATCAGCAGCATGATTTGTCTGTATTTTGGTCAGCCCTTGCTCAACCCCAGTGACTCATCTCTAGAACTGACCCATCACTGAGAGGCTTCAGGCCTCAGGGAAAACATTTCATCTTAGTCCTTGGACTGGAACAGAGTTTTCAACTGATTCAGACTTCCAGTACTTTATATCAGACCTTCAGAACCTTCAGAAGAGTACTATATATCTGCACACAGATTTTTTCAAAATAATAATCCAGTGGTGTTGGAAATCATGTCAATATTTCTGAGTGGAAAAAGTTAAAAATAGTAAAAAGAAAAGGAAAAAATTAAAGGTAAAAAGAAAGAAAAAGATTTTGAAGATTCAGTTGGATGCACTATTTACCAGGAATGACAGAAAAGGAAGGAGAATATGGATTCTTAATGTAAATTGTACTTGTTTTCTGCAGTAAGTAAAAATTAGAAACGACCCAAAATGGCAGGTTGAGGCCAGTCTTTGAACATCTCATTGCCTTGAGAAAATTTACGTTCTGTGTTCAAAAATAATTGCTAGCCTGGATCTTTACACATCTTGGTCTGTAGACTAACCTATGCAAGAGCTTCTGCTATTGCTGCTGTTGCAAAAAAAAAAAAAAAAAATTCCAGGAGGGCTCTGGAAAAATTGCAGATGGAGAAGCAGTTTCCTGATGGATCTTAATATCTTTTTGACACTCCTCAACCACTGTATCTAACACATCAGCTTCTGAAGTTTGCTCACACTGAGCATGCTGTTTTACCTCTTATGCAATTGCTATTGGCTTTACAGCTATTGTTTTTCCTTGAACACAGACACTCAGAAAAGATGTTTCATATTTATAATATAATTTAGTCTTGAAAAGTATTTCTTGCCTGAACCAGTGCCAAATAGCTGATAGTTTCACTTTACAGTTTCATTTAACATTGGCTTTATATTATAGACAGCACATAGAAAAAAGTGCATGGAAGCTTTATTGCAAGATTTCCCTCACCTTCTTCATATACAAACTTGCATTAATCCAGGACAATACAACTTTGGAAATCTTCCATATGCAACAGCGTCCTTTAATTACCAGATAATTACTGCCTTCAATGAGAACCTTTTCTGAACAAGATCTGCTCAGCCTGGAGGCCTGGAGGAATAGCACAAACCAGTTACAGTTTCCCCATTTCATACACCAGTCTGTGCCAAGCCCAGAGCAACCCTGGAATGATTTAAGAAAGAGTGGCTGTTGCCTCATTTCTGCCACTCTCCCCTGAGAGCCAGCTCTCAGTCCTCCTGTTCCACCCCCTTTCCCCAAACAGTCTTCTTAAATCTCTTGTGTGCATAGAGCCAGGTGCAGGAACTTGGTTCTAAAAGGACTTGAAAATGCCTCAATCCAAATATTGTGTGTTTCCCCTGGTCCTGGTGGCATTGAGGTGTTTCCAAAGCCAGTTTTGGTGTCACTGTCCTAACACTGATGCTATGAATAATGCCACAACGTGACTGTAATGCTGTGCATCTCCTGGGCTCATAGAACAGCACACAGAGCTTTGCAGATAGTCCTTAAATGCATCTTGTGTGCAAACTCTCAGTAAGACATGACCTTTCCTCTGAAAATAACGCCTCGAACCACTCACCCTCCATGCAGGCAGAACAGGCATAGCCAGTTCATTTACATAACCTCAGCACAAGCTCTCTTCCCAGCGTTTGCATCAGACCAAACTCGGTGCACAGAGTGTTTTTAGGATAGAATCACACCATATGCAGCATAGTATAGAGGGAGGCTGCATTACTACATTGGCTGTACCCAAATTTGTAGTTTGTTTTGGCTGCAGGTACTCTGGTAAATCTGCCCATGGCTTGGTGCAGGGGTGGCCATCAGCCACTGTGCAATGTCTCTAACCACAGTCAGGGCACAGATCATTTCAGCACTGTAGTGACAGCAAAGTTTTTGATGGAGAGACGCTTAACTCTCTCTAAAAGCTGCTTCCATTTTGAGTGTCTGAGGGTAGGATCTCTAAACTTGGTAACTTGGTTTAGATACTTCAAATACTTTATGCCCATTGAGTAATTTTAAAATTTTATATATTTTGTAGCACTTGTATCAGATTTAAAATTTTTATTTAAGTCACATTAAAAGACATTGAGAAAAGGGACAAGTCACCAGCTCTCTTTTATGTCCTTTGATTTCACTGACTGTGGTTGGAGGAGATCTTTGGTATCCCAGAAGGGCTGTTTTACCACTTACTTTATGATCCCCTCACCAATAAAAGCTGAGTCAGCTTTGATGCTCTGGTGTTAATTGTTACAGTACATTGTGTCCCACAAGACAGAATAAGGCACAACTGGTGCATAATGAAAAGAAAAACAGCAGGACACTCGAAGGACATTTTGATATGATAAAAGGGAAAGCAGGCAAATGAGCCACATCTGCTCCTGATATTTGGATTAGCTGATTAGTGATTAATATATAAATAGGTCTAGAACAGAGTTGGAACAAACAGATAATTGAACAATGGTCCACCCAAAAGTGCAGGACACAAATTTAGTCTGGCTAGCCAGGAGGGATAGGGCTGGAACACATCACAAGGCACCTGATTTTTCCAGTGCTTTCTTTCCAATATTTCCCATGTTACAGGTTTCACATAAATCCCTCGAATGGGATGAAAATTTTAATTGCCAGAATTTTTGCTAACTGAAATCAGAAAACCATAAAGGTTAAGGTTAATTCAATATTTTGGTTTCAGTCTTTTCCTCTTACTCCATCCTACTTCAGTTTAAGTTGATCCCCCAAATTTCACAATAGGAAGTTGTCAGTAGTAGGGATAAATTTTGACAGGAATATTTTGAGTTCTGAAATTCCATAAAACTGGATCTCTTTCCAAAATATTTTGGGTTTGATAGATTGGCATCTCTCAAGGGTGTGAAATGAAATAAAACACTTCCTGCAAATCATCTTCCTCACACAGTCCACCATAAAGCAGAGAGTAGCATCTGTGGGACCTCGATCCCTCTGCACAGGATGCACAGTGCAGACACCCCTCCATGCCTTGCCCAAAACACCAGGAGACAATAGCTGAGGTTACAGGGTAGGAGGGAGATAAACAGCAGTGTGTTCAGCTAAATTGAAGTTTTGCCTGCATTTTTTTCTTCCTAACTGATATACTGACTCATGCCCACCCTCTCTGAGGATTTTCCTAATCCTTTTATGGGTTTAAGCTCATTTCTGATAAGAAATGTCCCTGTGCATGGCCCATTTGCACCTTTGCCTCTGAAGGCTGTGCCCTGTGAGCCAGCCCCAACACGGTGCTGCTGTGCCTGCCACAGCCTCACAGCCCACACAGGCAACAGCCCCATGTCCCACAGGGCTTTTACCCACCCACAGCCACGTGCCACCTTTCTCAGCCAAATTCTTCACCTACAGCTTTAAAAAAATCATAAAAGAAGACATCTGCAATAGCTTAGCCTACCTGGCATGACACAATCAGTAATGGCCACTGGCTCCTAACTCATCAGAGCACACTCCATTTTCATGTAATTGAGAAGCAGAGTAAGTTTGCACAGATTATATGGCTGGTTTAATGAAGTTTAGTAAAATGAGCTCATTAATGCAACTTTCAAAGGAACTTCTATTTTCTACATCACAAGGCATGATTTTACAATCTTTCAGCACTAACATTAAAATCTCTCAGATTCTGCCATGCTGCCAAATCACAGAGTGCACGTGGAAACTCCAGAAGTTCCTCTAATTGCTTGTAAAATGCAATTACCATCTTCTACTTATGTGAGATGGGGCTGCAACTGGCATTTCCCTAACTGGGGATGAGATCTGCTGCTCTTGCTCCCATTTGTTTGTTTCAGAATACAATGAGGAATGCAGAATTAAAAAAAAAAAATTATCAGGAAGATATCCAAATAGTTTCTGATGATACCACATACTTACACGCAGACCTCCAAGGTTTTTCAAGCACCCCTGGTTGTGTACTTAGGGTACGATTTCTAATTTCTATCCCACAGTTGTTTTATCACAGCATTTGAACTCTCCCAAGGTGCTTTTGAAAAGAGGTGTTTTCTTGGACTGTCAGCACAGCACTTCAGGAATGCAAGCAGGTGCTGCTGCAGAGGGGAGCACACAAACCACACACTGGAGGAAAATATCAAGCACAAACATTTCTCATGACTCAATAAGATACCCAGAAGTCAATTAACCTGCTTATAGATTGTTGTAAAAAACCCACATCCATTGTTGTGATCAGATTCAAATTAAGTTTTTCATCACTCTCGGTGGCATGATGGCACTTGTGAAGTTGTTTGCTATCAGGATGGGCAATGCCTATTGGAATGATAAAATGTGTCATCAGATCACTGGCCCAGGTATCTGCCATATTTTATTTGAAGCATGGAGCCAGCTGGAGGTGGCTAAATCTCTCCAGACAGCTGTTTTTAAATAAAGCCCATCTAGCTGCATGTAATGGAAATCAAGATAAGGTAGGGAGCTCAACAGTTTTGGAGATAGCCATTGTAGGGCCTCACATTGTGTCAGTATGGAAAAAAACAAAGGAAAAGAATGAGGAAAAGGAAGATGGCATTTGGGAGAAGTTTATTTTCTTGCCGACAGCAGGCAAACAGATGGGCAGAGATGGTGGCAGAAAGCTTGCTCCTAATCTTTTCCTTATTCCTTCTTGCCATGAAATTGAGACATTAACACTCCCGTGCATTTATGAAAGAAATAAATGCAACAACAGAAATGGAAAGGAGGCGTAATGAGGTTTCTTTGAGGGAATTGATAGTGCTCAGCTTTTAAAAAATTTGAAAGCCATTTATAAGGACATTCCACGTGCAGCCTGCCCTGATAGCCAGCCAAACACATGGCAGAAGCACCAACGGGGATGTNGTAAGGACATTCCACGTGCAGTCCACCCGTGGCAGAAGCACCAACGGGGATGTTCCCTCCCTCCCCTCGTGGAAGGGGACTGGTGTCTATGCAGATCTTCTTACATCTTAAGATATCATCATGAGGCACCTTTTCCTCCTGCTGTGTCCCACAGGAGCCAGGAAATCCACCTGGCAGGGGGAAGAAGTCGTCCTCAAGAGCAAAACTTAACCCAAGACAGGAACAGAAGAGAACACTTTTTCTTCTGCATTAAAAAAGAACTGTACTCCCAACAATGTTCTCTGGCTAAAATACTGGGGTCAAAAGGATAGCCAGTTCATATTGGAAAATGTAGTAATTATCTTTAGCTCTCCAAATAAGCATCAATCACTGCTTAATTAAGGCCACAAAGTAAATGCACAGCACTAGACTTCTCCAGAGAGGAAAAGCTCATGTTGTGTATAGTTATTTCCTTTTTCTAACATGTGCTTTAGTTTACATCCACATACAGAGGCCTGAGGTGACAAATAACATCATTACTGGAGAAGAGTAAACAGCTCACAGAGAATAATTTACATGATTTAATACAGCTTCACTTTCTGTTCATAGAGCATATGTAAACAGACTGATTTTCTCCAATTATTCAATTGAATTAACTTGACAATATCTGTATTTATTAACCTGTTTACAATCTTTTATTTTGAGGATCAGCTGCGAAATATCTGAGATTTAAACTTTGTTGGTCTGTTGGATATTTTACTCACAAGAAAGTATTTGTTTCCTCTTTGGATAGTCCCGTAGTGAAAGGATGAGGAATCACCTCTCCCACATTTGTTCAGTACCCCAAGCAATTCAGTTCCAGTCCTCCCTAGAACATGTGCAGACTGCCATAACTCAAATTAATGAGGACAACTATGGAACTCCTATGAATTTGAATTTCACCATATCCTGGCATTATGGCATCTATGGATCTGTGACCATAAGAGTTCGAAGAATTTCAAAGCAAACAGTAGGAATATGCCAAACACTGAAAGGATTCAATGCCTCTAATATTCATACTCCTCTTATTAGATAAAAGGAATAAAATGTGGCATTGTTGTTGGAAAAAAATACAGTCTTTCTCATAAAAACCATTCAATCACTCACTGAATACCACATAAGAATAAGACATCATAAAACAAAATAGATTTTAAATTGTTCTCCAGTGACTAAGACAACTAGCATTTTATTTCCTGAAACATCTTTGACATTTCTGCTTGTTTCTTAGCATTTAGCAATGAAACAATTTCTCTAATATTTTTTCTGATCTCTTAAATTCCAGAGTCATGAAGAGAAGGAGTTGCCCAGCTATCTTCCATTCTCTCAGGTATCTGCCAATGGCAAAAACTTATGGGGATTGAAAGCATAGAGCTAAAGATGATCCCCTCCTTTGCATCAACACCCCCAAAAAACATAGAGAATTCTCCAAGATAATCTTGTGTTTGTCACCCTCCCTGCTTTTGCTGAAGATCTTTGGATAAATGGTGGAGGAGAAATCAAGAGAGAAAACAGACTCTGCAGTGCTGATGGCATTAAGCCTCAGAGATTAGTTAGAGTTTATCTCAGCACAGATGGTGATCCCTCAGAGGAGCTTTGGACCTTGGTGCCTCTGAGTGCTTTGCAAACACAGCAGAGATGGTGGCTGTCCCACAGGGCTTCTGAGTAATCGCTTTCCATTCAATTACCTTCATCCAAGTTCATTTGTAGCTTAAGGCATTGTTCAGCAGGAACTGGAACATCAGCCTGAACTTCCACAAAGTGAGAACAAAGCTCTTAGTTTGGTGATTACATTAATACTAATATTGTTACTGTTATTCTTATTTCACTAGATTTAAAAGACTAAAGGAGATGGGGATTGGTGGGAAGGTCACCCTTGATTTGGATGCTCCCAGCCCCAATTCAGCACAAGCAGGCTACTGCCATAGTGGCAGGCTACAACGCTCAAGAACAGTATGGAGTGGGCAAAAATGCTCTGTGGATGATCATTTGCAGATGGAAAACTTTAGCTGGGCATTTATGATTGGATTATAACTGCTTCATTCCAAACAGTGGGTGAACACTGCTTGTGACCTTGCCATGACCGTGGCCCCTCTTTCCATTGAATTGGGAAACTCCCTTCCTTGCACAATATAAAACTAACTGGAGAGGAGTTTCCAAGTTTTTCACCTCATTAGCTATTCTGGTGGAAAGCAGCTGTATAAAGAAATATATATGAAATCCAGGTGTGAAGTATTGCAGTGTTACAAGGCACTTTCTAACTAGGCATTCATCATGCCTAAAAATTACAATTTCAAGATCACTACCAAACCAAACAAAAAGGAACATCTTTAAGTGTGTGTATTTTAATAGCCCCACTTGTAGAAAATGTTGATAATGATTTTGAGAGAATGGACAATTTTCTTTAAGTCCCTGGTTTCTCCTCACTCTCAGCTGCTTCTTCTATTGCTCTCTTTCTATTCAGCACCAATTTGCTGATTTACAATCCCCAAAGACATATGTTTTCTCTTCTTATTTTACTCCAATTTTGGCTGGACCTCAAACCAAAGCCTGTGTGTTCTCTGCTCAGAGATTCATTATTTAGTACAGTCTAGTGGTTCTTGCATCCTGCCTTTTATTTTCCCAGGCCTAAATCCACAGAGGGACTAATAAGCCTGTAGTGGAACACGGGTGGAATTTAGGCATTTATGTAGAAGAGCATAATTCCTAAAATGTCCTACATAAAGCCTAGCTGGAGTTCCCAGATATCTAAATTTGCATTTCTAAAGTCCCCAGGCATTTAAACTGCCTGTCAAGAAGTGTTGCCCTCCCAAAACAGCACAGTAAGTTGGTGCCTCATCTGCTCAAGGGCTCTCCAATTTGTCAGACCACAGTCCAAATCCCTGCAGGAGCTGGAGCCAGACACCCAACCCAAGCTGAGCTGCACACAAAAGCCCAGCAGAGAGGGCAGCTTTCCTTCAGCTGGGTGGTGGTGTCTGTCTTGCCTACACGGGCTCTGCTCAGCCTCTGGCACGGCATGCAGGAGGTCCAGGCTAAACTGCCTTTCAGGAAACAGTTTAAAACCCTCCCTTCTTGCAAGAGCACCACCAGTGCCTCTTCTGGGCTCTGCCATTTCCCACTCTTAAAACTGAATTTGCAACTCTGTGCAGGAAAATATTTCCAATTCCTTGTTCCAAAGGAAGGAACCTGAAATGTGTGACTCAGATACCCTAAACAGGGGGAGGACTTTTAGTCTGCACTCCCAACATTTTTTCAGACATTTAACATTAGATTATCTTTGGAAAAGATAGAATAAAATTACATAGAACTTGTTTGAAGCACAGAGTGCCTCCCACCACCTTGAGGAGCTCAGACACATTCTTGAGAATCTCAGTTGAGGGCTGGTTATAAGTAACTTTTGCTCAGTGAACACACTTCAGGCCTGTCTTTGCCTTTACAAAGCATTATTAAGAGTTCAGTTCAGATTCCCAGCTTCCACAGATGGTCAGGCCCTCTCAAGCTATGTGCAGTGATGACAAGTATCCAAGATGGAAAACATTTATAGAGATGAGGTTCAGTACCATTTCCTTCTCCAGGTGAGCAGTCATTTTAGTGTTCTCAATAGACAAATCCAAAAGGAAAATGTAAATAATCTCTTTCTTCCTAGTATATGGCCTAAGATGGACAGGAATCTCACTCGAAAAGAACAGGCACTCTGTGTCTACCACCAGATGGACAGGCACATCTGGCTGCTGAGGGCAGATGTTTTGGGGTGCAGGTGTTTGGAGCAGACATCTTCCTGGCTTGTGTGTTCTGGTGACTGGGAAACTGAGCTGTACTGCATGTATGACAGATAAGGGTAACACAGCCAGGATATTCATTAATGCTTCCTCTGAGAACATGACATAAAATAGGAAATTAGTAAATTGCCCTCTGACACAGTGTAAAGTTCTAAATATTCAATCCACACATTTTAGGAGCTTGTTGACAAGCTGGAAATGATCCAGAAACATTTTTGCAAAGATTTCAGGACTGCAGAACCCATCCTGCTGTTGGATACTCCAGAAACTCCTGTTTGTCTGTTTAGGTTATGCCACAGAAGGTACTGATTCACTCATGCCCTCTGAGTAAGGAAGAATAATCCTTATTAGGGAAAAAAAGCTTTAGTGGAAACACAGAAATTAGGTTTTCATGTAGAGAGGAAAGAAGTTTTTATATTTTTGGTAATAAATAGTGACAATGAAGAGATATGGCTGTATATCCACAGCTGGATTCTCAGTATCCGAATTCTTTAAATATCTCTGTTCTCTGGGATGTTCTCTTGGACAACAAGAGAGCAAAGACTGGACACAGAAATGAATGGGGGCAAGTCTATGGCTCTGTGGTCCCAGTAATCTTAAAGTCATCTCAGTAGTTCAAGATTTTTTTAAGAATCTATTCATCTTTTTGGTGAAATCCTCATTTGCACCACTATGCAGTATTTTTTTCTGTCATAGTTTTACTTTGAATCTTTCAGCGAAACGTATGATTTTCCATCTTGTTCTCTGAGACTGTCTTTTTTTGGCAGGGATTGCCAGACTATTTTATCCTCTAAGGATGTCAAAGGGTTCTGCATTTTGTCAAACTTTGTTGTAAATAACTCAAACATTTACTTTCCTGTTTTGCTGGCTGCTTCACAGATAGAGTGCAGGACCTTTTCTCCAAGCCAGTATATCATGTCCTGGTCCTGTAAGGCAGTACTAAGGAATAACTTGAATGGTTTCTATGGCAGTGAACAAGACATATTTTCAAAGAGTAAGACTGGTAAAGTCATTAGTGGCTGTGCTTGGACAGTATGGTGGTCAAACACTCACCCTGAGCATTCCTGTTCTGCTGCCCACCTCTGGAGCAGACACATCCTTGCACCCTGCTCAGACAGCCACCACCTCTCACTGCTGTCACCCTCACTCTGCCAGTGTCACACTGCTGCCTCTGTCACACAAGTGGTTCAGTTGTGTAATACAGATCACACACACAAACTACAAACCGTAAGTGTGGCAACTGGAAGGCACAGAGATGACTTAAAAGAAGTTAAGTCACAGTGGTGACTTAAAAGAAGATAGAACTATGAGAAACAATGCACCTTCAGATAACTCTGCAGAGCAGTTAATGAAGACAAGATTTAATTTATTTCAATCAAGAAGGTTTATGAGTTATTACTTACAAGCTTTGCTAGCTTCCATAAGAGTGATTGCCACTATCTGAGGCTTTTTTTGAACTCCAGCTGAGCCACAGAAGCAGAGAGTTATGAAAAGCTACCTGACTGATGTGTTGAGCTCCTGGATTTCTACCATGCTAGGACTGAGTGATCTTACAGCTTAGTAATGACAGGAATGATTACCTCTCAGGATGGATGTAATGCTACATTTCAGGGCTTAGGTGCATAACTGCTTTCCTCTTATTATATCTCCCTTTTGTGCTCCATGTATTCTAGTCAATGGCACTGCAATTTCCCAAGCAACTCTTGCTTTCATAAGGAGCCCTGCTAATGACTCTGCCTTGCCTCATTTTCTCCCCAACAAAATGAATAGCTCCCCTGTCCTAAGCAAAGCCTGTTTTTATTTTCCTTCCTTTATATTTGTGCTTTCTGTGATGGACGTTAAAGATATGGCTGTTTTCAAAATTTGCTGAATTCAGTGCTGAGGAAAAGCTCCACTCCATCATGCCACAGTACCACAGCTACCCATGGGACCCTGGTGCTGGGCACCAGCTCTGCCCCCTGCACCACAGTGCCCCAGCAGTGACCAGGAATTACTGGGAGGAACCAGGCAGGACAAAGGTGGATAACTGCAGCACAAAAGTGAATAATTGGAGCATGTTGTGGGAACTTAAATCAGAGCCTTGGATATATGGGCCCTGGGGCATGAAGGGGCTCTAATCTACACACCCTGGTAAATGGAGGCAGGTGAGCTACAGAGTACAGTCACCAGCCCAAAACTACAGTCTGTGGTCATGTCAGACTTGAATCTGTCACTTATCATGAAACAGCCTTTACCTCAGCCATCCTGCAGTGTCAGCTACTCCAAACACACTGATACTGCTGCCTCACTTCTTCCCATTTGTTATTTTAAACGTTGTCCATGAGGCTTCAGGAAGCAGTTCCCATGCTGATTCCTCACAGATATTTATCAGACACAAAATGCAGTATCAGATCCCAAAGTGCTGACAGCTGCTCTGTACCAAGATGCTTTGCCCTTGTTTGGGAAGGTAACCAGGGTTTATTCCTCGAGCCACTTGTTGCACAGGCAGGCACTGAGAGGTAGTCAGCATTCCTGGAAACATTCATGGTGATGAGGGAAATCTCCCAAGTCATAGGATCAGCAAGGTTGGAAGAGACCTTCAAGATCATCCAGTCCAACTAACCATGCAGCACGAACACTGTAACCCCTAAACCACATCACCCAGAGCCAGACACCTCTTAAACACCTCCAAAAATGGTGACTCCACCATCTACCTGGGCAACCTATTCCAATGCCTGACCACCCAAACGGTGACATTTTTTTTTTAATATCTAATCTGAATCTCTTCTGTCTCAGCTTAAGGCCAGAGGACCCCAACAGTGGAAACCAAGCACTTTGTTCGCTTTACTCCTAATATTTTTCCTCTGTTTCACAATACTTCCTTATTTTCTCTCTTTCTCTACTGTGGAAATTCATGGAATGTAATAGCTGCTATTTTCATCCTCTGTTCTCCTCCACTGATGGCTATTTCCTTCCAGCAAGTATATTTCCAAAATGCTAGTAATTGTTTTGTATTTCCTGGCTTTTTCTTTTTTCAACATGTGTCCAAATAAAGATGCTGAAAGTATAAATGACACCTGCAACCTCATTTTCTCATTCACTTCATGCAGAAAATATTCATACTAACAGCACACTTACTAAAGCACAATATCCCTTTAAATCACTCTGAACATATCTTTAAAGCACTGATTAAGTAGTTGCCCCTTTCAATGTAACTACTGCCTGCTAAGTGTGCTGTTAAATCAGCAGCTCATCAAATGGCCTGATGCTAGGATGTAACAAGTTTCTGATGGAGTTGTGCTCCTTCAAAGAACAAGCATTTTTTTCATCACCCTCTTAGTCACCTAATTTGACTGAGATCTAAGATCCTAATGCATCAATCTTGTTAATTCTCTTGCCAGTACATAAGAAATTGAAGCAATAAACCACAACCTGTTTGTAGTGGTGTTAACATTATTATGTAGTACACCAGCTGACAGGAGCACTGCTTTTCCATTAAACTTCAGCCAATACAACAAGCCTGTAGCTCTTGGGAGTGTCTATCTTGTCATGTCTTTTTTCTTTTCGTCTTTCTAAACCACTCATGACTCACGCAAACTGCTGACCCTTTACTCAGTGCTGAGTTTTGCATCATGAAACACTGCCATGGGCCCTCATTTCTATTGTACTTTCTCTTTGAGTGATGCTATCATCCCTGTATCACTGATGTTGAGACTCCAACTCAAACCAGCAGGTGTGAAATGTTCTGGGAGAACAGTCAAAAAATTTCTAATGGAGTTAAAAAATATTTTTCCTCTAATCTGACTCCTTTAACTGCTTGAGCATTTTTTTTTTTGTTTGGTTGGTTTTTGGGGTTTTTTTGTTTAAGCATTTAAAAAAGGAAACAACTCAGGCAAATAGCATCTGCTTCAAAATGTCAGCCATAAACCTGAAGTTTGGCAAAGTTGTATATACAGCTACAAATATTACACTGCATATGATAACATGCAGTGTTGATGAACTGTAGCAGCTCATACTTGACAAACCAGCTTCATCATAAAGAAAGAAGTTCAACCTCAAAATTAGACACAAAACCAAATGCAAGCAAAGTGCCTTGTAAAAGCCTCAATGAAAAGTATACAGAATGAAAACCACAGACAGGATTTTAATGGGAGCTTTGTCTGAGCAAAGCCTACAGTATTCCAGCCCTTGGGAGTCATGGTGGTGCTGATGCATGGGAAAAGGGAGAGATGGAGTTCTGAGGGCTTTTTCTATTTTACTTTTTACATCTGGGGCAGATGCTGTGTATTCTCATAGTTTCTGCAACCTGCTTTTCCCATCCTTAATCATTGTGGATTGTTTCCTCGCAGAAAGAAACGACACCCTTCTTCATTTGCCAGAACATGCACATTCCCTGTTGGTGGTTGTTAGAGGTACCCTACTAGTATATAACTTTCCATGTGAGGGCTGCCATGGTAACATAATTTAATGTATACCAGGGTTAATATGTGCATAGACACAGAATAATGTGCAGATACACAAATTACTGCTTCCCTATGGACTGCTTCTTCTGGCACTGATTTTGCTGCTTTTGTTGGACACATGCTTTATACATTAGAGAGTGAAAACAGCCTTTTTACATTCGCTCTAGTATGCTGAATGTTGGGATGTATAACAGAGGTGTGTTACTCTTGGAGGGGGGAAGAGTTTGCAAAATCACACATGCATTGGTGCTTCTGAAAATGCTACATGCAAGTGAAAAATTCAGAGCTGATCCTAGGCATTTTACATATGGCAAATTAACAGCTTTTTAAAGGTCTAGTCTACTCACAATGGCAAAAAGAATTTCTTTATTCTAAATAAGGAATGTATCATTTTGAAAAATAAATGAATGAGGCAAAACAAAAGCTCTGCAAAATATCAATGGGATTTCCTACTCTGCAGCTGTGTGCTATTACCAGCTATAGTATATCACTCAAACTCTGCTTTTAGAGGGGTAACTGTCAGCCTACAGGGATTAAGATTGAGAATTTGCAATTCATCATCTTTATTTGGAAGTCTGGTAGCTTGCCTGCCCAAATTAAATACTTTCTCTATCACAAGTATACTTTTCAATTAGTTAGAAACATGGACTGCATTTGATTTCAATAAATAAACAAATTATAAACTCTTGAATCTTCATTAATTTAAATCAACAGTTTAAAATTCAGTCTTGCAAAGTACATGACACTCTCAGATATCTTAATATAATTATGCCAACCTATTTTTCTGATTGTCAGAATCTCAAACATTAGCTCAATTGCTTCAAATACAGCATACTTGACGCAAACTGTTGGCATCAAGCTGCTTTAGAATTTTGCCACAGAAATTTTGCTAAGGGTTACACTGAACACAAAATCAGACCTACATATTTCTACACTCTTTCTTTTCTGTCTCTGGAGTACAGATTTGCACTTAGGAAAACATTATTTATCTGTTTAAAAGATTCCCAGTAATTTGCAGAAGTGGATTTTCAACCAGAGTAATTTAAACTCCTACTGCTGTTTCCAGCACTGTTTATAGCATTCAGGCAAGGCAGGATGGGGTGGATGAATTAACAAACTACTGCTTTTATCACTTTTATCACTGACCTGTGCATAGGCAGGGAGACAAAACCCAGCTGAGACTGAAGTGTTTGGAGCCTGTTGTTTAAATTACAGCCACAGATGCAATCTCTGAGATTCTGGCTGGGCTGTGCAGTGCCAGAGCAGCTGGTGTGTGTAACACACACTGGTGTGTGCCCTGTGTGACTGTGGGTGCACACTGAGGTGCCCATTTACACAGGCACAGGGCTGTGTTTGTGCACCCACCTGCCCCTGCAGGTCCTGGGCTCCACGGAGCAGGCTCAGCTCCACATCCCAGTGGAGAGCACACGCCCTGGAAGGAATTAAACCTGTCCTGGGTGTAATTCAGCACCACCAGGTTCTGAGATGGTTACACGTTATTGTGTCAGTAGTGTGCATCATAAAATCTAATACAGTGCTCATCTGACTGAATGGAGGAGTATAGGTATGGAAGATTTGGCAGTCCTAGAAGCCTTTGGAAATTTTGGATTGCAAAGTTTCCTTGGACATTACAAGAGACTGTAGGATTCCCAAAGGTGCAAGACAACATACCATGCACATCACAAGCTCTTGTGGACAAGCCACTGATGGGTACTTAGAAGCTTTGTAGCTGTGGGTGCTCAGCGTCAGCTCAAGGCACACGAATTCAATGTCACACTGCCAAAGCTGCGTGGATTTCATGGTAGATAGAGCCTTGAAACTGTAAATACCTCTTGCCTTGAGTAGGATTTAGTGTTTCTGGAACCCCATGCCTGATTTTTACTTCATGGTCATACAGACCTTCTTCCAATCCTTGGGCCAGACAACAGTTCCTACCAATTTCTGCATGAAGCCCTCTGGTATCTTGGAATTCTCCCAGCCCCTGACTGCTAAGGACATCACAGTTCCCTTTTGTTTTCAGTACTGGATTCTCCATTAGAGCCATGAACACTTACAGCTCGAATGCCAGTTAATGAAACATAACCACACAACTGGAGGTATTCAGCTATCAGAACACAGCAGAGTAGGAATAAATCCAGATAAAATAAATAAGTGCTACATGGCAGTAGTTAAATTACTAAACCAGCAAGGACTAACTGCACGTCAGGCTGTTCTTCCTTTAGTGAAAGGAAGTGTGTGGAGAGGAAATCTCCTTTGGTAACCATAAACACAGAGTAAAAGCACACATAGGACACCACATATTATTCACTAGCTATAATTGCTTCCTGTCAAAAATGGACAAACAGACCAAAGTCATTAATCTGACTTATCCCTGCGTTTTATCAAGGAGAGAGAAACTTAATGTGAGAGGTCAAGCATGAAGAACTCCAACCTACCCAAGGAAACAGGCAAAACAAGAGCCAGCTCCAGCCTGGCACTCCTCCAGGATGTTGAGCCCCTCAAGCTCACACGAGTGACTCTGCACACGGTGTGACACAAACTACACCCCAAGGTGACACTGCACTGGTCTTTCAGTGGTTTGCTCTTTGTGCCAGGCCACACGAGTGACCCCATTTCACAGCCCCCTGGTGCAGCCCAGCTGCCAGGGCAGGTTTTCTGTGCAGTGGTGGGTCCAGAGGAACAAACCAGTTGCCAGTGCTGGCATGTGGATTTACAGCAGCTTGGGAATACTGGTAATCTAACCCACAAACAAACAGTTTTGTCCTTTGTAGGTCTCCACATTTAGGGTAGAATTTAGTCTTGATGAAAAACCATTAGTGATTTAGCCATGCCTTTGTAACTTACATAATTTGTGTGACAAATGTACAATCTTTCCTCTTACTACTTGTGTGTAATGTGACATCTTCAAATAAGGAACAAGAGCAATGTCACACATGGTGTTATAAAATGCCAATTATCCTTTGTCTGATCCCTACCCTGAGAACCCAAACCAACAGGCTGACAGATCAGTCCAATTTTAGTCCTATTTTTGTGGGCTAATCATTAATCCAATTGAAAGTTTATAAATACCACAGGAAATGCAGGTTCATTCTTCCATTTTGGTGCTATAGAAAAATAATATGGTGGCTCCATTTCATTAATTACAATAATAATTGAAAGTACATGCTTTCTGTATTGTATTACACAGGAAAAATATACTCAAATCCATTAAGAAGACCTGCATGTGATGAATAGCTCTGGACTGAAGTTTTTTATTGTCATGATCAGGCATTCTCTAGACATTTCAAGAAAAATTCCCCACTGGCCTTACTTGGCAGGGGCTGATGCCATATTTTGTCCCAGCTGTCCCAGCTTCTCCCCTGGTGTCCCCTAGGAACATCAGTGGCCATGCTGGGGGGTCTGGGGCTGGTCCTTTTAATAACCATGTTTGAAGCTAAGAGAAATTGGCCAGTTTGTATTTTTAATTCAATGTCTGTTTTTTTAATTAATTCATAATTTGTTTTCCTCCTAGTGAGGAAACTGTTTTCCAAACTGTTTCTGGTAGATTCTCTGGGAATTATGAAATACTGCAATAAGAATGAGTGGAGGCTTTTCAGGACAGTTCTGCTCTGTTTGGGTATCTGCAGACACATCTCTGTGTGGTTCCCTTAAAAACCGAGACAAGTGCATCAAACACATTTCAGATTAAACACAATTATTCTTTTTCCCCTTTCTCCATCTTCTCAGAGCAGCTTTCCCCTGAAAAGTCAGGATCCAACAAACATCAGGATGAGTTCAGGGTTAGGAAATGACACGTGCAGTACCTGAGTTTTGTTGTGATCCATATCTTCTCAGAGAGAGATCTGAAAGTAACTATTTCTGCAGCTGCAAAGCCTAATAACAGAGAAATGCTTTCACCAAAAAGGCACAGGACTTCAAAATAAAAATAAAATTCAAAATTCATTAAACCCAGGACCAGTTTCTAGAAAAAAAAAATAAAAAAATACATTGTCTCTGCAATGTGAGTACTGTACCTGTTCATCTGATTTTTGAGTTCTATAAAATTGGTTTAAATATTACAGGTTACATTTCCAAGCTGTGTTTCAGGAAAGGCCTTTTCAATGTGTCCTCAAGGGAAAATCACCGCTGCAGTTTAAGCGGTGACATTTCAAAATGCAGAGAAGTTGCACAGTATGAAATTGTCTGACTGTGGAAGAGATGAATATGCTATTTATTACAGTAAGTACTAGTTATGTCCAATCACTCAGAATTTACTCTTTAATGCGTGCAAGGGGAATTAAAGGTACTTAGGTTGCAATTAAATGCACCTTGGGCTATTGAAGTGATGAAGAAAGAGTAGGAGAAACAAAAGAAGTCTTACAAGTGAGCTATGAGAGGGGCAAAAAACAGCTCTTAATTTTTTATGACAGAATTAACAGGGCAGATCAGAAAGTACAGACACACTGCAGGCCTCAGGTTCTGAAATAATAAGGTAATGAGCTGAACATCAGCAAACAGACTCGTCAATATTATATACAAATGTTTAACCTACACTCACAATTTCTTCTAGGACTGCAGAGAAGAGACTAAAGCCCAGCTTTAGGCTGATACTATAACAACCATTTTAATACAAAATTTGACTTATTTTCTCAGAAAAATGAAATGTTTCATTACAATTTGTCAGTTTAAAGGGCAACTCTGTCTGGATACCACCAGGACTGTACTCTGCCATGTAAATCTCAGAGGCCAGCAGGGAAGTTTGCACAGAAAGCAGAAGCTGCACAGAGGATGTCAGTGGAAAGAAGAACCACATGAGGAGCATTTCCTGGCTCTTCCAGCTGTTTACCCATTTACAAAGGGAAAATAATCACATTCACTAACTTCATCAAAACAAAGATTACAAGCTCCTCTTAGAAGTGTGCAGATCTTCTCAGAAAGCCATGTTGGAATAAATGGAAGTTTCAGGTTTCAATTCAGATATGTGCATTAGCAAACTTGCAACACTCAGCCAGCGATTCTCCAGATGTTCCCTCTTTTACAGAAAGGTGCAAGACATGCTAAGTCAAGATTGACTATGATTCTCCACTCTGCTGCATGGGTACAAAATCCTCAGAACATGAATAAATAGCATCATTTCAGGGTTATGCTGAGTCCAGGTAGATGAGTTTTTTCAAGCAAACCAGGTTTACATTATTTTCAATAACTGTCCGGGAATTAATTTCAACTGTTTGCAAAAGAGCCCTATCTGTGGATTTCAGAGAATGCTAAAAGCAGGCAGTGGGACTGCTCAGGTGTCTATGCCATTCATGCCCTCTGCCCTGCTTGATTCTTCCACAGACATGGGCAGAGGGCAGGAGTGATGTGCTCCTAAACTTCACTGGTGCTTAGTTTTAACCCATCCATAAACCCTTCCCACCCTGTGCTATCTCATCATTACACTGTGACCCAAATATAGCATTTGTAATTATTACATTTGGACTTCCTGAAGAAACAAGAGCAGCATCCCTTAAATGTATGTATCTGAACTCTTGTATAAAGATCATATTTCTGTTTCAGTGCGGAATTTCATGGTGCCAAAGATTTTCTTTTGGCATCACAACATAGCCAAGAACTTGGAGAAATTCACTTTCTGTGCTCTGCTCTATTTGCAGTAGTAGCTGGAGGTTACACAACTTATCTCCACAAATCTTCAGGATAAAAACTGAGAACAAAGTCTCTGTGTAAAACAGAGGACACAGCCTGATCACAGATTAAAATACAGAAGGGTGACTAAAATACCAGCAGAAGGTAGAGCTTTTCTTCACTACTACATAACGCAAACTGCGAGCATCAGAGTACTAAACAGTTGTCAATTATAAATAATGATGAGAGGTTCAGCATTCAAGTTGTAGGTAATACTGAAAATTTGGCTAATAATTTTGCACCTGTGTACTATAATTACATGTTTCCTCTTAAATTTTAATGCAATTAATTAACATCTGATTAGCATATTTTTATTTAAGGAATGGAAGAAAGGTTACATACTGCTTCTTTTGGATTTGGAGAAGAAGCACTTTACTATGAAGCAGGATTTCTGTTGAACACTCATGGAAAATTACTGTCTACATCACAACTGGTTAAAAAAAAAAGTGAGATTTTTAACAGGTGTCACTCCAATGACAACTAGTATCAAGACTTCTATTATATAGTGAATATATAGTTACAAATTATTATTATGAATATGCCTGCAACTATATTCATAAAACTTCAGAAGACACTATTTTCCATCAACAGTTTAGATTGCTTACAATAAATAATAAATGTAACAGTCACCAGTTAACAAAGCTTCCCAGTAACATCACCATGAACAGCGTTAAAGGAAACTTCACGAAGTTTCATAAAGAGATACAGAGATGAAGATTTTGTTAGCAACTGAAAAATTGTTGAAATATAACAGATAAATCTGTCAAGGTTGCATGCTAGAAATAGTCTTCACATTTATTTATTTAGTTTAGCTATATTTAATGGTTCCAGTATAGAGAAGTTCAGTGGAATTTCAAAAGGAGAAGAGATCATTAGAAATAGTAAGTTGCACTTCAGATAGGGACAAAAGCTTGCATTCAAGCTTAATTTGTAAAATCATTTAAAAGACTAGATGGTGCTTAGAAACAAAGGCAAAAATACATCAGTGTCCAGAAGCTGAATAAAGTGGAGACAGTCATTTCAAAAGCCCAACTATTCTTCCTGGCTGAGCTGATAAGCAGAAGAAAATGCAGTATCATACACACCTAAGACTCTGGGTAGATCTGTTTGGGAGTTAGCCCAGCTGCAAAACAATCAGGCACCAGTTCCAAGCCCTAGGAACCATCTGATGAAGATAGGGCGAGCCCAAGAGCTCATCCCACAAACCTTTGAGGCTGTTATGCTAAACAGCCCCAGTTCTGTTCCCCTATTGGTTACTTGTTCTATTGGTTATGTTTCCAGAACATTCCACCCCCAAGTGTATATATTGTGCTTCTCCCTTGCTTCTGGTTTTTTAGACCCCTATCTGGTGTTGGATTTCTGGGCATTGTTCCTGTTTTCTTTTACATTGAAGTGTTTTCTTTTTGGGGTACTCCATTGTTCCCCCTCCTTTGTTTTCACTGACCTTGCCCTGAAGTCAGAGGTTTGTTGCAGGCACCCTCACTGCTCAGATGTGCAAACCCAAATGTTTACCTTCTAAAGCTCAGGACAAAAGGAAACAGGACTATATCTGAAAGGCTGCTGTTGAGTAAGTTCAGTAGCACCTCCCACAAAGGACCTCTCTGCTCTTTCCTATGTAATTCAAGTGTTCTGCTTCACTTTGAGAACTGATAAACAGATGGTGAAAACTGTTGTTCTGCAAAAGGTTGCTTCTGTAATCTTCTCTTTCTCTATGTATTTCTATTTTTTTCTACAGTATGCTGCTGCTTTCTAATTATTCTGTTACATTTGTTTAATCTATAAAGGTAAGAAAAGGAATGAAGATAACATGATCAGCAGTGGTTTGCTGAGAAAAATGTGTCATAGAAGAGAATAATAAAAAAATTGGGTTATATTTTTCAATATATTGAAATTCTTTATCATATTTTTCAAAATATTGAAATTCATGATAATATTTTTCTCTCTCTTGTAAGTATTCCAAAGGTTTGGCCACTTCTCAGGAGTACCCCCTCATGTGCTCCTGAATTTACGGCTGTTTTGAAGACTTCAATGCCCAGGGGAATGCAGATACCCTGGAAAATCATGACTAGAGAGGAGGAGACAAGCACTCTTTCAATCAACTCAGAGTTACTTTCTTGGAACACTGAATTAATTTTTCCTCTGTAACAACAAAGATGCAGTAAAAGAAGAGCACATGAAATCTGCTGGAACTCATTCAAGACATGCAGTTCCATTCCTAGGCCATATGCCCTGAAAATCACTCAGGCAACTTTCTCATATATAATAGGAGTTGAATGAAACCAATCTTTCCCCACAAAGACATTATGAGGCTAAACACAATATTACTTTCATTTTAGGAATACATTGTGCAATGAGAAAATATTGTTCTCTTCTTGCAAAACACTGTATTTCTAATGTAACCATGAGTCCTTAAAAGAAAAAAAATTTAAAAAAGACTAGTGCTACAGGAATAATCTTCTATTGATAATTGCACTTATCCCATAAAATTTCATGAGTAACACTTTTCTCCTTGATTAATATAGCCCTAGAGGCCTTTGTTTCAAATATTATTTCTAATTATTCATGGTTTGTAAATGCAATCACAAATAAAGATGAGAGGAAAGCAGGCTTACGGTTTAATAAATTGGATGGAAACACTGAACTTTAAAGACGTACAGAAATTGAAATGAACGCTCATATCTCCAGTCTAACAATTAGATTTTGTCAGAGGTAGATTTTTCTTTTTCATGGTAATAAATTTGTGTAAATAGCTTTACACACAAGTCCTTTGCTCACACTGAACAAAATAAAAGACTAACAAGAAGAATGCTGATGAAAAACAGAGGTAAAGGTGCTTATTTTTTATTGACTTTTCCCATTAATTCTGTATGAGATGAGTGCTCACCAGCAACCCACTGAGATCTGGGAGGCTGAAATCCAGGTTTGGGTTACAGCTGCTGCTGGGTGTCTACACTGCAGCAGAACAGGTCCAGCATTCCGCTAGGAGAACAATAACAGGCTGGTTAAATCATGGGCCCTTCTCATGAACAGATTGAAATTTACCACTTCAGACACCCTGTGCCCAAATTCTGCTATGCAAGAGAACAGACAAAATCAGGATAGAGCGACCTTCTATCATGGAGATGAAGAAACTCCAGATGTCAATCACGCAAAATCCGACTGGTGCAGACCACAAACCATGGGTATCCAAAATTGGGTAGACTCTCAACTCCACTGTTGTGGCACTGTTTTGCAGATATCTGATCAGGATTTATAGAGTGAGGTACTGACAAGCAAGGCAGTAAGAATTCTACCAGTGTATGAGCACGTTTACATTGTCACAGCCTGGTCCTTCACTTTACAGAGAAAAACTCTGGCGCCTGGAGATAGAGCACACCACCATGTTTCTGCCTGAGCAATCACCTCACAGAGGGCTGGACCTGAAACAGTGTGTTGGTTCATTCTAGGATGGTACAGCATCAAGGATTTTCCTTATGTTCATCTACAAAGCACGAGACAAAGAAGGTTTTGTACGGAAAACTTGTTCAATTTCCCTGTACTGGAGAATTAAAAGAAAAAATCAAAAGAAAAAATTAAAAACCAAAGAGTTGTTTTTCTCCAAATCTGACCCTGCCTGTGTCCTTAGACCATCATAGCTGCAATCTGTGAAATGTGCCTGATTTTCATATGTTCTTTAAAGTGCACCAATTTCTGAAAGTATCTGTTATCTAGGACTCCCTGTGTGATCAGTGGGCTTGTCAAGATTTAGCCACACATCAACATCATCACACTTCTGTCAGCTTTCAGTGTGGAAAACAGAAAGACAGACACATGAAGCAAAGGCTGAAGGAAGTGCCAGGCAGCATCATCAGAGATACCACAGGGAGATCTGCTATCTTAGGGTGCTGCCAACAGAGCACCACAGCAGCATTTCTGTGCATAAATTTACAACATGAAATGCATTTCTGTTCTGAAGCACAGCTGAAGCCTCAGCTCAAAAGTTGCTCTAACGAGTTTTACATCAGAGAAAATGCATTTGCTTCTGGATCACCCACAATTTTGTCAGAACATGATCTGGTCCTGAAATGCACAGAAAGGTTGAACAATACGTGGTGGAGAGGAACACCCAGACAGCCAACACCTCCACAACTGCCTTTGAATGCTGAACAACGCACACCAGAAGCTAGAATATTCTGTGTTTGTCTTTAATCACCAAACACCACTTCTTAAAATTTAAATGTATGCCTTTGAGTCAGTTTTTGTTGCCAAAAGCAACAGGTCTTAACAGATACAGTGTGAAACCTATTGTTTAGAACTGGCACTAACTGTTCTTCCTCCTTCTGTAGCAGTAGGGAGTTTTTCCAGGTATGTGGGAGGCAAGCTGCTTGGAGCCATTATATTGCTTGTTCTCTGCATGATCTCCTTCATTAAATAATCTTTTAATGCAACATTAATAGTAATTGCAAGATTACAGTTCAAAATATTTGATAACATCACACTATGCAGTAGAAAAGCTACGGATCTCCTCTCTAAAGCTGGCTGTGGGGGGCAAGCCTACTGTGAAACACCATTGGTCCCTTGAACTGAATGTGCTGCAATTCCCTTTATCCTTTCTGTTCCAGATCTGGATCTCTCACAGGGAAAAAGTAGTACAGCCTAACAACAGAGAGCAGAAGCAAGGAAAACAACTGGTTAATTAATTTTTTACTTCATACTTTTTAATTACATGAATATAGGGGATTTTTTTTTTAATTGATTCACAAGGTGGAGGGCTCTCAATCACCTATTAGAGGTGAGATTTATGTACCAGCACTTGCCTTCATAATTTTTCACTACCCATAGATATTTCAGAAATGTAAAATTATTCCATTTTCACCTATGTTGAGTCATCTCCTTCCTTGGCATATTTTTTGTATATATAAAAATTACTATTAAGGAGTTATCTAACATTAGATTCTGTGAAGGATTAACAAAAAAAAAAAAAAAGCTTAAACATACTAATCTATCTGAATCAAATATACTTTCTGCAGTGATTAGTATCGACTTCTTTTGAATTCCTTCAGAAGAAAGAAGATAATGTAAGCCATTACTCACACCAAATATTTAGGTGTAGTTAAACTTTATTTCTTCCATTCTCTCCCATCTAAGTAGCCATCACTGTTCTCAAAATTGGTCAATTGCAGAACTAAAAAAAAAGGTCCTTTTCCTCTTTCTCCTGAATGTTAATCTTCAATAAGAAGCTTTATGTTAATTCTAACTTTGAATATCAGTAGCAATACTGTTAACAATAAAAACATTTTCTATCTGCAGAACTAATCTGGATCAGAGTTAAAAGAAAATGTTATCAGCTCATTGCTTCTTATTTTTGCGGTATAGAAATTTCTTAACTCTGGTCTCTCAATGTCCTGAAGGTGAAATAATTAAAAACTTTACATCAGGAAGCATGCCAAGATGAAAGGGGCACACAGAGAAAACCAAAATTTTAATTTACACGGGGTGTTAGGAAGGGTTAGAGAAAGGCCAAAATCCCAGACCCNAAATTTACACGGGGTGTTGGGAAGGGTTCTAGCAAGAGTTTCATAAGAGAGTAGAGTTAACCAGTAGTGGAGAAAGGCCAAAATCCCAGACCCTGACTGACCAACTGCTTTATTCCATGTGAAATATTCAAGTCACCAGAAACTCAGGCTGAGCATTAGAGCTTGTCTTCTCCATAAATGGGAAGAAACATTCAGAAGCTGCATTAAAAAACCTCTGCCTAAATAGGCTTAATATAACTAGTTCAGCATCAATAATACTTAGTTCAAAATAACTACTAAAACTGAAATAACATTTCAGGAGCAGCTTTATCTGGCAGCAAGGTAACCAAACCCCTTAAACTCTGCAGGTAAAAGTGAGGACAAAAACTCTACAGAAATCGTGAGTTGTTCTGGATGGGCATTGTTGCTGCCTTCCATTTCTGTGGGATTTTCAGTCTTAAATTCTGGAAAAAAAAAAGGGATTTCATGATAGAGACTATTTGTGATCACTTTCTCTCAGCAGGACAAAGCTGCTCTTTCACCACTAACATAACCTACCACTTATCTGCAGCAGGCTTTCACAAAAATAGCTGAACTATGGCTTTGTTTTCTCATTCTCTGTCTTGAAATAAAAACAGGTGAAAATAGGTATGTCCCAAATTTTCAGCAAGGGGGGATCTGGCAATGTAGCCATACATTATATATATATATCAACACTCAAACATAAAGAAACCTGCCACCTGCAACATGTGAGACCATAGAAACAGGGGCTGACAGGTGCCAGGCATTCTCAACCCAACAGGTTTTTGGTGTTGGAAAGAATGTGAAAAAGCCAAAACCACAGATATTTGTCCAGCATGGAATTACCAGACAAAATAGGACCAGAACAAGCAGTTCCATGAATCTGGAGGAAGTGTTATTAGTATGAGGAATCTGCCAATATGGAATGGATTTATCCACAGGAGAGTGGTGCAACAAAGACATCTCAGTAAAGATGCAGAGGTACAAACTCCAACCTCTGCCCCATGACAAAGCCTAACCCCTGTCAACATGGCCATATTAAAGTACTTGACCCCTCAGACTGTGAGGTGAGAGCCCCTTGACCCTCCCTGAGCTGTTGCTGACCATTAACTCACCATGCCTACACCTCATTGGCCCTACTCGTCCAGAAACACCAAACATTGCCAGGCACGGGCAGGCTGTTAACATTTGCATGGCAGGTGAAGACATTCCAATAATTGACTTAGTGAGCTGCAGACACAGGCAAAGAAGTCTTATTGCTGCCATTAATATTGCTATGAAATGACATAATTTAAATAAAAACCTGAAATAACTGAAAAATGAACAGCAAGGTTCATTACTAAAAGAAAAAAAAAAGAAAATTCAAATCAGAAGTAGCCAACTACCCATATCCCAGGGAATTTGTAATAATAGTGTTTTCTGCAGGACATATTAGTTAGAAATTCAGAAAAAAATGTAAAATATTTTATAATTTATATGGTATATACATACCGCTGAGTAGAGGAATTCTTTCTGCATGAAAAGCCAGCAAGTGGCACCTCATTAAACAGGACCTAGACTTAATCTAACTTGGAACAGATAAAAAAGAAAGGATTCATATGAAGCTATACTGCCTGGGGGTTTAATCGCAAAGCTTTCGAGTATAATGAATGAATTAAGTAGGGCAAGTGATTAACAACAAAGAAGCGATCATATAATAAAAACAGAAATAGTACTGAATTTAGAGTAATGTTTCCATTGTTTATGGACAAGATCCTGCTGCGCTATTTTTATTGTTTTAACTCTTAAAGAATAGGCAAGCTATATGACAGCACATGTTCTCCAGGTTTGGATGGAAAGATGTGGGAAAATGCCACGAGCAGAATACCTAATGGTGCATAAATAACGGACTGTTGGGATATCAATATTTGGATCATTATGAGAATAAAACCAGTCTGCAGGACTCGCCAGTATTTTAGAGCATATTTCTCTTAATGATGTAAGAATGGGATAAACACCATCAGAATCATGATGCTTTGTATTCCAGGGGGTGCTACAGCTGGCCTGCCCATCAGCCAGAGCAGCAGGAGGCACGGATAGAGCAATGTGTCAGAGCTCAGCATCTGAACCTCTGGCAGCCCTTCATGCTGCCAGGGCTGAGGCAGGGCTGCCTTGCCTTGCAAACCTCCTGATTCAACCAGGGACATTGCAGGGCTGTGTTGGGGCTTGTGCTTTAAGGCTGATGTAACTCAAATTTATCTGACTGCCAATTAATGCAAGCCAGTGCTCATCAGGGTAGATATGAGCTGTAGACAGGTGCAAAACAGTGACTACATCCCCTCAGCTACAGCCTAAGGTGGATCTGAGACTCTGAATTGTCCAGGCTCTCAGTCCTACTCCGTTACCTTGACTGCTCCTCTCTAGACATCCTTGCATTGCTTTCTTTACCCCTGCTCTGGCATTATTAATGCTCTGGCATTTCTCAAATAATAAAATATTTCACTGATAGCAAATCACATGCTGTAGTTCAGGGAGATCCTGAAAGAAACCCCTTGAGCAGAGGTCAAGATGGCTCAGGGTCAACAGTGAGAAGACTCTTCCTAGCACAGCAAACTCAAAAGCCAGCCCTCATGATGTGAGGGACTGACATCCCATCGACTGGCACAGGGAACTGCTCCCAAGTGAGCAGGCAGCACTTTGCCTCCCTTCTTTACCCACACAGACCCAGTGTGGCAGAGGCAAGAGGGCTTAATAGTTTTTAATAGTTTTTCCTGGGTCATGAGTTCTCATAGCATGTGTTGAGCAATGCACAACTTCAGTTCTCACACAACATAGACAAAACAGTGGCCAGCTCTCCAAGGAGCTTGTGATCTTTTACGTGCCAAAGTGAACTTGAGAATACATAACCAAATTTATGCATTTTCTTCCACTTAATGAATGTACCAGTCCAAATAATTCTTCAGGGTCTAACAAGTATCAAATGAATTGCCACAATCCTTCTCTCATGGTATTGAGTGACAAGAAATAATATGCTTTTCAGTGTTTTTTCTTCTGTTGCCTTCACAAGCAAATCTAGTGTATATTGAATTATGTCTAACAGAGGGAAATAAACACTAGCAGCTTGAATTTTGAGATTTCAAGACAGAGATCAGTAGGGAAAAACCCACATTTTCTCAAGGCACTTGATTGGCTCATAAATTTTGCTTTCCATTCACTAAAGCTTTCAGGAAAGAGAATGAGAGGATAAAGGCTGTAATTGATGGTACAATGCCCACAAGCCTCAACAGATGTGATCCCTCGTAATGAAGCATGTGGGCCTAATTTGGCATTACTTACCACCAGGAGGATCTTATGCAGGGTATCTTTCTAAATCTATGTTTGGTTGGCACCTGTGCCTTGTTGAAACTGGCATAGCACCTTCTGAGTGGGCACAGTGCCACTCTAGCAGATGGGCAAGAGAGCAGAGAGATGCCAGAGATCCAGTATTGCATTTGCAACAAAGTAAAAGTAGAAAGATGTGAGGTCTCATCACAGGAAAGCTGAGGTGGGAGGACACCTCCGGAGAGGAGCCAGTCCCACCCATTGTTCAGAGTGGGATCAGCCAGAGCAGGCTGTGTCCAGGTGGGTTTTGAGTATCTCCAAGGATGGAGACTCTGCAGACTCTCTGAGCAATCTGTTCTGTGTCTGACCACTCCCACAATAAAAAAGGGTTTTGCTTATGTTAAAATGCAATATCCTGTATTTCTGTTTGCCCCCATTGCCTCTTGTCCTGTCACTGGGCACCACTGAGAAGAATCTGTCTCTGGTTTCTTTACTCCACCATCAGGTATTCCCATAGATTGGTACATTCCTCCTGATCTTCTCCAAGATGCAGTATCAGCTCTTCTGGGCCCCCCTCCAATTACAGATGCTCCAACCCCTTAATCACCTTCATGATCCTTTGCTGGCCTCTCTCCAGTATGTCTTGTACTGGGGAGGCTCGACCTGGATGCAGCACTCCAGTGAGTATTTACTCTCCAGGGCTGAGTAGATGTGAAGATCATCTCCCTGGAGCTGCTGGCATTGCTGCCATGTGCAATCCAGGCCATTGCTCTCAGCCCTCCCTGCCACAAGGACACGATGAATGAACACCAAGTGCACACCTATACAAGTCTTACGCCTAAAAGAACTCTGAAAAGCTGAGAAGTATCCTCTGTGTTTGGGAGATCATGGTCCTGCCAGGAGGGGAGATGAATCATGGAGAGAATGGTGAGCCAGAGAGACAGAGCACTGAACACAACCCCCAGAAGGAGATGCACAGGGCAGAGAGGAGATGGCAGAGCAGAGCCACCTTCCCAGCTAAGTACATTTCATTTGAGAGCCCTGAGCTACATCCCAAACTGGAGAAAATGGAAATGGGAACATTTCTAAACAGTAGAACTGCAACCTATAGATCAGATATCACTGAAAAAATAATCCAAAACCCTCAGTTAATGCCAATTTACAGGAGCTGACAACTAAGTCCAGTGCTTTAAAATAGCCTATTGCTTTCTTCTGATGCTTTAGACCATTAACTTATTAGCTGTCAGCTGCAATGGCACCTCCCCAGAGTGCCCATCAAAGGAATTTCATCCGCTGGGGAAAAGAAGTACCAGATATGAGCAGAGTTTTTATGCTATATATGAATTTGTATCAATACACAATAACTTTGCTGTGTTTGGTGGAGTGATGCAAGATGTGAACCCAGTCCTCATTCTCACTTTACTGCTCAACTTCATGAATATGTGACTAGAGAGCACCAGATATGACTCTCTATCCCTGTGTCAGCGTTTGCTCTGGTCACAGTACAAGCACCTGCTGAACCAAAGGCAAGTCCACTGGAGTTAATTCCATCATCTTTGGCTTATTTGTTGTTAGTTTTTCCTTAACTAGTCCATGGTACAAAAGATGTTCCTCTAACTGCAATTCATCACCTGGCAGAGGAAATCATGCATTCTGGGTGCCAAGATGTTTTGTGAATAGTATTTTTATAAAATATTGCACCAGTCACACAAATTACAGAAATGGCATGGATTGAAGTGCCCCTGCATTTTGAAGTGTGCTGAGTGATTTGTGTGATGCTCATTGCACTGAGGTTGAAAACATTATTAACATCTTTGCTCTAAACCTTACAGACCAATTTATTCTAACTGGCACTAATAAAAAGTATCATTAGCAAACAAGGGTCAGTGGAAAACACAGCACAGAGAACATGCAGAGGAATAACAGATAGTTTAAGAAAAAGGATTAAATCTGCTTCAAGCTGACACTGTACAAGTGGCTCATCAGAACATTATTCTAACAAATGATATACCACAATCATAGTCATCTATTATGCTCAGCATTAAATCAAAATAGTACTTCAAGAAAGTGATGCAGAAAAAATGAATTAGCTTCTTGGATCATCTTTAATGATACCAAATTTGAAGTATGATATTTGGTGTTCATCTTATCTACTAAAAATATTCCTATATCAATTAAAATTGCAAATTTTAAATCTGTATTTTGATTTATTACAATTTTTATATTCAAGAATCCAATTATTGACACATATTTTCTGCATGATAGGTTAATATGACTGCCTTTGCCCTTATGTCCTTTAGTTATTTACGTTTAAAATTAACTTGCAATGTTGGTAATTCCTGATAGACAGAGGTTACAGTGAACTTTGCCATTGTGCTGTCATGGTTTTTCCTGTTGGATCCAAATCTTTCAGAACCTTCAGTGATTTTTAAGCCTCTCATTGTGCTATAAAGGAAAAGACAAACCCCTTCCCAATTAAACATAACATAGGAGATCAAAGAGAAAAAAAGTTAAACCTTCTGCAAGAAGACTTTGGACAGACTGGGATCAGAACTCAAGTGTGCTGTGTCTCAACACACAGCATCATTTCTTCCTCCAGACCTCCATGAAAACCCCTACTCATCTTCCCATTTAACTTTGGTTTTCACATGGCAAAGACAGAAATATTTTAAGCTGTTGGGATTTCTAACCTTTTACAGACATTTAAAACTATTTCATACAAAGAAACCCAAACTATCTCCAAGGATAGGATCCAAAGATATTACCAGGATTAATTTTATCAAATGAAGGGTTTTATGTGGAGTGTCTGGGAAGAAGCAAAGCTCTTGCAGATGGTATTGAATAAATGAACATTCAAGCACAATAAAGAATATTGAATGACCCTGATTTTCCTGTACAGGTGCAGAAGTAAAATCTTAGATGCTGTTTTTCACTCTTCATGTAGCACAAGTGTATTTAGCCCATTCTTGCACACTTTCTGTGCACTTATTTGTTACTGAACACAATCCTTAAAGGGGTTTGGCTTTAATACTCCAAACCTTTGGATAATGTTTTACACTCATAAGGAAACAAATACAACGAATACAGAATGTGTAAGAGTTATAAGTCATCAGCAGTCTACAATAAGCACTATGAAACCAGAGAGACAGCAACATTTTGAAAATAGCAGATATCTATTTGGATAATCAATTTAACTCTATAATAATTGTACAAAATGTGGCAGTTTCAGCCTCGAACTCTGTGTTGTAAAGCACTCTTTGTATGCTATGAAATGGAGAGAAAGTCAGTGAATTTAATCTACTACGAGAAAAATGCCTGCTCTTACAATACTTGGCAAAAATCTGGTACTGGATAAAAAACTGGATGTGAGACTTCAGTTCATTGTGGCTAAGGCAGAGGTAATGCTTCTTGGCAAAGGAAAGTGTTTTGAAGAATTGGCAAGGTGTAAAAGTACTCCCTTGGCTGAGAGCATCTGCTAACCCATGGCAAAAGCCCTTTATAATCTCAGAGTTACACTCTTCCTCGATTCAGGGCTTCAGGTAGCAAAAAACAATCAATCAACTACTGCTCTATCTTTCTGTAATCAATGTTACATCTTTGCCCCTCAGATTCAACCCCTGTCCAGTTCACCTGTTGCCATTTTTGCCTCAAACTGGAATTCTAGCTCTTGGCTGTGGCTCAGTCCTACCAATAGGCTTTGGCAGGAGCAAGCCAGTGCAGCTCCCAGGGAACAGAACAAGACATCCATCTGAACACCAAGCTACACCTGCATTGCCTCCTCCCCACCCCTGCACCCAGCAAAGCAACATTTGCACTGTTATTCGCAACCAAGAAACAAAAGCCAGCAGAAGCACAATAAAAACAAGCAGCTGGTTAGCTTTGGATCCCCCTGAAGTTTACACCCAGCCACACTCAGGCCTGCAGCAGGATGCTCCGGCTCCTGCAGGAGCTGCCTTCCCTTCTCTCATCTCTCCCTGGGCTGTTTCTCTCTCCTCAGCCTTCCTCTCACTGACCCATGGACCTGCTGTTTCTGCTTCTGAGAAAGGCTTCCACAGAAATGTTTATCCCTTGTCAGGTTCACACCTTTGAGGTTCACTTTCCCCCCTTCATTCACTCCCACTGGGCCCCTCAGACTCTCAACACTCAATGCAGACTGTGCAGAGGATACCCCATCATAGCAGGTATTTAGTAAAAATATATATATATATTAGGTGAAGTATGCATGCCTCAGATAATTTTGACCTAGATAGGAGCTGCTTTTATTAAGTTGCCACATCTATTACCAAGGAGAATGAGTCAAGTAGGCTATAGTATTCCATGGGTTTCTCTTTACAAGCTCTGCTCTTAAAGGGGAACTTTTGAAACATTGTTCTCTCTCATCAAAGAAGATGAGAAAGAATAGGATTAAGGTGAAGAGAAGGATTTCTTTGAATAGGGAAGATATAATTACACATTTTCCATGACACATGCTGAAAAATGTAATATTGGATAATGCAAGTAACCTCAAATTTTTCATTGTATTTTAATAGAGAGCTCTCTTTTAAGATTTTTATATTAAATATAGTATATAGTTGTAGGTATAGAAACATCTCACACATAAAAGAGATTGAAAAGGAATCAAACAAGAATAAACTCTTCCTCCCAAACCACTAAGGAAGCATGATAAAGGAGGACAATATCAGATTAGCTACAAAATTTCCATCTCATTGTTTCCTGAAAAATAAAATTTTATAATGAACATACTCCATACAAGCTGTGCAAGTATCTCTTCCAGAAATGCACAGAGCAGTAGTAAAAATCGAGCATGGACTCAACGACATCTGTTGTGGCATTGTTATCAAACGCCATCTTTTTTACACAAATCTGTAACAGTCACTACTTTTTTTTTGTGTGGAAATATTAGTTTGTATGTGGCATCTAAAAGCTGGCACACAAGGACCGACAGATGCTTTGGTTTTACCTCATCTTCAACTTACTTGGCTTCTCATTACACTAGCTACAGCTCAGCAAATTATTCCTCTGCTTTGGAAAGCCGACAAAATGCCATCTGTCTCTGCATGGTTATCAAAACTAATACTGTAACATGAAAAAACTGTGATCTGAAATGGTACCTGGTAAGTACATGGTGAGCTCGAGTATCCTGTTAGACTGCCCACAGACACAGATTTCTGTTAGTGGACACCCACCTGTCCCACTGAGCACTCGGCCGCAGGAACAGCCAGTCTCTGACCTTTCTTGCTTGTAGCTGTTTCTCATGCCATTGACATTGACTGACACTAATTATGGCTTAGAATGCAAAATGAGGTAGCTTCTCACCAACTGAGACTCCAAGGTCACTATGATTAGAGTATGAGCAGCTTTTGGGTTTCGTTATAAAAATGAGAGGCTGAATGTATGGAGGGAAGAGGTGGAAAGGTCAAGGAAAGAGAAAGAGCAAGATTAGATCAGTGTGGTTCAGCATGTAATCACATTGGTCCAACAGCTACAAGATTCATCACTAAAGCTTTAGGGAAGGGCAAACATGAGCAGGGTGTCATTAGATAAAACAGAAAAAAATCAAAAGGTATGAAATGGTCTGACAGTCCTGCCCTTAAGCTGACAGAGAAGTCATCCTTAGAGCTTCTCTTCCTTTCTAAATATCATAGTAATTTCTCCACCAACTTGTGAAGTACAGCCCAGAATAAATACCCTGTACAGACACAAAACTGGCTTTTTTACACTGCAGAGATGCTCTAATGCCACTTCCAGGGTTAGATCCAACCAAATGCCTGTTAGAGACAAAACTGAGGTGAGGATCACGTGGAACTGCAAAGGAGAGGTGACCGGTTTAGTAGACACTGTCCTCTTTTGTGGAGCTTCCGAGCTGCACACTGATCAAAATGAGAGCAGAGCAGTTGCTCTCCTCCTCCTAATCATCCCTTACTGCTTGTGGTCAGAGATAAAACACAAGGTGAGCTCTTTGGTCTGCAGCAAAACCATATTATATTTTGTTGCAAAGAGGTGACGGTTGCACAAAAAAGTCCACTCCTCTGCATTCTGTATTCAGCAAAATGAGCATCAGATCCTGTCATACTCCAAGACCAAAAGACTACTCCTAGATTCTCTCTGGTTGAGAAACCATCCCTTGGCCAACCTTAGTCATGCCACTGAGCAAGTAAACTCGGAGCAGGTTGCACAGAACATATAATCCTAATTCTTATTTCATGTTTAAAACACAAAAGAAAGAGCATTTCCATCCTCTTCTCTCCTTCCTCTACCATCTGAGATGCACTGAACTGAATATTAATTATTTATCAAATTGCATAAATGTATTAATATTCAATATGAGAAAGACTGACCCCCAAATTTTATCCTGTATGTATTTTCAGGCTGAAATTACTCCAATCTTGCACTGATGTATGGTAACAATTAAGTTCACTCCTGATACAAAGGTGGGTTTTTTCAAAGCCATCCAAGGTAGGAGAACACTTCTGAAGAAAAAATGCTTTAGATTAATCACTTTATTTTGTTGTTTGCTTTTTAAGGCATTTGTAAGTTTGGCTCAACAAAATCAACGTCTTGAGTTCCTACTGCTTTCCTCTATCATGACCACTTCTTTCTGTCCAAAGATGAAGTTTGTGTTCATCACACACCACCACCTTCCCTGCAGTTCTGGCTGTAGTTACTGGAGGTGCCTTACAGGGATTCACTGTGTGCTGTAGTGAGCAGTCCTATGGCACATGCCTTGAGAATGATGTCCCTTTATGCTGTGCTCTGGTACTCCTTTGAGCTGGCACCACAATGTAGGACTGAGAAATCATTATATCCCATTGGAATCCCTGCCTGCAGAAGAGGCAGTGTGCATTGCCTATCAGTTACATTCACACCTCATCTAAATGAGCAGAAAAGAACAGAAGGATGGAGAAGGCTCAGAGCTTCCTCTCTTCCTTCAAGGCTCCCTTTTTTCCTTCTATGCATCATTCTCCTTTGTGTTCTTGGCTACGTTTTATTATCATGAGCTCCTTGGGAAAAGACCTCCTCTCTCTATCCACAAAGAAATCATTAAAAGGCAGTAATGTCTTGGCTTCACTGTGCAGTTAGTTTCTCCTTGTATGTTCTTGCTCCCAGCAGTGTTAAGTCCATGTGTAGCTCTTATTCACAGGAAATCCTTTTAGTTTTACAATGAGGTCTCTGTAGCAGGTCTTTGGTGTTATTCTTCTGTATTTGCAAGGACTCTTGAATACCGTGCTGCCTGGGACACAGTATCTAGGGGAATAACTAATATAGGCTAAACGTAAACTAATTTTGGGGAACAAAAGCGGCCTTCAAGCTATATGCAAAGTTACTAAAAGCTGTTTTTTCAATGAGGGTGAGTGGAAGTGACAATTCTTTTGCACTTAATGAGCCAGAGTAGCAGAGATTAGAGAAGCACTCTAAATTATTTGGCTGTTGAATAAAAATCCAATTTAAATCTAGTGGAAAGTAGGACCATTGGTTCAGCTGCAGAATCAGGGTGCATAGGCAAGCAAAATAAGCAGTCTTTTTAGATCCAGTCCCTAAACTAGTAACAGTTTATCATATAAAAGCCAAGCACAGATAATGAAAAAAAAACTGTTAAGAATAAAGAAAAAAAGAAATCCATGGGAGACCAAGAGGTTTGCTCAATGTTATTACCTATTCTATGCAAAACAGTAGCATTTGTAGAGAAACTGATATGCCTTGCTCTCACACTCCCTTGGGCCAGGGCCTCAGGGGAGACAGCAGTTCACAGTAAGGCCAGCACAGCAGCATCTGATGGCTTTGCTGTTGCTGGTGCTGCTCAGCAGGGCCCATTAAACATCTCAAGCACCTGAAAGATACTCTGTGAGGACCTGGGATAAAATCTGCACTGCAAGGGAGTGAAACCAGCAGAACAGCAATAGAAGAGCTAAAGAAAGGTTTAAAAGGTCTGAAGTGTGAACTGCAGTCAAGTATCCTCATTTTTTTTCAGCTTGGAAAGTCCCACTTCTGCATCAGCCAGGGAAAAATTTCTTCTTACTTTGTTCACAATAAGGAACTGTAACGTGGCAGTGGTCCAGTGTGTTGCAAACAATAAACACCAACAGAACCTTGCCAGTTTCCATAGTGGTTATACATCTTGGAGCCCATCCTTTCCTCTTTACTTTGGCTGTCTCTGCAGGCTGCAAGGATTGCCTACTATGTTGATGGCCACACTTGTCAGCTCAGTGAAATGGAATTAAAAGCTGTGTGCACGAATAGACATTGACTTTTGGCCCTCTGGAAAACTATGACTCCCTAAATGACAATTTAGTCTCAAAAAAATGAAAAAATATAAGCTCTTTCCTTAACACAATGAACAAAAATACACACGTGCAACCTTCCCAAAGAGTGCTCTAACTGTTTGTCTAGCAGGGCTGAAGTCAGCTGGCTTCCTCTAGATTTGTCATCTCAGACAGACATAGTCTTCAACTAAAACAGTCTCATCAAGAATGGGGCATTCACATGCCTCTTCTTTCTGGAAAATGTGGCATTGAAACCCAGAGTCCAGATCCTGTTTTAAATGGGATAATCATCATGGTCTTCTTCACCATATACTTCCATTAAACTTGTAAGCATGTCTCCTAGAGTTCACTGATTTTCTATACTGTTTTATTAAAATAACCAACACAAGCAGCTAATAGAAGTGGGATGGAAGGGGAATTCTATCACATGGTCACATCACCTCATTTCTAAAGCAAATAAGGCTTAAAAATCATAAATCCCAAAACAAACTAAGAGGGTGAAGTTAGCGCACGCTACAACTGATGAAGCTTCAAAAGACAGCTAAGCTATTGTAATGCCCAGATGAGTCCACAACACCCCCCAGCTCATTATAGAACACAAATCTATGGAGCACATCTCTGTATTCAGCCCTCAGAAGATAGGTCTTTATGGTGACTGTAAAACTCTCATTAGGCCACTGGGATTATCTCTTCCCTTTATCTTATTTGTTTGGCTCTATAAATGCTGAAGAAAAGACATGATGAATCAATGAGAGATTCAGATTTTGCCTTCAGTCTTTATCATCAGGCATTTATCTACTTTTTGTCTCTGGAGTTTTTTATCCTGCAGAAAATTTATCGTAGTGCCTCTGAGTGATTTTTTTTTTCCTCTTCCTTCTCCTCCCTTGCCCCAATACTCTATTGATTTTCTCATTTTTACAAATAAGCATAGCAATAAATAAAATTACAAAAGCTCAGGACAGAATTGTAGCTGAATAAATACACTCATCAAGAATAAAAAATTGTTGGCTAGACTGGAAAAATTACAGCTCCCTCATGTACATTCTTTATTATGAAGTGAAAATGCAATTAGTAAAGCAGAAGAATCTCAGAGTCAGGCTCTTATTTCCCATTTTGCTACTGAAGCACTGTGGTCACAGGTGGTGTATTTTAAAGTGATTGGGCAACATTTTCTAAGGTGGGGGTGAAATAGAGGTGTTCTAACTCCACTGGCACCACTGCTTGAGGTCATTGCATCACCCTTCTGTCACCATCACAGCTCTATGCAAAATCAGTGTGACAGGCACTCACCGCTCAGCTTGGCTGGGAGATGTCTAAATGGAATGCTGGCAAGCTGGTTTTTAACTTCTTGGATTGAGAAGGCCAGTTACACTGCACATAGAGAAAAGATGGATCAATATCTTTCTGAATATTCTACAGACTTTAGGATATTAAATTATTTTTCCAAAGTATTACAGAATTATTTTGTGGCCTTAGGCATTTAGGTGTGATGGAAGGGCTGTTTTGCAGAGTAAGAAAAGATCCAGATCAATATTCTCTATTTGGTTTCTGTTTTCTACAGATAGATTTATACTAGTACAAGCAGTCTCCTAATATTTGAAAAAATATAAGGCACCAAATATATAATAAATGTTTCCTGAAAGAAGCCGATCAGATAAATTTCACAGTCAGTTAAGGTGCTGCACACTCTCACTAACCTTATATGCTTGGAAAGGTTTGAAGATTTATCCTTTTGGAGACAAACAAACAAACAAACAAACAACTTGTCATTTCACTAACTCTGAAAACTCGTTATGAGAAATGTTCTCAAGTATCTAAAGTCTCACCTATTCTTTTTTCTGCATAGAGAGAAAGAAAACTTCATTTCAAAAGTGCCGATAGCTCCTTAGCGAGGATGCTGCGGCCGCGGGCCCCGGTTCAGCACCACGGCCAGCTCCGCGCTCGGCGGGGACCCCGCGCAGCGCCCGAGGGACGAACAGGGACAGGGACAGCGACAGGGACAGCGACAGGGACAGCGGGACAGGGACAGGGAGGGACAGCGACAGG
>VZTB01012490.1:894753-971445 GCA_013397245.1 Thryothorus ludovicianus
CGGAGGGACGGGACAGGGACATCACCGGCACTGCCACCCTGAGGGACGGGACAGGGACAGGGACAGAGACAGGGACAGGGACATCACCGGCACTGCCACCCTGAGGGACGGGACAGGGACAGGGACAGGGACATCACCGGCACTGCCACCCGGAGGGACGGGACAGGGACAGGACCATCACCGGCACTGCCACCCTGAGGGACGGGACCAAGGCCGGGCCACCACCGGCCCTGGCGGCCCGAGTGTCCCTGCAAGGAGCGCGGGGCGAGCTGCAGCAGAGCCAGCAGGATGGGGAATCGCTGTGCCCTGCTCCTGCGAGTTCTGTTGCTCAGGCAGCGTCTGCACAGCTGCTCTCAGCTGTGGCCTTGCTCAGAAAACACATTTTTCATTCCTGTCATGAGACCCGTTTGGAAAAACTAAAATACTGAAGAACACAGGTGAAAAATGAACCACAAAGAGAAAGAAACATCAGGGAGGCAAAACTGAAGGGAAATATAAACCAAAAGTTAATACTTGCTTTTTTTCCTACTTGTCACTCTAACACAAGAGCCACAAAACAGTTTGTTTATGCCTTTTTTAGAGGAAGTAGCAATAGGATATAGGGACAAGCCACAAGACAACTGGAGGCAAAGTACACTAGAACCTCATTGCAAGATGGACTTGATGGAAAAAAATAAAATCTAAAATGTCCGTGGAAAAGAGGGTGAGCTGTGGCTGAGAAATTAATTGTGCTGGACAGCACAACTAATAAATGAAAGCTCCATATGGGTCAGATTGACACTAAAATAGGCTGGAACAAAGTCTGGCAAGTTGACTAAGCTATGCAAAACTTCCAAGAAAAATATTACAAAAAAATTTTGAGGAAGAAATTAGTAGAAGAATAAGTAAATTTAGAGAATGTGGAGACTATGGGGTGTGCTGTTTATTTGCATCCCTAGCATAAGAAAGCAGTACAGGAATTACATAAATGGAAGAATTAATTTTGCATAAAACTACCTGAAACCTAAATGTTGAAAGAACTCCAAAGGAGATTAATATTGCAGGAGTTGCTCATGCAAAGCTGTGTGGGATGATGACAGAAACAACACTGTAAGTGACCTCATCTAGCATCAAAGCAGCTGCCTCTGGCACAGGAAATAAAGCAATTGCTTATGAACACAGGCCTCATTTGCTCCTGATAAATCTTAACATGATGAACAAACCAGGGGAACTTAATAGCATCCCCAAATAAGGATACCTATCTCCATATCTACATTTCAGGAAAGTTAAGAGACTTTATTTTTATTACTATATAAAACATACTTGATTTAAGTATGCTGCATCTGACAGGAAAACATTGGTATTGCTAGAGCAGTCAGTTGTAGAGTTTAGAGAGCAAATGCCACTTATTTTATAGTCTAAGCATAGACAAATTTTACATCTTCACAATTCTCCAACTGCCAAAGAAGAATTAAAAGTTATGTAACTAATTTCTAAATTCTATATTTTAATTCAGTGAGGTCTTTGCTTGACAGATTTATGTCTTTGCAAAGATGACCCAGTGTATGGCATAGAAATCTGCACCAAGAATTTGCAGGCATTTGTGCCAGAAAAGGACAACAGCAAAAAATTAAAAGCAAAGAAGGTCATTTGGAAGGTTAAAACAAAAAACTCCCACAAAATTCTGGCAGTACAGAAGAAAGGCAATCCGATCCAGCTTTGATTAAAGCTTTCAGCAAAGCCTATTCAGTACATATTCCACCTTCAAGGCAAAAATAAAGTTCTTCACTTCAATCAGTGATACAGGATAAGTTGAAATAAATTTAATTAATTGGAGGAATTTGAAAAGGTCATTTAAAAATCACCACAAAGTAGATGGCATCACTTGAGCCTAATCCTGCCTTCCATGGGCAGCAGTGGTGTTCCTAAGCTTCCTCAGCCCTCAAAAAGAAAATGTTGTGTAATTAAGGAGGGTCACTATATGTGTAGGTCAAAATAGATTCTAGCCAGAGCTAAGTTTGAACTCCAGATTCCTTTTCTAGATGGGGTACAAAACTGTATTCAACACAGTAGTAGCTGAGAACTGATGAAACAGAGTCCCTTTCTATTAAAAAGCCTTTCAAATCTGTGAGAATAAAACATGCTCAGTCATGTATGAATAATAAACATTTTGCTTCTCTATTATTTCAAGAATCTTTTCTGATTTACTTCCACATTGAACTGGGAAAAACATGAGAAATCTTTCCAGCATACCTCCTCCAGTAATGCAAAGGTATACAGGGAACAGCAAAATTCAGCCTTATCCTCCATATCAAGAAAAAATTATTCTGGTGAACATGTTACACTTACAATGCTTGGTCCTACACATCCAAGTTTGAAAAAGAAACTGGTAGATCAGTAACTTCCATATAGGCAGCTCTACATACTGCCAGGGCACCTGAGCTTTTGTTCATCATTATGAGTCCACTTGCAAGAGGCAGACATGGACTGGGACCTCCCCATCTTCTCTCCTGGACACCTGTAAATATAGAGACATCTTCTCTCGTGTTCTGTATTTGCTATTGCCTTAAATGATCTATTTCTTTGGGAATGGGTAGTTCCTTGTTTTCCTCTATAAGAAGTCATGTGGGCTGTATTCCAGGTTAAATAGCAGATTTACTCCTAAGAACAGAAACAGCAGTTTGTTCCTGGCAACAGGACTCCTTATGTGAGGAAAGAACTGTGAGCTAAGTCAGAGCTTGTCACCTTTGTGCCACTGCTTCTATTGTAAACTTCACCAAATCCATTAATCTCTCTGGATTGCCAGTTTCCCTTTTTATTTTATTTTTTGTGAAGTGCTTTCTTGCCTCTGGGGAGACATTGGGAAGACAAATTCATTAATCTCTGCAAAATACTGAGAGGTCTGCTCACCATGGGTTTCAGAAAAGAATCTCCATGAGAGTACATTCGTAAGAATGGGAAGAGCATTGTTTGGTTTGGATCCCCACACAAAGAATCTGAATTAATGGGAGTGATGAACACCTCTAGAGGAACAGAGGAAGCTGCAGAAGGGAAATACCTGCTGAACTGACCCAGAAAGGGTTAAGTGCCTAATGGAAAAATCCCTATGGGTTTAAACTTAACGTGCAGTGACAATGAGGAAATCCATCTGGATGTAAAGCTGCAGGAAATACAAGGCATCAAGAAAGGCAGCATTCATGCTTTTTGTGACTTAGGAGTTATTGTATCCAGCATTTATCATGATACCTTAGATAGCACATAATTGTTCTCCAAAGGGTTCTCCACAGAGCTCGCATAATGAAGCGGGTTTCAAAAATGCTCAGTGCAAAGAGAAGAAGGTGTCTCATGACAAATATAAATGTTCCTTGTATTTCAAAAGGAGACAGTTTCAGTAATTGAAATAAATTCTTCACACTGGTAACAGGCATGTGAACAGACCAGATTGTATTTAAGTTCAAGAAGATAATCGGAGCTCTCACCTTGTCTGTTTTTAAATCCAGAGTGCTGCTCTGAGATTTGCAGACAGCCATGTCCAGCAGGAGCTTAGCAGGGTCAGCCATGGCTCATTTGTGGAAGAGCTGGGACTTAACAGCAGATGAAGCAAGAATCCAGAGTAAATTAATAAAACCAGTATGGAGCCAGGTCGAGAACAGCAAAGACAAGTAAGAAGTTCATTTCACTTGCAAACATGTTTTTGGCAGTTGATTTTGTATCTGTGGTTTTGGGAAGAAAAAGGACCATTCCTTCTTTTCTTGCTTCCAGAATGCACCTGTTTGCATGAAAGGAGATGGGAGCCATCAAACTATCAGCCAGGCCTGGCAAAGCACACATTTGTAAGACAGGAAAAAACAAAGAGGATAAATGAGCACAACTCAATGAGAGCAGAAAAATTTAAATGACATTGTAGGAAATGGAAAACACTCTATTAAATAGATATTCACACTAAGGTGATGAACTGATTATGAAGCAAGCTCAGGAGACAGTTCAGCTTGACACACTGGAGGACTTTGGCAAGCCATTTAGTCAGCATTGTCCTCATCTGTCGGGGGGAAATAATTTTCTAGTGTTTCAAAGACACATTGAACTATCTGACTTATATGTTACTTGACATACTCTGAAACTCTATAATGTGCTTATTACCATAACCTTTAATCAGGTATTTTATTAAAGGTGTTTTTAAATAATGCAGCTTAGAGGGTAAAATTAACAAGTAAATAAAGTAGAAAAGCAAAGTCAAAATCAGAATGGGCAAGACACACTGGTTATTTCGTGAGGCTGCTCATGTTTTAAACACCCCCTCTCAGGGCTGCTCTCCGCTGAACGCGACAGTGTCTGCTGGTGATTGACACTCAGCCATTACACAGTGCAGTTTTGTCAGCAGGAACTCAGGGAAAAAGTGAAGCTGAACACCTTTGGATAAGTGTGCACTCCTGAAAATGGCCATAATTTACTCAAGCCTCTTCCATTGATGCTGATAGGAGTAACATTTTAAGATAAGCCGGTAGAAAAAAACTGTAATTTTCTGGTTTCATAAAAAATCCTTGTTTCTTTTCCTACTGCTTTTGTGGGAAGAGGAAGCCCCAGGCATCTGACTGCAAGCTCTCAGTCACCCAGTGACTCTGACCTACAGAGCATAATACAGAGCAATCACACCTCCATGGGGTAGATATTCAGAGACATTCAAGCCTATACAGGTGAACTGAGTTCCTTGCTTTTTTGGGTTGGATTTTTTTTTTTTTTCCTTTCTTTTCATCTCTGAATTCCTCAGTCTGGGCAGATTTTCTTTTCTCTTTTTCTCTATTTTATTTCATTTTTATTATTTCACCTCCTCTTTGCCTTTGCCCCCCCTCAAAGGTACATCAATCATCACTACCAGTTTGAGCTGGGAAAGGAAGGCTACTTCAAGGTCACTGTGTAGAAAGCCCTAATGCTTTTCAGTGAAAGGGAAGGGAAAAGAGACTTCCTGTTTCTATTCATTGTTTAGGGAAACTCCTTAGGAAGGAAAGAGAAAGTATGCACGTGGGGAAGGCTGTAGGGCCAGAGGAAGGGGGAAGGGCCATACACAAAAGGGCAGTCCTCAAAGGTAATATCCTGAGAAGAGGAAAAACAGATTGGCATGCAAATAGATGAGTGTGAGCTGGAGAGAGATGAAGGAAATGGATGCAATTCCCCGGGGACAAGCAGTCCCCTTGAGGCCAATCGCCCATGAAAGGAGCTGGCCATCCTTGACAAGGACAGATACCAAAGGGAAGTGGGGGAACTGCTACAATAAATCCAGCGTGTGTTCCTTCCTGGATTTTCTCCCCTGTGCACGGAGCAGCTGCGCTTCTGCTCAGCCCTGACACAATCCCTCAAGACAGTCAGCTCTGCTGCTCACAACATTCAGGCAGGTACACAGGGCAAAAGGAGCTTCCACCATGGCAGAAACCTCACAACTGGCTGCTCCTTCCCTCTCTGCTTTCCCCCCTGTGGCATGTTAGTGACCTGCAAAGGAGACACTGACCCCAAAGGGGCACAGGAGCCACAGGCACATCCCTGAGCAGGGCATGGAGAGCCAAGTCCACTGCCCCATTCCCAAAGCTGTTTCTTCTACCCAGCCCTCTGAACAGCAATTTTTGCCATCGCTCTTGGGTTTACATGCACTATTTATATTCCATATTTAAAATAAAACTATGCTAAACACACTTCAGTGTTGTTTTACAAGAGAGGAAGTCTCACATTCAGCCTTAACTGAGGGCTGGATTAAGATGCGCATACACAAGGATAAAGCCAAGTTACTACACACTATTTCTTAGCAGAATATTTTGTAACATTGTTTTCCCCAGGTTTAAGGTTTTATGTTTTCTTTGACTATATGGGCACAGGAGAGGCAAGAGAAGTGTCATATTTTTTATTTTTATATTGTTTACCAACTACAGCCTTGCAATAGAGCTGTTATATATCATCTTTCAAAACACATTTTGAGTACTGTGGCTGTTGAAATATTAGTTTTCAATACCTATTCAACTACAGTCACTTACAATGACACTATTGTTCTAGGTACCTTACTGGTACAGAATAAAAGGCAATCTCCATCTCCAAGAATTTATATTCTACAGATTACACATAACATTTAGGCAAATCTTTTCAAATGGATATTCTTATTTTATTGCTGAAGAATTTAGATATAACTATTTTTTCCTCAAATGAGATTCCTATACAGGAATTCCTAACAGTGCCATTAAGAGGAAACTGCTATAAGAATACACTGATTTATTTAATGTAAATATTCATGCAGAGCCGTAGAAAATACAGATTGCTTTTGTCACAGAGGGAAACAATGCAAGTGATTAATAATGTGGACATTATTGAACTTTCATTTCCTCTTGAGTGCTGTGATGCTTGCCTTCTGATTCCAAAATATTCCTACAGTATGCTGCAGCAATGAGCCTCTCACCTTTAATTATCAATTCCCGCACAAAACCAGAGAGGTAAAAACGCGTCGGAGCCAAACAACGCCCGCCAAGTGCCCGACTGCACCGCGGTTCAGGGAGTCTGTGGAGACACTGCAACACAACAAGAGAGCTAAAAAAAGCCAACCCTGGAACCTGAGATAAGGAAGCACTGAGAAAAACAGCAACCACAAGTTCTCATGGGATGAGGCTTGGCTGACGCTGGAGCAAGAAATACATGAAAGAAACAAGTGAACCGCACCCATGAAGTGACAGCTTCTGTTCAGTGATAAACACCCAGATAGGCTCCTGCAAGCTGGGCCTCTGCCTTGGCTATTTGTAGCATTCAAACACGAAAATCTACTAATACAGAGGAACAAGAATTTCGGAGTCAAATGGTTGGTGATTGTATATTTAATCATCTGCATAGATTTTTTTAAAATGGCATACCAAGCACATTCTGTCAAAAAAAAAAAAAAATAAATGGAACTGTCATGAAACCATTTTATGACTTAAAGGCTAATTACTACAGTAGTGCAAGATTGGGGATACAGTTAAAATATACAAAATTCTTAGTGTTACTCTGCCTCACCAGTTCTTTTGGCAGGAAGGCAAAAAGGTCTTGCCACCTCAAGTTTGTGTCAATTTAACACAGACAAAAAAACCAAGCTCTGTAAATCCTTGGTTTGCAGTAATAAAGTAAAAAATTATGGTGGAGATAAATTATGAATTCTGATTCAACCTGAAACCAAAGCCAGGTTAGTTCCCTTAAATTTTTGTGTTCTATTTTCATTATAACTGTGCTTCTTTAGGACTTCTCTACATCATCCCCTTGAAATTCAGCCTCTTCCAAGTGGCTTTCCTAGAAGCTTGCAGAAGTAAGTGAGTAATACAATTCAACACATCTCTAATCTATGCTGTTCCTTAAACAGATGCACTGGGGTTCTCTAGACAACCAGAGCACAAACCAAATTCTCATTTGGGATTATTCCCTTACCTTTTCAACATTGCCAAGTCTGTGAATAAAAGGTGCCAGCCTCACTTTATCCCACCAAGCCTTGCAAACACAGCTGTGCAGGACTCCTCATCAGCCCATACACACCTTCCATGGCTTTAAGAACTAAATAATTCCATGCAAATGAAGTTGTGCTATCAGTAAGTTTTTATGTCTAGAATGATTCCTGTAGACCCACATGGGCTTATTGATGTCTGGTGGAGTTGAAAGCCAGCTGAACTTTGTTGGAGACTTCTTAAAAGGCTGTGATGAAAGGAGCTGGCTTGGATTAGACATTCAGAGGGATGGGTCACGTTCCTTTGTTCCTACACTAATGACTGTGCACAGGGCACACCTACTCTTTCATCTCTCCAGAGACAGGTGTTGACACTCTGGATCCAGCTCTGTTCCCACACGCTTTCTCCTGCTGAACCACCTGACCATCCACATATGAACCTCCCAGCCATGCACTGATTTCCATTTTGATCATGTGTGAGGTTTATGTGATAAGGCTGGACTGCACTTCACAGCCTTGCCCTGCCCTGTGCAGGGAGCAGGTGGATCAAGCAGAGCCCTGCACTTCCCTGCTCACATTTCATGGCAGAGAGCAGGAGAGCTCTTCTCCATCTGGCACAAGATGTCCACTCATGCAACCACAAGAACAGTGCACGAGAAGTGAGGTTCAGTCTTAAGAGGGTGGGAACCTAAGAAAAAAAATCAAATAAAAATAATCTCAAATCTGTTTAGATCCAGTTCCAGGCACTGAGGCTTACTGCACACCACAAGCAGATCCTTCCCTGGATACAGCTGGGTACACTGCTGCTCCAGCCTCCAGAAAAACTCAGCTCAGGAGTTAGAGATTTTGGAGATCTACCCTTAACAGCCCAATATGTCTGCTAGATAATGCAGTAAAATTAGAGCATTGACTAACTTCCAGGGTGAAACAATAAAACAAGATGATTTGAAGACAAGCCCTTGCAGTACAAAAAAAACCCAAACGCAAAAATCCACAAAAAAAAAAAAAAAAAAGTAGTGTAACCTTAAAAAGTAGTGTAGAAGGCATGGTCCAAAAAAGGATGAAAACTGCAAGAGGGACAGCTTTGCAATGATGACATGATTTACCATGTAGATTAATGCCTTCTAAACAGGACAGCATTGAAAGTCAATACTTCAGTTTATTGATTTTGGCAATGATTTTTATTTCTTACATCTTTCAGCTGTCTGAATGGAACACTCTGCAGGATGCTACTGATGAAAAACAGGCTTTATGTTTGTAACTTGAAAACTATTAAAAATAATGGAAGCAAATTGAAATGATCTACATAATGCTCTACACAGTGTTCACCATGGAAAGTTTCAAGCTTAGACACTACGGAAAACCGTGAACCACAAATACTATTTACAACAGATCAGTTTTTAAACAAGGTGAGGCAAAGACAGAAACGTGACCTCCAGCAGGAACACCTTTAAAATTCAAACTGGAAAGAACACTATCATGTTTTCCTTCACTTTATGCTATATACAAGTTTTCCAAATGTTTGCTCTTTAAAGACCCAAATGGTAAAAATAAGCTACTTTTAGAAATATATATGATATATGCTTAGAAATTAATCAGTTCAATTCTGCAATATTTATTGTATGGATGGCTCAACCATGGTATTTTCCTCATGCAATGTCTGATTTTAATTCTAATCTCAGACTGCTCTCTACTGGTAATAAATTAAGTTAAAACTCATTAAATTGGTGCAATTCTAGAGACATAAAGAACTGCCTTTGGCACATATTCTATCTTTGAATGGATGCAGGAATGGGGAGGCTTGAGAAGGCAACCTGAATCTGAAACAAAGAGTAAAATACAAGTATTTAAGCCAAAAGCTTTTTATTGACCCATCATGCTCTTTTTCCAGCTCCCACTGAACTTGGTACCAAAACACGCAGCTGAGTATTTGGTAGGGGCTTGACCTTTTGTACATAAATAATTCTTTCTGCACTCATGCAGGATGGCACTTGCAAGAGCAAAGCATGCAGGCTGCAGGTGGAGAACAGGGACAATTTGGTCCTTGTGCTACTTCAGCTTTTCTTGAGTGCCAGAGGTGTATTTGTGAGAACTTTGTTACAACTACTGGGTGCAAAGTAATTTTCTTCTTACAACTTCATACCTTAACAAATTGTCCCATAACACTGGGAGGCATCAATCAAAACCCATAACACAGGCTAAGTACCCCATAGTGTAGCACTGCCATTTCCCTTTGCCCTATGGCAGATATGTACTGAGTTTGATAACAACAGCAAAATACACTGTTCACAGTCTGATCTTGCTTTTCTAAGGTAGCAAAAGTCTTCCTGAGACCTCTGTGAGGTGCACAGGCACTGAACCTCAGGGAGAGAAAACTGGACACTGTGGTTTGATTTTCCTTACAAGTAGTCAGACTTCAGGCTGTGCTGAGGTCCCAGCTTTGAACCTCAGCTGTTCCTGAGGCAAGAGCTCTTGACACAGATCAGACACAAATGCCAGCTCCTCCAGCTGTCATTTTCTCAGACCAGCCTCCCAGAACAAAACCAAACCCATAAACCGAAACAAATCCCAATTATTACTGTGAGACAAGATGAAGTCCTTTCCCTCTGTCTCTTCTTTCCACTTATTCTTCAGAGTTTGACCATATCTCCCTGACACTCTTTCAAACATCTTTTTTTTCCTGGGACAGATTTATGCAGGAAGGGAAAGAAGTTAATGCCAGGGTTTATTTACCCTCTTCAGCAAAGCACGAGAGACTATTGGCCCAGATACCTTTGTTGTTCCTCTTTGTGTCCTGTGCCACTTGTTGCTTATTTTCTTTTCCACATGTTCTTCAATAACTGCCCAGACTTAACTCTGCTCTTGATAGAGTCAGAATTTACCTTCCACATTGTGGTTCCACCCACTTCCCCCATCCCAAATTTTTTTTTACTAGGATGGTTCATTAACCAATTTCTAACATGGGTACATTCACTATATTTTGTTTTGTTCATCCTTAAAGCCCATGACAGCCATTAAGATAAGCTGAAATCTAGAATTGGGAACAAAATTTACAAAACAAAAACTAAAAAAAGAAGCAGCAAATATGGCAGATCAAAAAATAAAGTTCTACACAATCTGGGGCATAATGGAAGTGCCGGTTGATCTGTTGCCACCCTCTGTGTCAAATTATTCAAGTGTGATAATTGTTTGCAAACATATGGAACACATGGAAAAACTCTTGTAGATTTGGAGAGTTCAAAAGCATCTCTCATATCGGGATATTGCTTCCACTGAGTTGAATAAATTTCATAGTCTAGCAAGAATGTTAATAAACAAAATCTGAATTTTGTCCTCCATGACTTCAGAATAATCAAGACAGTGTCTGGGACAGCTCTTTCCAGCAATACTGTCAGAAGGATGATCCCAAAGGAGCCCCCTAGAGCTAACAGTCTCCAGACCTGTGCTGCTGGACCCCTTGGGCATGGACCATGACCCCACATGGGGACTCTTGTCTTATCTTGTTCAGGGGCTAAAAGCTCAAAGTCAAGGCAAGATCTTACCACAGGCCTGAAATGCACTTCCTAAAAGGGAAATCATGGAATCATAGAAAAATTTGGGTTGGAAGAGACCTTAAAGATCACCTTGTTCCAACCGTCCTGCTCCCTCCTGCTGTGGACACCTTCCACGATCCCAGGTTCAGGCTCAGAGTCTGATCCAACCTGGCCTTGAACACTTCTGGGGATGGGGCAGCCACAGCTTCTCAGAGAAGGGCCTCATCACCATCACAGGAAAGACTTTTTTCTTAATATCCAACCTAAATCTACTCTCTGTTCTGTTTGAAGATGTCCTCCTTGTCCTGTCACTTCATGCTTTGTAAAAATCCCTTTCCATTTTTCTTGTAGTCTCCCTTAAGATACTGGGAGGCCACAATTCATGTTTCTGGCCACTGAATTTCAGAGGATGGATATACAGAAGCTATCACCCTGACAAAGCAGCTTGTCCCAAACCTTTCCTCTAGTGTCAACGTAGCAAATTGATGGCTATTTCAAATTTCATAGACAATTCAACATTATTTACTGAGCTGCTCAGAAAACATGGCAGTGTAGAACATTCATCTCAGCACAGAGTTACACAGCAACTTATCAAAATTCCAATGAAAAAGAATGCACTGATGAAAAGATTTAAAAACAAAAGAAAAACCCTGAAGATAAAACCAACTAAAAAAATTTAAAAAGCCCTACAAAAATAAAAGGGAAAAAACACCAAAAAATATTTAACATTTTTCCCACTTTGCCCATCTCCTAAAACAGGCATTTTTCCAACCATCAGTCAAACAACTCAGGTTGGAGAATTTACTGCCCAATTATTATGTGACCAGTTATTGGATAGAGTTGACAAATATTTCCTCTGCTTTCCTTTGCTTCAGAGTTGGCACTGCTCTTCTGCCTTTTGGAAGAGCTGGAGCTCTTGCCAGACTGCTTGGCACTGCTCTAATTGACAATTTTAGGGCTGTAAATTAGAAAGGTTTTTCATGTTGTTTTACTTCTAATTTTAATCAGACATAGAACCACTTGGCACACCAAGCCACACACTCTTCCGTGCAAGTTCATAGTGCCTCCATAAAAATACCCTCATTGAAATGTAACTTAACTTTAAAAGAGTCACACAAAAGCAATGTGCTGACTAAATGTGCTCGTACGGTGCATTGAGAGACTGTGAATTCCAATTTCAGCCATGCCAGTCATTTGGCATTAAAATATGCACCAGCTGTAGTGTTTGGATCTCGATAAGTCAGAGTGTGCTGGAAAGCTGACAAGATACTGCTGTGAAAATGTTTCCAGCCCCTAATCTCGGCTGTCTCCTCTTTTTCATATTTTGCTACCCATGTTGGTGTATAATATAGGGAGAAATAAATGCAAAATCCAAGGAAGATGTGCATGGGATGACACCAATATTTATAGAATGTGTAAGATAGTGCTGCCACTCACACAGCTCTGGACTCCTCTTTGATGAGTCGTCTCTGGCCAGCCTTTCTAAATTGCTAATTTATTTTCCTTGTGTGAGAAAGAGCCCTGTATTAGTAAACTGGGATATGTAACATTGCTGGGACAGGAAGGAGCAGTGGGATTGAAATCCACAGAGAGCCTTTCAAACTGAGACACTAGCTGCTGTCAAAGGAGCTGAAAAATGAGTCTCGATGAGGAGGTATTTTTGGACTGATTTATCAGTGGAGCATATCATTCTGTAAACTCCTTTTTGAGCAAATATTTCTTTCCCTTCTCTCTATTATTTATTCATATCCACATTAAATCTCACATACGAGCCGCCAGATTCTAACCTGCAGAGGAGGGCAAAGCAGTGTGCTTCCCATCTGTTCTACTTAGCCTACAAATGCTCTGGATCTTATCCTGCCTTTCTAGAAGGAAAATTTTCCCCCTTTGTTGCAACCATCTTCCCAGCCACAAAACAGGGGTAAGCAAGGGGAGGCTGCAAACTCAATTCAGCCTGAACTTTCTGTAGCAGAAAGCTGAAAAAGGACAGTCTGAAAGCAACAAGCCACAGCGGCTTCCAGCAGTCGCGGCGGCTCCGAGGCCGAGCTCTGAATCTCCTCTGTCCCCTGCCGGCTCCAAGGGATGCAGGAGAGGACATCACACAGGACCCGGGCAGAGGGCAGAGGGCAGGAACCCCTCAGCCTGCACCCTGACCTCCCTCCCTGCTGCTCTGCAGGTGTCAGGTGTGCAGGGAAGGTGAGGGCTGGGTAGGAAGGGCAGGGACAGCTCCACCCGGACAGGGACACTCCTGCTCCAGCCACAGGGGAAGGACAACCTGCACAAGGGCAGGGGCTGGCACAGGAGCTGCTCCGTGCCAATGGAACAAACTCAGTTTTTACTGTCTAGATCAAATCCTTGAAAGCTCACAGGATTGTAGCGTTAGCTCAAGGATGTTTTAATGATGCAAAGTCCTCTTAAACCCTCTAGTCTGGGGAGAGTTTCACCCATTACAGCAAGACAGACAAGAATCAGAATCACACATTTATCCAAAGGTACAACAGAACAGATGACTTGGGATACAAATGTCATAGAGTCGCCCTAGGACAACTCCTGCTCTGGGGGGAGCATGAATGCAGCTTCAGCTGGGAACACCCCCAACCTGACACACACACGCTCATGGTATTTAATATCAATTAATGTTTTATCAAAATCACGAGTAAGTAGGAGGATAATAATTAAAGAACCTGATATTAAAGAGAAACTGCTGCAGTAGATCCTTTTTCCCCAAATTAGGTCTGCAGGGGAATAATATAATTAAAGTACATACAAAAAAGCAGTGAGCCAGCCAAAGCAGTGTTTTATAATCAAAACACCATTCCTCAAATGCAAAGGTCACCTTACCTAAGACAAGCAAAACTGAAAAGAAGTAATGTGATAAATCAAATACAGAAGTATTTTTTTTAACTCCTTCTCATAGAAATAAAAAATAGAACAGCATATACATCTTACAGCCAAAGTCTGACAGTAAAACAGCTATCAGGTGCAACAGTTAAATCCAAAGGAATTCCCTATTTCATGTCAAGCTCACTGCAGGGAAAACAGAGCAAACTAATTATGATGTAAATCCACAATGAATGATGCAGAAATAGTATGCAGTGTAAACAATAATTTTGAAATTCCCAGTTTATATCAGTACTGATCTGTTTTATACACTCCAAAAGAGTAACTCAGAAAAGATATTTTTGCACTAATGAGAGATTTCTACTTTTTAATTAAAGAATAAATTAAAGCATTTTCAAAAGCATGCCAGCCTCATTAATTAGTTCCATTAAAATGTAAAAGATGAGTACATACATTTGCCTCACTTTCTGCTTGCATCTCTTTACCTTAAACATCCTATCATGTATTATTACATGATAGCTGGAAATAATATCTATTATTAATATTCCTTGATACTTCTCATTAGAAGATCCTGCATTCATTTGTTTACAATTTATCTCAATTATAACTATTTGGGCAGAAGTTTTCACAGCGGGCATTTTAGAGAATTTCAGCCAAAGCTCTGCATTTTCCAAGTATGAAATAAAGGGAAATAAACAATTTAACGCGTGTCAAAAACAAACAAACAAATATTCCAACAGAAACTAACAATTGCTTCTTGAATGTAAAAAAAAATCCAAGTGAATCTATTTCAAAAACACATTTTGGAAAAGGTTTGAGATCTAAGAGAAGGCTGCTTCGTGCTGTCCCTATGAAAATCCATTGGCATTTAGGAAGTTATAATCCATTCTGCTTTCCACAAACCAATTTATTCATCAAAGGATGGCAAAGTCTTTCAGCTTCTTTCCTTGATTGCATTGATCTAAAAGTGAGAAAGAACCAGGTGGGGACTCTGCTGAATGTCCACCCAGATCTGGTAATTTCCACTACAAGCTCCTGCATCCCCCAGGCTGAAAGCTCTGTTTGCTCATGACAAAGCTTGTATCTGTGGATTTAGGCATTTCAGCACTTTTAAGCACCTTACACCTCCAGCAGGTATAGGGACAATGTCTCAGAACAGAATTCCCCTATATTCAATTCTCTTTCAAAAACTAGAAAATCACCCAAATCAAATACACACCATTCTCTGAAACGTTTTTGGATGGCCACCCTTATCACTCAAGAATGAGAAAATACTAAATATAAGCTTCTCTCTGCAACTATAAGTCATTCTGCTTTTTGTAAGAATTATCCTAGTCCTTTATTTTCCCCACAGGGCCAATTTCATCCAATGCACAGCAGGAATCACGTTCTCTAAATGAGCAACGATTCAATAATTTCTCCGTCTGTCACTGTTCATTACTGGTCTAGAGCCTTACTTTTTGCATACTATTTAGTCCAAGTTCTAAACCAGCATTGTTCCTGTATTTGCCAGTGCAGCATCAGACCAATTCCAATGCACTAACTGACTTATTTTCCCAATTTCCCTGGAAGATAAGAGGGTTTATTATTCTCATCTAGAAATGGAAAATGGAGTCCTTTTGTGTGTAAGTTGGAGTTTCAGAGTGAGTACAAGGGGGAAAAAGCCTGTTTAACTCTGACCACACTCACAAGCTGGAGAATTGGATCCGTGTCTAACACCACTGAGTGAAGCTGTGAAGATGTGGGGCCTTTGCTGTGGACACAAGGTGCCAACAGCACTCACACACCAAGCAAAGAGTCTGCTTTGCAAAGCCCTACCAGAGCACAGGGACACTGCTCACTGGCAGCAGGGAAATGTCCTGATGTTCTTAAGGGACAGAACACAGAAATTGCACAGCATCTGCTGCAGCCTGAGAGACAGTGGTCAGCAATAAACAGATCTTTGCACCCAAAGCCCTCAGCTGAGCTTCCAGCCAAAGGGAACCAGGGTGGTCTGGTCAATGCTCAGTAGCCCGGCCCAGTTCTAGGTGCATGTTCTAGTTAAGGTCACTTTTGAAGGCAGCCCTGGAAGCTTAGGACAAGCCTTGCTGCAGCTCCAGAGCCCCCTGGAGCAGCTGTGACTTTCACAAGAGGCAATTCCATTAAACAGCTGTGAACAGAACAAGAATTTACTCTACTGTGACTTTATTTTCTGTGATTTTATCTACTCATCTTTACTGAATAAAGCAATTTGGGTATGATTTTATTGTCTCATTGATCAGACTAACAGGTGTCCCAGTTGAAAGAGTTATCAGTAGATGCACATTTCCTCTGAAACCGAAGGAATGATTTTTTGGGCTCCGTATCAAACAGAGGGACTCTTTAGAGAGGAAGAATCAGCAAGAACATATTTGTTTAACAGAGGATTAGCACTAGACATTAACATAAGAGTGGCAAACCCACCCCCTTGTTACTGTAAATGTAGAAAGCATGTGAAAATGAAATTTCTCTGAGAATACCAAACACTCTTATGATATTCAGCCCTATTCTGTGTGAGCTGATAGTACTGCCATGTTCACTGCACGCTGACAGCTGAGTTAAGAAGTGTAACACTATGATACAGAGGTGTCAAGGTTGCTGAAACTAATATTGGGATGTGCAGTGTTTAGCTTGTTGACTCAGCTAGCTCAGGTGTGGTGGAGAAACAGTATCGTATGACAGCAAGGCACTACAATTTAGCATAAAGTAAAGCTATTTATTTTTTGAAATATTTTTGATATTTATTAGAAAATGTATATTTTATACTAGATTTTAGCTGGAGCTATCAGTTTCCTGTACAGGCATATGCCTCTTATTATAGATGGGGAAAATGCAGCAGAGATGGAGCTACTTAGAGAACAGCCAGATTTAGGATTCTGAATTATAGTGCTCTATCCCCTCTCAGCCACTCTAACCAAGAGACTCCACTCTTTAGAAGACGAAGGGTTTTTACTGTTGCAATAAATGGAATTCTTTCAGGTCCCACCTGTGCCACTGAGCTGTACAATGATGACAGAACTGTAAGGCTGGGGAGTGGTTCCAGAGCTCCCTTTATCAGGAGCAAGTTTGCTGCCTGTTCAGGGGAGAGGCTGCTCAACACAGACAATTGAGGACATGGTTCCAGGCTGAGCAGTCCAACACCAGCCAGCAAACAGCTCTCTGCCACATGCTATAAATCCCTTGCACTGGATACATAATGTTCTTCTCTCTCCAAGTATCAGGGTCCTTTCACCCTTAGTCTTTATAGGAATATTTCTCTCTTTACTTTTTCTAATTTAACTTAGTCTGATATGGAAGGTTACTGAGATATTTTGAATTAAGGAAACACACCTGAGTAACAAATCTATTGCTCTGAACCACGTAGTAAAGACAAAGCTGTTTTCTTAAATTGTTCTAGTATTATAGGAGAACCAAATTTGGATCTAGAATTTCATTTTTTTATTTTTTTTTTTTAGAAGAGAAAGACATTTCTTGTCTTACTCAGAGAGCTTCTATATGCTTTGCTTTTGCTTTACTCTGGGGACCTTGAGACCAGCCCAGATCTTGGGAGGTTACCAGAAAGCTCAGCCATCATGACAGGGAGCACACTGAGGCACTGACGTGGATACCACAGCTCCCTGCGTAAGCAGGGCTCCCTCACATCCAAGAACACGAAATTCTTACTGACTCAGCCTTGGAGCAGGCTACGTTTTAACGACACTGTCACTAATCCTGACCCCACTGCAATGAACTCCGCTATTTCCTCACTGGTTCTGAGCACAGCTGTGCAAAGGACAGATTTCCCCAGAACAGCCGTGGTTTGGAGCACCCCGGTGGGGGCTGAGTCACCTCAGGCTGAGCAAGAGCTGACTGCTAATCCCTCATAGTCCAGGTATGTGCTCTGCCCACCGGCTGTTGAGCAAAGCCCTCTGCTCCTGGATCAAACAGGGCAAAGGGGGAAACAGCCTGTTCTCAGGGCTCACCACTGCCCACTGATCTCCGGACAGCTCACCCAGAATTCATGGAGTAAACGTCAAAGTTTTCCTTAGCCCCAGCAGCATTAATGTGGTCTTAGTTTGTTCAGTACATGCCGTAACCTCTGCAGCTCCTTGCTGTGCCAAAACAAGGCCCTTGCTGCTTGACCTTAGCGCACCAGAGCTAAGGACAGCACTCCCTTCAGCCACTCAGGGACACACTAAATTATCGGGCAAGCTCCATGGTTAGGGTGACCATGGAGCTACACAAGCCACGAGAGTTGTGCCTTGCTGCTGTCAGCCAGGGGACTGTTGCACCTCACCTACTAAACAGACATCATGACAGCTTTTGAAGAAGAACTGGAACCATAATTGTTTTCAAAATAATTCCATTTATGTCACTTTTCTTTCTTACTCTATGGAGAAAATTCCATTGAGAAACTGAGAATTGCCTCCAGAATATGTACTCCATGAGTTATATTTCTTAGGCTAAGCTTAAGTCAAGGATGTAACCATGAGAAAAAGAGATCAGTAGGGCTGGCTTCTACTAAAATTAGACCTTTGAAGACCAGGTACATCACAAAGGATAACACAGACTTGATGAAGACAACACATTAACAAGGGGCAGTTTTAAAGTCAATCTGACATGAAGAAGGTGTTTAAATTCTTGTTTCTTCTCTAGACAGATAAAGATATTATACCTTTATATCTATCTATGCCTAGTATACCTATGCCTATCCACCTATATTCACATTCAGCTTTAATTTTTCTTATTGGTTTAAAATATTTCACTGGGATACCAGTTACAGCTGCAAAAAGAAAATTACCAAACGTCTCAAACGGCAGCCACAAATATAAGCTCACTGTAACACGTACCCAGATATTTACATTCCAGGCTCTGCAACAGCCACTTTATGGTTTTAAGTGCACATTTCCTACAGACAAAGAAATCTGAGGTCGTCAGTTATTACATTCATGTTACCTGAACATCTTGCATTTTAGTAAAGTTTCCATGCACAAGCAATATTAACATCTGTTTCAAGGATCTCTGCTGGAATTGCAGCTTCACACAGCCAAATTGCCTATGCTTCCACCAGGGAAATGGCTATTTATTTTATGCAACCATCTGGGCTCTAAATACTATGTTTTGTCATTTGTGGTCTTGTTTTCCAGGGTTTCTTATATGAAATTGAATTTCTTCCTAACTTATTTCTTCTGTAAATTACATTTTTTTTTTTTGTAATCAAACTTGTGAATGAATGTTTCATTAGAGACTTACAACATCAGTGTCAATTCATAAATATTTTGGATTGAGAGCCAAACCCTAATTGCAGCAGCTTTGATGGTCTACATTTTTTTCCTGTGGAATCATATGTAAATATAATCTTTACAAGCCCATCTCCCAGTTAGATGAAGGACATATGTTGCAGAATTTAATAATTCAGGATGATACTGGTCAAGTTGTTGGAACATAGACTTTTGTGCCCTCAGAGCCCAGACCCCATCATTTTAAACAAAGGTACATCATTTTAAACAAAGCGTATGAACAGATTGCCACAAACCTTTATCTACTGAGTAATTTTTTTGCTTGGATTATGATAGAAATACAAATACTTCTTTCTCTCCTCATAGCATACCGTTCAGATGCCCTCTCAATAGATTTTAGCAGCAAGTCACAATTGTGAAAGTACCAGGTGTCTTGGAAAGCCTTTTAGAGGAATGGTAATAAGCCCTGGATCAGATGAGGACAGCTGAGTTCCCCACTCATGGCTTGCTGTATCACAAACTGGTTTGTGTTCACCACAGAGCTCACTTACTGGCACGAGGGAAGCAAGAGCAGGACTCTGAGCCCCCTCCAATCTGCTCATTGCTCTCTGGCTGTACAGCCAACACCCTTTTTAGCCATAGAGAGCTCTCTGCAAGGTAGGCTGAATGATCCTCCCTTCCACGCAAGCAAGCCAAGAGATTTCTCCTGCACAAGAACCAAGCCAACAGCAGCCCACCTTCTGTAGTGCAGGCAGTCTCTTCCCTGGGCACACCCTCCACGACAGCAGGATTCTCTCTCTTCCCACCAAGGGTTAACTTCTCTCTGATCCTTACTCTGTCTAGGAGGCCACACAAACCAGCTGGTGCTAATCAAGCTGCCCTTTCCTCTCTGCAAAAGGGATAAAGCAGGCACCAAGCTACAGCACAAGGAATAAAGCCACCATAGGGAAGTGCATGGCTCAGCCAAACAAGAGAAGCTCATTTGGTTTATTCTCCTCCCCCCAGCCCAATCACTGAGCAAAAGAAGCAGCTCTAGTCTCCCTGCTGGCCACACAGCCCCTTCCCAGTGGGGGCTCCAGTCACCCAACAGGTCCCTCTTGACTCCCCACACCGGCAGTCAGAGCAGGTTTCCTCACCAGCTCAGCCCCAGGGCTCCCACAGCAGTCTCAGATGTCATGTTCCAAAAGCAATTTATTCACAGTGCAATAACACAGGAACAGCTCACCCCAAGCTACCTGCACTAAATGTATTCCTCAACATCATCACCTTTCATTATTCATCTCACCTTACCCTCCCTGCACAATCCATGCTGTTTTTGCTCTCCTACCTTGTTCTTTGCCTCCTTTTCACCCATATACCGTGGCCTAATCATCAGCTTTACCATCTTCATCTGGATTGGTCAGTAAATGGCTCCTGGCAAACACCTTCTAGGCAGCAATTTCAGTCTCTTTCTCTATTTCTTAAAACTTCTTCTTTCAAGAATACTTTTATATAACATTCTTTCATATAACAAACCTTCAGAGACAAGGAGGAACCCATCACAAAGGCAGAGAAATCTACTAATAGTAGGTTTTGCCTACACTATTGCCCACAGGTGCACAGCTTTTGTAAGGACACAATCAAAGCTGAAACCCTCTTCAGCTGGTTGTTTGAATGAATAAAGAAATAATTACTCTTTCCTCTGAGGCTAAACTTGGGCACATTGACAGCACTGTCTCCTTGCTCAACATCAGTAAGTATGAGTAAAACAGGTCTAAGCAGCTTTGACCCTTCACAGCCTTGTCTGCAGAGCAAGCTGTCCCTCCCTCCACTCTAGCCTGTGACATAAACCACTGGCCTGAGTTCTTCCATTTCCCCAGAGTCACTGAGGCCAGGAAGTGACAGCAAGGAGGAGGCCACTGCTGGGTCATGATCTAGGTCACACCTTGTAAGACAATTACTGGCCAGGGGTGGATGTGAAAGGCACTGGTTGGAGGAATGTTTGATGCCTGCCAGCATGAGACCTGGCTCAGGCACCTTAACTGGGAAGTATGACCATATTTTCCTTAAAATAAAGATGTGGAGAAGCAAATTCTGAGACCCTGCAGCTGACTGCATATGGAACTTCAGAGCAGAAGTAGGTAACACCTTCCCTACCCTGTAATGATGAGCAACCTCAAATTTCATTACAGATTACAGGGGCTTACTAAAGCAGTCTGACTACATGATATATTAAGAATAATTATGATCTACCCATCTTGGTCATAGTAGTCATTAAGTTGCTATATCTGTAACAGGCTTAATAATAACAAGGTAAAGAGTGAATGGGAGAGGAAAAGTCATTTCCTTGTCTCATTGGTCATTGTTTCCTATATGCCTAGGATGTCTCAATGTGGAGAACTGAAAATGGAGGGAGAATTCCTATATTTAAATAAGGGAAAGTGAGGTCTGTCCTTGTACTGCACTAATCCAATGGTCTCCTAAGTGGGGTACACAAGACAATGTGCTGGAAGGAAGAAGATAATTTTTACATCATTAAAAAGGAAAAGAAAACAAACCCCGGTGTTTATTCCATTTTTATCTCATCCTTTTTGAATTTTGTGTGTTTTATAAGGTATATAATTCATTTATAATTTATAGGGTACAGTAGTGTGGTAAATGCTCAAAAGGATTTTCCTGATAGGGGCACGTGATCAAACAGCTTGGAAACGCAAAGGACTGGTCCTGCAGGTAGCACCAGACCAGCTCTAGATAGAAGCAGTGCTGAAACAGCAAAACAGCCAGGGCAAGTAAGGGTCAGGGGAGCTGCACTGCCCACAGCCCTTGGGCTGGGACCTGAACAACCTGCTCTGAACATCAGCCCATAAGGAGATCACAGTGAAGTGAAAAATCCTCTGGATGGTAAAGATACAATCACAAAACAAGGAAAATTCAGTTACTTGTTAACGCCTCTTGCTGCTGCTCCAAACAGTTCCATAAATGTGAGATTCATGCTGTAAGAACTCTAAACTGTCTACAGATGATACTTTAAATATATTGCAGTATTTTCTGCAGATTTTCCTAACTCAAAGCATGTCATTCAGTATGGGCTGTATGCTTCTTATTAACAGCATTAAGAAAATAGAAAAATGATTGTTCTAAGAAAAAAAGTTTGTTGAGGTATAAGAATATGAAAATTGCTGCAGTGGGTAACAACAATTCCTTGGGGTTTATCCTGATATTCTTAACAGTATATATTACTTAACTGATAGACCATAACAGCTAATTTAGAGCTCTTAGGTCTATTGCATAAATATGTGGTCAGGAGCACTTTACTGTACACCACTGTTACTTCAGACCATTACAGCTGCTTTGGAGCTGTCAACCTACTTTGTCGCAATCTATTTTAATCTGAAAAAAAAAAAATAATCCTAATTACTTTGTAGTTGCTAATGCACAAGTTAAGATGATTGTTTGGTGCCATAGCTGAGCGTTGTGTGAGCAGGGGAGGTGAAATACTATAAAGAAGAGGTATCACTACCATCAGAAAAATCTCAGGGGACTCAAACTCAGAGTTAATAACAGAGATGCCTGCCATGTGTTTACAGAGGACAAACAAGAGAAAAGAGAGGATGTGAGACAGATTATTTCTTTGTTTAACTCTGTACTCTGCTACTTTAAAACCTAAGAGGAACCATTAAAGCTATGTTTATTGTTAAAAAGCAATATCTGTTTGCTACCCCACTTCCCAGCCCAGCTCCCTGCTGCCAGGCAGCTGTGAAAGCTCTGCTGGGAAAGGGGTGCAGCCCAGCTCCTCCAGAGCAGCAACACACTTGGATGGAACCAGCACAGGGAGAGCTTCCAGCACAGCAATCCACTGGAAAGAGCAGTGCCACCTTTTCCTGCCTTCTGGCCGCTTGCACTCTACATTCCTGCTCTGCCCACAAGCACAGGGAGGTTGGGAAGGTCACAGAGGCACCCAGCCTTAAAGATAAGAAATGTAGGGGTTCAGCTGCTTTTCAGCACGAGCAAAGGCCAAGATCAATGCTCAGAAAACCCAGCTGTCTGTCTCTACCAGTCTCTGCTCAGAATGTGATTCTCTACAATCATGTCATTCAAAGAGATTTTTGCTAAGTACTGAGGGAAAAGTGGCATCCTTTGGTGAGGGGAGGAATATGCCTGTTGCTGCAAGCTATCCATCATCTTCAAAAAATCCAAGAGGTACTAAAGCTCCCTAAATTTTTATTCCCAACAGAGGAGGATAAGTTCAGTGTTTTCTTGACAGACAGTCCTCCCATGTCAAAATCTTCTTCCCAATACAGTTTTGGAGGCATTCACCTGCCCGGTAGGTTGGATAATAAATAAATGCCCGTCATGTCTTTATCTGAGAAAGATTTTCTTCTTGCTGCTTTTTCCTTTTTTTATTTCCCTGCACATTTGAGGAAAGCTATCCTCACACCCCCCACTCCCCCCTCCATCCCCAGCCAGGAAATAGTCATTTTGAGGCAAGACCTTAAAATTGATGATTTTGAAAGTTTTCCCTATTGCCATGCTGTTCTGCTCCTGCATTCCTGTGGTGCCAACAGATGAAGTTGTAAGCCTGTTTGCCTCCCTGCATCTAATCCTGATACTACTCAGCAGCAGGGAAGGTGGGCAAATGTTCACTAGCAGTTGTTGGCAAAGAAACACAGCAGGATTTAAACTGGATGATGCCACTGCATGTGTAAAACAACCATTTGAGCAAATGCTGCTATAGCAGCATCTTTAACCAGTAAAACAGAATTTGCTGTTAACCTTTTGTTTTCTAGCTAGCTGTGCTGATGAGTTATGATTAATTGTAGTTATGTTTACAAAAAAACTTCAAATGCAAATGAATAAGCAATTAAGCTTATAGATAAAAAATAAGATAAATGCTTGCAGCAGTTGCTGTGACAGACTTTTAGTGTGCTCATATATAACTAAAATCTATTGCAAAAGGAAAATGTGAATTACATTCTGTTGCATTCTGGTGAAGGGTTCTATGTTATTTTTCACAAGGTCATTTTTCCCATGAACTTCCTTCTCTTTCTTTCCAGTTTGGACAGCCTGGTCTTTAGCTCACCAGCCAACTCCACATTTTCACAGTTTAAACACATTACAACATTCTAGGACTGTTCTGGATGACAATAACAGTATATAACACCATAACAGTTATATGCCATTCAAAAGCTTGAGCTGGGCCACCTACTGTGACATCAAAACAATGGGTAAAGGAGCACCCCAATTATTGCTTTTCCCCAGGCTCTCAAGCTTCCTTGCTCCTGATAGTTTTTCTTAGAGATCGTAAGAGCTCCTTCCTTCAAAATGAGCTCTGTCATTGTTTAAAGCTATCACTTTGGTACCTGGGAAATATAAGTTGAAATATCAGCTGTCAATGCACCCCGTGTTAGGAATGGGAATGAACATTTCCCTGTCCTTCCTTGAAGATGATGGGAAAAGACACATCACACAGCCAACCACAATGACCTATTGCACTTCATAAGGCCATGTTTAATTGAAGAAATTGCTTTTTGGCAATGCTGCTGCCTACCTGGGGCATTTAACTGAAGCAGGGCCTTCCCATTAGCAAGTGCATGCAAGAGCATTTTGTACCTGTGCATTATCTCCCTGATGTCCCAGCTGTGCCCTAAGTCCTAAGCACAGGTTCTGTCCTTTCTGTTGGCTTGGTCTTTCCCTCCCATATTTGCCATACACATCTTGTGTGTTAGTGCTGGATCAATTACTCTGAACATGAAAATGTTTAAAGCTTGGAGAGTCAGCAAAACCCTTAAGAGGGGACTGGGCAAGACTGCACTGCTAATGGCAGGCCCAGCAGCTGCATCAGAAGATTCCTTTCCTAAAGGAAAGTTGTTTTAATCTTTTCATTTTGACTTGGCTGATGATCCACACTAGGTGGAATATTGAACAGCTGTAGCCTAACAGACTGAAAAATTACCCCTTGAAAAGCAGGGAGATGGATACAGAAGGACCAGAGCATCTGCAGCCACAGACCCTTGTGGAGGGAGCTCCCTGTAGGATTGCCATCCTCCTGCCCACACTGCCTGAATGTCAGCGGGCACCAGCACAGAGGGGTGGCTGATGCTACAGGGAAGATGCTGCAGGGTGAAGGACACGGTGACTTCCTGGACAAAGAACAAAACACACACGTGCTCAGAGATTTATCCCCTGGGATGGGAGACACAGGCAGGATAGTGAAGTCTGTGAGGATGCAGTGCAGAAAGAAACGTAGCTTTTGTGAAGGGACTTGGAAGCAGTACAGTGAATCTTAGGAGTTAAAGCAGTACAGCTGTGGACAGTTTTCCCCCTTCATCTGGCAGAAATAATTTTTTTCCAGTGTTTTGTTAGAACAAAAAAGTTTTGGAGCACAAACACCAGAAGCAAAATTGAGTTAGACAGAATCAGTTGCTCCACTGGGACCTTACAGGAGAACATAAAACACCTTTTCCAGGGAGACCTTTACACTTCATTTTAGCTGTGCATCCGAGGCCAGGTCAGCAAGATCTAGCAACCACAACATTTAAAAATTACATCCCTTACATGGAAGTAAGCTGGGAAAATATTTGTTGAGTAATGAAGCACATTCTTCTCCTATATGTGTGTCAAAATAGGCCTCAGAACTGAACTTCAAGCCTCCAAAAGTACAAGTTCCCCAGTCACAGAGATTTTGCTTAAATACAATTCTGTATTTGGCCTTGGATTTTTGAGCTTTACAGTTCAAACCTATTCTCTCATTCCATTGTATTTATTTTTTATGTCCAATTCTCATGACTTTGAAAGCTTTCTAAAGGTCAGAAGAGAGAAGTACCAGATATTGCCACAATCACCCACAATGTAACGCAGTCATTTCACATTGCTTTAAAGCTTTCAAAAAAAAAAACACGGTGACTTTTCATCTCAGGGAGTGTGGCTAAAGGCATGGGTCAGGTTTCAGAGGGAACAAAGTAAGCCAAATCCTTGGCCATTAGACGTGGTGCAGGCTCTGGGTGATGTGATGAAAAAGCTGCTGAAGCCCTGTCACAGCTCTGGGGGAGCAGCATCACTTCTGGACACAGCTACTGAGCATCAGGCCAAGTCCTGAGCCTTGCATTTATTTCATCTTTGTGCAGATAAAGAAGAGTGTTCCACGGAGAGCTCTTTTGTTTCACTGACTATCAGTTCAATAGGAAGGAGAGCAGAGCTAAAGCCACAAGCAATGGTTTGTATATCTTGTAAGTCTTCTAAAGCCTTGTCATTATATGCTGTATTATGTTGTCTTTTTTACTGAGTGACCATTGCTCTATTGTACACCATCTGCCTTTTTGTGACTTGATGAACCACATTGTAAAAGGCAGAAATCAATAAAGTTCTCCAGAAGCCAAAACCTTGGAGGGAAAAACGTTTTCCTGCAGCACCATCTTGTGGCCCCTGATTTTGCTGCTGAAGATGTCCCTCCCTCTCCTTGGGCCGGGAAAGGTTTTCCGCAGGTTTGGGAACCACACCCAGCTTTCGGCTGCTTCCTTTCCAGCCACAGAGGTACTGTGAGGAGCCTGGCAAAAATGATCGAGCTCTCTTGTAGGTGACTGGGCCCTTATCGAGTTCTTGGAAGGGACAAAGGAAAATTGGATTTGGCTCAGAAACACACAGCTTGATATACACGACACAATCGGCAGCCTAGGCACTGGGGAAAAGACATGCTTCAGTTAGATGTGAGGTAACCCCACGCTGAAATTGTTCTGTAATATGCTTAGGTCCAGGAGCACAAAAACAAGCAAACAAAAGAAATTTATGCAAGGGATCTGAATATTCAGTGTAAGCAGGCAGACAATCAGCTGATCAAAGCATCCACCTTTTTGTGACATTGTCAGTACAGTTTGCATCACACACAGGCCTGTGAATAAATATCTATGCTTTGACCCTAATCTGGCAATCTTGACCTTCAACAGTAATGAAATGGCTATTATGACATCTTAGGCACAGAGAGCAGTTATTTAAGTAATACCCATGGCTTGAAAGCTATTAATTCAAGGCATTGTCAAGCTACTAGAGAAATTAAAATGTAAAGTCAGAACTTTTGTCCTCTCCAACTGAAAAGCAAAACTCCCAGCTTTTTAGAACACCTTTACAGCAAAGCTGCTGCATGGAAAAGGACAGGCCCCACATTTGTGCACTGTGCTCTGGACTGCTGTCCCCTAAGGGGAACACAACCCTGGCTGTGATGTTTTCATCTCATCTCCTCCTCTAACAGAATATTTGGCTTATGCTCCTCTTGTTCTGGTGCTGCCAAATACAGTTACTGCTGATGCACTGATTGCTCACCCTTAAATACAGCTGTTTTATCAGTGTGTCCCTTTGTCAGGACGTTATGTGACACTGAAACCAGTTGTGCCACCAATGATGTGGAAACTGGAGGAATTTATTGCCCTTCAAATCAAAATCAGGAAGCACCACATGAAAGCCTGACTTCCTCTGGAGCACAACTTGCTCTACGCAATCACCAGCCACGAGGATTTCTCTGGTTTGTCACATGCACAGTCCAGCTGTGACTGCCTCAAAATTCATGCAGCAGAAAACTGCTTTTTTCTTTGTCAAAATGTCTATATACACACTTCACTGTCCACAAAAATAATATCAAAAAAGAGCAAATACATATCAGATTTAGAAAGCAAACAGTGCCCTATTCTCAGTTTCCATTGTTCTGTTGCTCCACATCAAGAAGAGTGTATTACTTTTGCTTGCAAAATTTTAACCAAATTATCTGTAGCACAATGCTTCTGGCAATGGTTGCAATGTGAGGCTTTAAACTCCTGCATATAGCTACAGCTGATCATCAGCAAGCACTCCAACAACCTCATGAGATCACCCATATGCATATTCCACCCACATTACACTTGGATTTTAAGTGATCCCCTTTTTAGGACTTAGGAAACTAAGAAAAATGTTTTAAAAAGGGAATTCTGAAAGAACAGAGTTTCTAAGAATCACTCATAATATTTACGCTGCAGTTTATAACCAAACCTCAATTCCTGCCAGCTGTAGCTCTTGGAAATTCTGCTACATGGACTTCACAGCCCCAAAGAAATATGACAAGTGATTGTGTTATTATGGGTTCTACTGACGTTCTTTTAGGTGCTCCCTCTGCACTCAGCTGTCGAAAAGTGTTACACATTTGTTTCTTTTATTTTTGTTACACTACAGAGAAATGGAAAGAAACTGCATTTTGGAATCACCTGCTTTGGGAGACAGGTCATCCTAAGATCAAAACCAGTTGATACCCAGCGGAAAAACAACTCCAGAGACAACACTCACAGTTTCCTTAAGTGCTTGCCAAGCACATCTTTAAAGCAATTGCCCAAGAGCAGATTTCCCCAGTCCTCTGTAGCCCAGTGAGGAATTAGCTGCTCTCCACTGCTGTGTGTGGGGCTGTCCAGTATGGAGCCACACAAGCTTCCTCTCAACACCAATTTAACGAGTGACAACACTCCCTTAATCTCCTTCTAAGGCTGCCCCCAGGTTGAGATGGACATATAACCACTATCTTTATATCCCTCCACAGGGATGCTACTGGATGAAAAGAACACTGACTTTACTATTCAGGGGCTGCCACAAGCAGTTTGCTTTCCACTGTTACCAGGTTTTTTTTCTGCTCAGGACCTATGGAATGAGTGCAAGAAACTAGAAGGAAAAAACTTTTACTGCAAAATCAATAGTAATATCAAGGGTTAACAATTTTGTATTACTTCAGTGCAAAAATAAAACATGTAATTTTCTAGGATGTAGTCAAATAATCCTGGTGTCTTCTGCTTGATCTTCAGGATCAGGTGGATGTTCCTATACACCAAGGGGAGAAAAAAAATCCCAAACATGAGTATAACTTGATTTAGGGACACTTTTATGTTTCTGCCAAATCAGTACTCTCCCAGAAAAATTTCTTTATTGTCTAATGACCTCCCTGACACTTTTTTATTTCATTGTGACCTTTAGTGGGCTATAGCTTGGCATGGTCACATGAAGTAAATAGCATTTTACTCTCAGATTACATTTATTTCAGTAGTCAATTGCTCTTCAGCATTGAGGAAGAATGCCAAGAATGCCAAGGTGTGGAGCTCTGGGAATGCCTTAGCTACAAACCACCCCTATCCATACAGAAAGAGGCTTTTCAGTGCCTGTAAATGGATTTGCCTCTCCTGAAAGCAGCAAAACCATTGCATTTCCACTTTCTCATGCTACAATAGGCACATGAGATAGGGAACACTGAAGTGGCAGAGGGCTCCAACCTCAGGCTGTCCATGGCTCTGCTGTCAGCTGGCAGCCCTTTAATTCTTGCAAACTCATTCCCTTTCCCACAACAGAAACTGAAGGTGATCCCTGACAAAGCAGTGCCTTTGGACAATGTCTGTTGCACTGGCTGGCAGCAGGTATTTGGTAGTGGATATCTTTAGTATTCTACACAGACTCAATGGACAAACCAAAACTTAGAACAAAAGAATACCCCAAATTTACTTTACCTTCTTTTTTTCATCCTTTTTTAAGTCAGTCCAGTAAGTGGTGATGAATCTCTTCATCCTGAGTCTTTTTAGCACTTGCTCTTTTTTCCCGTGCAATTTTCTTTACTTTTTTGCCTATCTTGTGTAAAGGATTGATACACGGACTGCAACACATTAAAACAGCTGAAATTGGTTGGCTTCCAAAGTAGAAATTTAGAGAAGGTCACCTAGGCTTCAGCCATGAAATCCTAGCTCCAGTGAAAAAACTCAAAAAGCTACAGTTGATTTCAGGGGCCGTCATAAGAAGAATCACCACAAGAAGGATTAAGGTCAGGAGAAGCATGTTAATGCTTTTCCCATTTCTTACATTTTCTTCGGGAATTTCACCTTTTGATTCAAACAGAATGACAGAATCATTCAGGAAATACCTTTAAGATCATCAACCCCAGCCACTAACCCAGCACTGCCCAGTCCCCACAAGGCACACACAGGCTGGGACACCCCTGCCCAGCTCTTCCTGACAGGGGAACCCCTGCTCGTCTCATCTCCAGCAGGCAAGGATGGGGAGACAATGCATCCATGACCAAAAATTTCCCCAGCAACAAGTCAACAGAATTCTGTGGGCTTCTTACCACAGCTGCATTAGGGATTGGGCAGGAATGAAGACTTTTCTACTCTATCTTTAAAATCTACACAATATTATTCAAAAGTAGCACTATTTAAGTGGACCTGCATTTTTCTAACCTTTAATGTTTTAACCTACCTGTCCTTGCATGTGGTTCCTAAAGAAGAGTAACAGCTATGGACATAGCAAAACCATCAGAGCACAGCTGCAGACAGGAGATACTGTGCTGATAGCACATTGGGGAAATTGCCAATTGGCAGGGAACAGATGTGTAGATTCTGCTTCCTGCATGAAAAACACCACTGGAAGGAGGCAAACACAGTTTGTCCATGGGGATGTGGAAAGCAACAAAGCCTCACTGGCTTGGGAAATGAGATCAACTAGAATTGATCAAGTGTGGCAAGGGGAGGAGTACTCAGCTCCCTCTATCAATTTTACAGGAATTCCATGTTCCTACATTTTCTTTGTCTGGCCATGATATAGAAACCTTGGAATTTACTCTAGAAGAGGCACAGTGGAGTTAAACAATTATCCCAAATTTCATCAGCGAAAGTCCTCTTATTTTTTTGATAACTCTAGAGAACAGTTTTTACTTTTGTGCACACCAGTTGTAGTACAGATTTGGCATTGTTCATAGCACTCTCTCAACAATGACTGTATAAAGTTGAAAACAAAAGAATTTCTATCCAGAGAGGTTTTTGGCTCATCAAAGGAATGTTTCTCAAAGCTCTATCAACTGTCTCTAAAACTGGTAAAACTCAAAGTTACAGTGTGATAGGATTGCACCCTTCCTCAAACTCAAATATATGATATTGGAAATTTAAACCATTTAGCATCTGCTTAGTTGCTGCATTAAAATCAAAGCAAAAAAACAAGTCATAGCAGAAGAGCAAAATTCCTAGTTTCACTGGCTATGAAAAAATAGAGAAATGATCATTTAAACATTAATGTGAATTCTCCCAAACTGAACACACATGAATTCATTTTCCAAAAAATTTATGATAATTTCATGTTGATTCTTTGCCTCCTGCTTTCAGAGTCAGTGATGACTCAGTGCACTATCTGTATGCTGAGCATAGCTGTGGAGCACAGTGTAAGATGTAATGTGGAGATTTTCACAGCAGGTTTTGTCAAAATGTGAACTCCACAGCAAACAGCCATCTGCCAAGCAGCCTCATTAGTAAAGCCTATGTGTGTGTGTATACGTGCACGTAGAGGATCCCACCCAGACTACTACATCTTAGAAGAGCAAAAGTTTAACATTTGGAGGAAAAAATCCTCACTAAAAAGGCAATTCTATCATATTAACCAAGTTGTAGCACCAGCCATTCAATATGAACTATATCCTAAGCAGAATAAAGCATCGTTATGTTAATTCATTCCCTCAGTTTAATGACCTTGATGTTGTGGAGTTCACATTTTCCCTGTATCCTGAGAACACATACACATGCTCAAACTCTTCACAGTACCAGACATTAAACTGCCTGCATAGAACTTGCAGGCTGTAAAGTGCCCTGTACATTAAAAACCCCATGCTGCATGTTAGAAACATTAGAGATAATTAATCCCCAGCTCACAGCCCATCTCTCTTACTCTATTCAGGCCTCATACTTTGTTCTTCCCTTCCTTGTCTTATTGCAAAACTCCAGGTCTATCCTGGAGGAAGTCTGCTTTCATGTTTTACTTGCAACTTCCCAAGCAAGTGAAGGAAGATTAAGTCCAAGTCTTTTACATCTATGTCTTTAGAAACAGTACTGGGGCATTAAATAACCTTTTTACCTTTAAGCCAAACTGACTTTCTGTTTTATGTAGCTTCAAAATAGAAGGATTCATCTTTTATTTTGGACATTACTTTCTTGCCCTTTTTTTCCCCAATCTTTTCTCCCTTCACCAAGTTAAAAGATGTCAGTTCTCCATATTTTCACCATTTAGAAACAGACCTTCATAAATTTGGTCTGGTCACACTCTAACACTTACCTTCTCTGCAAAACAGCACAGCAATAGATTGGTAGAAATCCTAAAATCAAAAATGTTGTTCCGACAATCAAAGTCACTCGAATGCCCAGCTGCACATCTGTAGAGCCAGCAGAAGTTTGCATTAGTTTTGAATAATTCTGATACAGACACTGAGGGTCAGAGGACAGAATCAGCCTCCAAGACTGATCTTTGCAGCCATGAAGTCACAGCCATGTTGCCACTTAGCTTAGACAGACGTTTTGTCAGCAAAGCTCTGACAGTTCTCACACCTTGAGACATATTCACAACTAAAGACTTTAGTAAAAGCCAAGGAAAACTGCCATCTCTCAGATGAATTTAAAGTTGGACTCACTGATCACAAGGGTCTTTTCTAACCTAAATGATTTTATGATTCAGCAGCACAATAGCAAAACAGTAAGTGTTAGAAATGAGCTCAGATGAGAAAGAACTGGTCACAAACTTCACTTGAGTTTGAAAAGCACAACTGTTTGTTTGGATTCAGAGGCAACCAGAGCTTGAGTGAGCCCAGGGCATGGGGCACAGTTGAGTGGGGGGGATAAATAATAGTTAAAAAAACAATCAAAGTCCCTTAGAAGTTGCTTTAATAATGGAGAAATCTTTCAAAAGAATTCTACATTCATCTACTTTGTAGGCACAGAGTTTGTGGGGATTGGGAATGGGGCCGAGCCCCATCCCTGATGGGCCACAGCTGTGCAGGACAGGTGAGCAGAGTTAAAGGTAAAGAGATCTGGAATGCTGAGGGGTACAGAACAGTCACAGAAGGGTGAGGAGGGCACACAGGGGTAAAGTGTGTAGGATTAACGGTGTAAAGGTTTTATGGAAGAACAAGAAGTTGGTGGTGCTTGGAACCATTCATGGGGTCAGCTGTATGTTCTCCTTCAATACTTCAGTTTATAACTTTTGTAGTATTTTCTTAAGGACATATTTTATTCCCAGTGAAATTCAAGACAAACCTCCCAGTGAGAAGCATTCAGTGCCTGTGACCAGCTGACAAACACAACTGCCATGAGTCCAGGATCTGCTAAGTGCTTCTATTTTATCAACACATTGGTACAAGGCAAATACTAAGTGTTTGCATTTTCTTTGGACGTGTGCTGTACATCCAGGGGCATTCAAAGAGCTCATTAATCTATGAAAAAATAATTCTGTAAAACACTCAGCCCTTGATATTGATGTCCAAACAATAAAATCCTAACTGGAATGAGGAATCAAGTAGTCATAGCTGAATAAGCATATTTCATTTTAAAATTTGCTTTAGTATGTATCTTAAAAATGAGCACAGGAGCTGTAATTTTCACTGTACAGCTTTTCTTCTTGCTGTAGTGAAGTGTCTTTTATACAAAATATAAAGGCCCAAGCTGGGACTGAATATTATTAAAACCTTTAATTTCTGTCATATGCCCCTAACTAACAAACAGATTCTGAAGGCATCACACTGGATAAAACTTGCTTCAATCAAAAATTATCTAGCTGGTAGTCACTACAGCTGCCCCAGCACTGGAATGTGGAGCTGCTCAAGCACAAGAAAAATACCAGAATCTTATTTCAACCTCAGCTTGCTCCTGAAGAAGCACAAACAAGAGAAAGTAAATTCATGTTAGCTGACAGTAACCTTGGGGTTTCATACCTGTATTAAGTCAGCTTATCCTAAAAATTGGGATATCACCTGGGAAATCAATGGAGGTATGCTGAATTATACCAGGAAGGATTAAATCATTAAGTTCTAGATTATTGTTTCTTTTTACTAACGTTTGGCAAGATTGCTTGTGTCTGAAAACTCTTTCTACATTGTTGGTTGTCTTTAGGCAAATTCAAAATTTGACTGGACACAGCCCCTGGGAAACCCATTGTAGCTAATGCTGGTGCAACAGGGAGGATTAATTATATGGTTGTGAGAGGTCCCTTCCATACCTAGTAATTCTGTCTGTAATAAAATTATTTGCTTTCTTCAGTTTATTAAAGCAACCTCACCATGAAAAGCAACAACTATTTCTAGAAAGCTATACAAACAGGAAAAATTTATGATAAAAATAAGGATGTGATACAATCCTGTCAGTAGAGCAAAGACAACAATGGAGTTACATGCAAAGACAGGATCTACAAAAAGAGATTTTTGTATTCATACGAGAAAAAAATCATCCTCACCAAGTTGATGCTCAAAGGAAAAAAAAGGAGGTAAAATATAGCATTAATTTATATTACATTCAATTAATGAAATTTGATAATACAGAATCACTGACATTTTGTTTGTCAGAGACTTCTGCAGATCATGTAGATGAATCTTCCTCTTGAAGCAAGGCTACAACCAATATGAGATTAAGTGAGTTGTGTCTTGTTACATCCAAGTCTTGAAAACCCCCCTAATATCTAAATTTCCTCCTTAACAAGCTAAATTTCTTAAGCATCAGTTAATGGCAATTCACACTTCTTAAATCATCTGATTCTTCCAGGAAGAACATGTGACTCTCACCTTAGTGACTTCCCTTCCAAACTGGCTTCAGTAGCTGTTAAACAACCCATTAGCCTCCTCTTCACCATGTAAAACACATCCAGTTCTTTCACTTTTTCTTCACTGCACTTTCACAGAGTAACTGCTTTGGATTAACCCCCACATTCAACAAACAAAGCCTTTGCTTCATTCTCTGTACCGACACAGTGACTCTATTTATTAGTGTGGCACCTGCTCTTTGCTTGTGCTGGGCTTGACAATATCCAGCACATTTTCTATTAATGAATTGTTTCCTTTATTAGTATAGATGAAGAAATACAGGCAGGCTGCCAGCTGCTCTAGAGAGAGGGGTGTCCTGGAAAGGAAGAGGTGCAGAGAGCAGCGGGAGCTGTGCTGTGCCCGGAGCAGGGTTTGCTCTGAGGCAGCAGCCCCGAGCAGCACTCACCATCTCTCTTTGGCATGTAGCACTCCTCATCCTGGCCAATTCTGAAAGGACAGCAGTGAACTTTTGAGCACTGAGACATGTTCAGGCCTTCTATAGGGCAAGGAGTTAAAAGCTTCTCATTGCTGAGGCGGCAAGCTTTAAAAAAATAGAAAAAAAATAACATGAGGTAAGATGTCTATCCTGGGAGCAATGTGAAACAGAAGGAAGTCATCACTTTGGTGTCTATAGCATGTTTTGATTAATTAAATCTGCCAGAAAACAATATCATTGACACTATTGTATGCTCCTTCCCAAAACCTAACCAATTTTTATACTGATATTAGCAGAAAAGCTAAATCATGTAAGAGAAAATCTTTTGTAATTTACTTTTTTTCTGTAAGGATCTATTACAAAGCTGAATCTCTACACCATTGTGACACTTTTTTGTACTGAGGTTTGTAAAGTAAGTAAAAAAGACAAACTAAATTTCTAACTGTTCTGTTTCTAATTAAAAACCAGCAAAAATGTAAGGCTTTTTTTTCTTTTTTTTTTCCAAAGGACTATATTGTAACTAACCATCTCTGTTTGGCACTTACTATTGGTTTCACAAGCAGCTGAAAATCAGCTGCTAGAAACCTCCCCCACGACATCCAATAGAGTTAATGAACAACACATTTAAGCAATTTTTGGGATTTCCTATTTAATAGCAGATTTATTAATAACTATTAGATACTCTGTGGGAATGGCTTAAATGTGTAAGATATCTATAAATAGTAGACATCTCTGTATATTTAATTCCTATAAAACATATCTCAACCCTTATGTTACACAGCAGCTGCAAAGCATCATTTGGTTCCAACAATTCCCCCAGGACTGGCTGTATTGTCAGTCTCACATTTATCAGAGACATTTCTGGCAGCCAACTCAGTTTATTAAAAGGGGGATCAGGATCTTCACCAGTTCTCTGTATTTACTTAGGGCTACATGTGAGCAGTAGTGGTGAAGGCACGTTGATATTAATGCAGAAACATGAAAATGAAAAATAGAAGAGAAAAACAGCACTTCTCCTTCCTATTGATCTATGGTCTAGTTACGGAACCAGGATGGCAGTTGTTATATGTAACAAAACTTTTCTGTACTCATATTATTTTGCTTTTTGATATTAGCAAGTTAGCATTGTGATTTCCATCTCAGTAATTTTAAGAAATAATGAAATAAAGAAATAATGTAATTTTTCTTCTAATTTAATTTCAGAAGTCCAAAGGTGAGTGGATCAGTTTAATCTAACAGGCCTGAAGCCTTCTTTAGCCAGCAGAAGTGGGAGAGACACCAGTGTGGGACAAAATCCTTCTCTCATTTAGGCTGGGCCAAATTCTCTTTTCTCTCCATGTGCACGTGGGAAGACTGGAAAACTACTTCAGATGAGATACAACATGGCTGGGCATGCTGGATCCTAAGCAAACTTCAGCATTTCCAGCACAGTCACATCACTGGTGGTGGAGGAAGGGCAGCAATGCAAACAAACCTGTGATTGTCCTCAAGAGGCACTCTGCAATGCTGTTTTCAGGAGCTCTAGTGAGTTTTACAGTGTTAGACCAAAGGTTTTAAACACACAAAATGCTGACAGGTAGGGGAGGGAGGGTGGACTGCAAGTGAGGCAGAAACAATGCTGCAGTGGTGAAGGGACACTTACTCATTGGTCTGAAGAAGCTCAAGGAAGATTCAAACACAGCTTTCATCGTCACGTTAGGTCTGCTGTGTGCCTCTGCACTCTGTGCTGAGCCAGGCTGGATCGGCGCTGCAAGAACTGAAAGTTCACAGTGATTAGCTTATTACCATCAAAACTATCTGTAATTAATTAAAGCAATGACATTTTCATACTGATTATCACTCATTAGGAAGGCATTTACAGTCATCAGGAACTGTGTCTATTGATGGCTAGCAAGGTTAAGCACAGATGTCTTTCTGTTGTATTCACTTATATTGCTTTAAATTGCTTCATGAACCACAATGAGTAAAGAACTAAAGCTGTAAAATTTAAATTAAAGAATCCATTCGGGTGGAAATTGTCAAGGATAAAAAGCCCTGCTGCTCACCTATGAGGTGAAGGTTACATGAAAACGCTTTGCTGCATCTAGAGTTATATTTCTCCTATGCACACAAGCAGAACTTTCAGCTTTTTAGATAAAGATCAGACCCTAGTTAAAACACAGAAACATGGTGAAAGGCACCTTCATCAGATGCAACAAAACATGCATCTATCACAGCTTCTTATTTCAAATTGTTGAAGTTGCAGAGAAAAGAGCAAAACATCCCTAAATATAGAGGTACTGCAGTGTTTACACAAAAGTTACTGATTTCTTACTCTGGGACTTCCCAATCACCTTTCATTTACACTCTTCTAAAAAAATATGGGATCAGTAAACCTTGCTGCCTCCCTACATCTCTTTTTCATTACACCAAAAGTGCAGATCACAGTAGGACTCCACTGGCAATCAACCACTCCCCAATGAGGGGGAAAAAGGGGAAAAAAAGACCCAGTATTCCCACTTGCTTGCCTTTTTCCTCTCCATGAGAGAAACTTACACCATCACCACTGCAATAGCTTCCAGTGATGGAGTTTGCTGAAAGCCATTCCATAGTGTTAGAGTCCTTGTGAACACAAGTGAGATCACAGCCTAACAAAAAACTAAAGTATTGAACAACTTCAGTCTTTTGGATAATTCTTCAGCTAACAGCATCGGGAGCACAAATTAGGCAATTAGGAAATTACTTGTCCTGAGGCACAACTTGCCTCTTCTGTGCCATACAAAACTCCCTTGGGAAAAAACAAAGAACAGAATAGAGAATTGAAGGTACTGTCAAAAGAGATAATCTGAAAGTATCCTGTAACAGAAACGTGACCACCAAAGCTCCTATTGACAGTTATGTCATGGGGTCCCTCTCCCTGCTGGTAAACAAGACAGAACAGAAAAATTGAAAGACTTAGTAAAGATTTCATGGGAAATTCATGAGATGACGTTTCCAGCATTCAGTCTGGTAAGAACCAGTTGAAAACCATGGCTGCCCTACACATCACTCTGTGATGTGAGGGTTGAAAGAGACACGAGCCATTTACATAGGTTTAATGGCCATGGTTGTACTTACACATTTATATCCATATTAGAGCCCACACCCATCCTGAAAGCCTTTTACAACTATACAGCAACTTCCAGCCTTTCACCCAGAGCTGACCAGGCTCTGAGGTCTGGTTTCTCAATGCACTGAGGATCAAACACAAATAAGTTTCGATGGATCCTTTATACATGTCAGATGACCAAACTTAACTTCTGTTATTGCAAAAAAAAAATCAGAAAAAAACCTATTTATTACTTTGAGTCATCTGCTGTAATAAGCAAATACATCAATTCTCAACAGACTATAAGAACACCTTTAACAGTATGCTGAAAAAAAAGTTGAAGTGGGGGAAAAATAGAAAAATCTATCATCAACTGTGAAATAAAAGCAGATGAAACAAGCATCATATATTTCTTGTACAGATGCACAGAGGGAAATGGAAACTATAGTTGCAGGAAAAAATATTTTGCTCTATTTAAGTCTCAGAATAGATAACCCAATCTGAAGTAATTGCTTGTAATATTTCTCAGTATTTTCCAATCATTTCCACCACAAGAAAACCTGCTTGCTAATACAAGCAATTGCTGCTTCTTTGAGCATGTTTTTGTCCTTGCAATACTCACGTGAATGGACTCTCCAAAGCAGGAGCAGCACCACGAGGACCCACGCTCGACGGGTGCCAAAGGACAGCATCACTGCAATCAAAGCAAGAGCAATAATAGGTACAGGGACCTGGATAAAACAAATCATTGATCTGAACTTCTTATGCATGGATTAGAACAAACCTGACAGGTCACTGCTGCACAACACAGGACTGCCCTTTTTGAAAGAAAGAGCCTAAAACCCATTGAAAACATATGTGTATATATTGGCAGTAAATGATTTTGAAGAAATTACTCATTTAAGGGGAGTTTAAAGGAAAGCATCTTGTTAACAGAGACTAGCCAAAAAATTATGTTTCAGAAGTGTTGGAATTGGAGGTACAGAGAATTCTCAGAGCCCTGTGCTTGCAGGCTCAGAGACAGATGGATATAATATTTGACTTTAAGACCTTGGAGAAGGCTCTGACAGCTGCAGTAAAAGTTACACAGACAGGAAGTAAACTGTGGGTTTATAGTTTAAGGAGAAATATGCCTTAAGTAAGCAAAAATACGCTTTATATTAATGAAGAAGTATGTTAAGTAAGATAGTAGAAGATGTTAAAGTTTAATAACAGAACTTATAGAGTTAGTGAAACTTTAGATGTATCAATTTTAGTTTGTGTAGTGTTATATGATTGGATAAAAGGTGCACTGTGGTAAAAGAGTAGTTGATGATTGGTGTACAAGTTATTAGTAAGCTTTGTGGAAATATTTGACTAAGAGATGCTTAAAAGGCTTTGTAACTAGAATTAGCTCAGCTTCTGACATGATGGCATTACATGTAATGCCTTTAATGAGACTGACTGTCCAATAAATCATTCTTCATAACGCCTCTCAGTCACCTCATTTCTCTAAACCCAACACAGAAGTGTCCCAGAGTTGGACACCTGGCATTTAAAAAGGTAATTTTTAGCTAAAAATTTTAATCTGAGTTCAATGAACAGAATCAAGAATGGAGTATTTTTTGAAAGCTTAAAACTGAATTCTAGTTTAGCTCTTTGAATTCTTCACTGTTTTCACAATTGGAGCACATGAAGAGCTTTGGACAACATTTTTAAAAGGTGGTTCAAAATGGTATTAAAGACAAAAATACTTTTAGAAATCCCCATGTGATTCATAATTTAACAGAAGGTTTAAGCTGGGTTTTGTACCCTCAACCAGCCCCTGATGACTGCATTTCACTTTTCCTGCCCCTCCTGTTTTATCTTAAAAAGGGCTTTTTTCAATTATTACCACTTAGTTGCAAAGACAGGTGAAACCTAGAGACAATTTCTTAGTACTGGGGAGGGGAGAACCCCATTTTCTGAAGTGTTGCACATGGAAACACTGACTGCATTTCACGTGGATATTGCCTTTTCAAGGGTCAGCACTTACTGCACTCCTGCTCAGCAGGGAAAGCTTCCCTGCCCTTGGAAGTACAGAGGAATATACAAACATGCTCTGTCCCATGGAGAAACCACTTTGGTAATGTGAAATTATTTCTTAAGAGGACAGGAATCATGTTTTCTGAGACACTAAAATTTAATAGCATTCATGACAAATTGGGAAAACAAGGGAGAAGTAAAACAAGATGAAGAGAAAATTCTTATTCTTGCCATCACTTACTTCTTCTGCTGTCTCCTTGAGCGCTGCTGGAGCAGGCGTGAGCAGCTCCCCAGGGTGCAGCACCTGCAGAATGGCCCTGCCAACCGTGGAACCAAAGCACGTCACAGTCACCACCCCAGGCCAGCTGCACGGAACAGGATGGAGCAACAGAGGGGCCAGAAAAAAGGGTTTTGGGAGAAATGGGCCCCGCGGAGACTGTTGGAAAGCCTCTCAAGTCTTCCAATTCTCCAAGCTAAAAACAAGTTCATACTCTTACTAGTCACACTCCAGTGTACAATACAGAAATATCACCTAACTGAGCAGACCAGGTAGGAGGTAACAGATCAAAATATACTCAACCCAAAAAGTTCAGTCAGAATGCCTAAATTAGAGCTTCTCTCTAACCCATGAAGGGTGAATTACTTAGGTATTGCTTCACCAAGTATTTTCACACTTGAAGCACAAATCTGACACACATCTTTCTTAGACCTGGACAGCCACTCATATCCTGGGCTGCATCCAGGGGAACATGGCCAGCAGGTCAAGGCAGGTGATTCTGCTCTTCTACTCCCCTCTCTTGAGACCCCACCTGGTGTACAGGAACCAGCCCTGGAGATCCAGCCAGATTTCAGCTGGGAAATTTCAGTTAAATTCTCTTTGTAGCTGGCACAGTGCTGTGCCTTGGATTCAGGATGAGAATAATGCTGATAGCACCCTGATGTTTAGTTGTTCCTAAGCAGTTCTTGCTCTCAATCAAGGACTTTTGAGTTTCCCCTGCTCTGGCAGGGTGCAGGTGCACCAGGAACCAGGAGGGAGCATGGCCAGGACAGCTGAGCTGGACTGGCCAAAGGGATATTCCACACCATGGCACACCATGTGCAGCACACAGACTGCAGGAGCTCGCACAGAGACACCAAACACTGCCCAGGGATGGGGTGGGCATTGGTCAGGGTATTGAGCAATTGTATTGTGCAGCACTTGCTCCTCTTGGATTTCATCTCTCTGCTCCTTTCAATTACAATTATTATTTTTGTATTCTATTATCTTTTGATTATTAAACTATATTTGTATCAACCCACGACGTTTACTCTTTTGTTTCCCCCAACTCCCATCCCCACTGGGAGGGTGGAGGGGGAAGAGGGCACTGAGTGAGTGAGTGAGTGAGTGAGTGAGTGAGTGAGTGAGTGAGTGAGTGAGTGAGTAGCTGGTAGTAGCGAGCAGTGAGTGAGCAGGGAGTGAGCAGTGAGTGAGCAGTGAGTCTGGTGCTCTGGCTGCAGTGAAAGCACACGCTTCCCCCACATGAAGGATAGGGACCTTTCCAAGTGAAGGTGACCAGAGGCCTGGAAGAGCTCTGCTCTCAAGATGAGCTGTGAGACCTGGGCTGGCTCAGCCTGGAGAAGGCTCTGGGGACACATTAGGGCCCCTCCCAGTGCCTAAAGGGGCCACACCAGAAACATGAGCAAGGCTTTTCAGCTGTGCCTGTCCAACATGACAAAGAGTAACAGTTTTAACCAGAAAGAGGTTCAAGTTAGACTGAAGATGAAGTTTTTTACAATGAGGGTGGTGAGGCCCTGGCACAGGCTGCCCAGAGCAGCTGTAGATTCCTTGTGCCAGGAGACATTCCAGGCCAGGCTGGATGGAGCTCTGGCCAACCTGGTCTAAGGGAAGGTGCTCCTGCCCAAGGCAGAAGCTGGAACTAGAGGATCTTTAAGGTCCCCTCCGACCTAGACCATTCTAGGATTCTACCACTTCTATTCCGTTATTAAGGAAAGGCTCTGAATAGACTTGGAGCAGCTTTTTTAAAATAATACAGAAGCCTGAAGTAAATGCAGATGCCATCAAATCAGCAGTTCCCCTAACAGATGAGCTGCCTAAAGCAGTTGCAGTTTGCTACAACAGCCATCTGAGCTGATAAGTGAGCCTGAAAAAACATATATTCGCATGGGGTTTTTTCTCATTCCAGCTAATTGCAAAGCGAGTTTAAAGGGTGGCTCTCCAATCTCATTTGTATGCAGGAGCAGCTTGCTAAAATAAGCAACAATACACAGTATCCTCAGTTTCACTGTTTCACTCTACACCCAGACTGGACTCAGCCACTCTCAGCAGCTCCAATAAGGAGATATTTGGAAATGTCTAACCCCCAAGCCTTCCATTCTGACACACATGATCCACATCAAAGTGAGATTTTCCATGCTGATTTATCTCATGGAACACTCCATGGTGGGATGCATTTCTGACATGGGACTCTACAGACTGGTAAGAATCCCATAGAATTGCCTCCCCATTTTAATCAGACACTTAATTGATTTCACTACATTTAGGGGTGATTTCCCTTGCTGCAGCTGTAGTCTACACCTGAGGCTCAACCTGAGTGCACAAGGCAATAAAGCACATGCAAACCCCAAACCATGCCTAATGTTTGCTACACCATTTCTGCAACAGTTAAGTTCTCAGCATTTATAGACTACATCCATGTGATCATTTTTTGCTTTGAATTAACTGCTTTTATTGGAAACCAGTTTCCTAAATTCAGTGCAAAACCATAAGTAAACATATTCTCCTACTGAATTTTCAGTAGATACACAAAATTACCTATGATTGTTGCTCTTATAACCCAATTCCATACAGTACTCAAAGCACACAAAAATTACTGCTTTAAAGTCTATTGTAAAGTAATTTTTAAACAATGTAAAAAAAGGAATAATTATGGCAAACTGACTCATTTGGGTTTAACAGAAATTATTTCTCTCTATCAACCTGTTTGAAATGAATAACCTTCGTAACTCTGAAAGCACAAGGGACAGACGTGAGATGCATTTTAAAAAATTGTTTTTGTAGCAAACCAGATTCATCCCCTGATGCAGGCAAAAGATCCACAGTCCTCTCACTGCCAAAGAGTAAGGAGCTGTTTCTGTAAATCACAGCATAAAAATGTGATGTGAAACCCACATTTCACCTAGGTCTAATGAACCTCTGACAAGGAGAACCTTGTGACCACAGTGGAAGCTGTTCAGAACACTAAGCTCAGGAGGTCTACCCTCACTTTTCCTAACAGATTAAGCTGCCTTAATGCCTTAACACTGCAAATGGCACAGTCACCCCAATCTCCATGGGTGTGAATGTCTGGAAAAGACTCTTTGACTAGCATCTCTTAGGATGGAAATCTGCTAAGTTCAAGTGAATGATGAGTAAGTACACACTACTGTGGAAACAAGCTCAGCCTTGTCACTTTTTAAAAAATCACCAGAATCAGCAATACTCCTTAACACAGATATTCCACTGCAAGTCTTGGTGTTCCTGGAAATAAGACAAAACTTTTAACAATTCACAGGATAAAAATATTTGACACTCATCTTCTCTTGCAGGTTTAGCAGAGAATTTAGAACTGTACAGCAGGACTCCTGACATGACTGAGGAATACTCAGTGGAAGCTAAAATTTTCCCTTTTAATATTCAATATTGAAGAGTTTTGCAGAAAAATATACTGCAGTTCAGTAAAATAAGCTGCCTTTGACAGTCAGTGCTCATAGGAAGAAGCAGGGTCTACACTCAGTCCCATACTCACAGCATTCAATGGCCTTCCTGGACATGGCACACAATATTTAATATTAGGGACAAAGAAGGGTTGAGAAAACTCATCAGTAACTGATTCAAATAACTACTGTATTTACAAAACTAAACCTAGTATCTTCTTGAACTCAGGAGTGCTCGTAAAGAGATTTTTATCTGCTTAAAAAAAGCTGAGTAAAGAGATGTTTTTTCTTTGACAAAGTTTTAATAACAACTCTGAAAATCTTGAGTCCCCACCACCATTAACAAAATGCATTCAGTAAACAACAGAAACATAAACTTTCTATTTTTTTAAGCATTTGTTAATTCATACACTTTGAGCTTAACCTTACTGAATTTAGACTTTGGCATGATTCACAAATACCTCTCAATCTTTCAAAGAACTTTATTTTAAAAATAATTTTAATTCATTAGACCATACTTTATAATAGTTACCAATAGGACGGACCTGAACTTAAGCATCAGACATTTGTTGCAGCTTCAAATTTTGTAACACCACGACTTTTCAAAATGAAAGTGTACATTTAGATTCACAGGTAATTTGTTGAAGTTTAATAACATATAAAATCACTGGAATATGAACTGAAAGGGCTATATGTTAAGTACACAAACACTGGAAAAGGGCATGACCCCAAAACCCACTTGGAAATGGAATGCAGCCAATTAGCCAGACTGTGGTTTAGTAATTTCACATTTACCTGGGTTAGCACCTTACTGAACTCAACCTCTGAAAGTGAGAAATGAGTGCATGAAGTGTGACCACTCAACAGGTACTGACTGTGCCATTCCACGAGGACACTGCGTCTCCTCGAGCATTTTACGCCACATTTTTGAAAACTGGTAATATTTGAGACTTTTCTAAAATGTGTAAATAAACAATGGCTACCATTAAAGTCTAAAATAAAGAAATACTTTCTACTTTCTGTCAGTTGAGATTTCTTTAAAGCAATCATTCATAAGGATTGCATCAACATCAGTTAGCAGAGGAAGATCAAACTTTATTGAAACTGCTTGCATACAAAATATATTGCACTATAACCAAACAAATGTCAACATAAAATCCAATCTGTTGTAGCTAATATGTACAGAGAATATTGCCCAAGAGCAGTTACATTACAAGGTCAGTCTACCTTGGTTAATTATCTACAGTATTTTAAACCAAACAGCTTACAGATGATGTGTGCAAGGTACCAATTTCTGTTTTCAAATACTATACATTCCCAAAATAAATAACTAGAAATCAACATTAATGTTTGGCAATACTTTTTAAGACATTTTCATATTTGTTAAATCATGTGCAGTTCGTTGCCAGTTTTAGTATGCTCACCTGTATGCAAGGAAAAAAAAGAATGAAGAAAGCAAGGAAACAAAACTCACAAAATACATCAGAGGCAAGGTCAAGTTTGTACAATTCTGTACATAAACAGTGGCTCTCCTTCTGGAGTAATCTGAACAAAAATGGACTAAAATGAAGGTCCTTATGCAGTTGTGCCCAGTAAGTTTAACATGTGATCAGAAATGAAAGAAAGCACAGCACCTCCCACCACGTCCCACCCTTCCCTGGTGAACAGCTGTACTTTGGATCAAATTCTGTGACATTCTTCATATTGGCTGATAATCAGAACCTTGCAGCTCAAAATATGAAGAACTTTTGTTTTACCTTCAATATTTTCAGCTACTCTATCTATGTGTACTTGCCAGGGCTTGGCATGACTTTCTTCTTACCTCTTCTGAAATAGCCCCCAAATTAAAATAAGCAATTCAAAAATTTTGGGAGGATGAAAACCACCAATGCTTTAGGCTGGTCATCTGGCCAAACAGCAGGCACACATTACTAGCTTGTGAACATGTTACAATTGTTCCCTCAGTAACAATGAGTTTTTTAGTTTTCCACAATGGAAAGATTTTTTTTTTTTAGTTTTTTTTTTTTAAAAAAAAAGCTTCTGTACTGCCTACAAAGAAAAAAATTACACCCTTTTTTCAATAACACTATTTGCCAAATCTTCAGTGCAAAATAAATTTCCTATTCTTATAACTGCCTAACTGAATGTTTATGTAAGGAAAAAATTATGGAAAGCATGCACTTGTCTATAAAGTACTAACGTCTGACAAGGATTGCTACATATATTTTACATTTAGTGTTACCAACTCATCTTCCCTGATTTCTGCATCCAAATATAATATTCCTACCTGCCAAGATATAAAAAAGGCACAGATCATACAACTTTTTTGCTAATGAAAATGACAATTGTTACATTACACAGATTTCAGGGTCCACCAAAATATTGGAAAAGGCGGACCAGAATGTGAACTGACACAGGACATAAAACGACATAGCATTTCATGAAGAACTGGTAAGTTAGATTGAAAACAGAAGCCAATTTGATTACTGCAAACACTATTTATTCTGAAAATTGAAATTGAGCAGTGAATTTGACCCGATGTGTTAAAATGGTACAACTGAACAGAAAGTTTACCAATGCACAGCTCAGTATTTTTAAAACAAACAAAAAAGAATCTTTCATCGTTTGAACTGCAATATGTACTTGGAAGCGATTTTCAGAAGTTCAGGTATTTTTATGCAAATATTTGAATAACTTCTTATTCTGAAAACAACTGCATACTGTTGATGTTAAAAAAGGCTAACAGAGAACATATGTTCATTTCATGCCCTGCGCCATCTTGCCTACTATTTGTCTTTGGCCTAACAAGTTTCTCTAACATGGAATAGGAATTACTGAACAGTATAGGAAGTCTGCCTTGGGAGTTGTGCAGTTTAGGGGACGCCGTTGACCAGCGGCTGCTGCGCGTCCGCGCTCTCCGTCTTCTCCTTCTTGGGGTTCCGCTCCTTGCCCGTGCGCAGCCGGCTGCCCTCGCTCGAGGTATTCTGCAAGGTTTTAGTGTGGACACTCCTTTCATTACTGCAGTCAATTCTCATCTGGAACAATTCACAGTTATAGAAAGCATTCTCCTTTCCTCCACCCCTGCGTGTTCTCTGCCTTGGTCTGGGAGAAGCAAGTAGTGCCAGCCCCTCTTGGCTTTAATGTATCCAGCTGCAGGGCAGGGTGTAAATTCTTTTCTGTTCAAAAATGCCACATACCTGTGACCCAAAAAACCCTCTCAAATCTACCTAGCCTTGGAAGCTAAGAGAAAAACTTCTAGTTTGTGCATGAAAGTGTTGAATTAATATTAGATGGATCTCTGAAACATTATTTCAACTTGTAGGAATTTGACTTCTTGCTCTTTGTAAGCAAAAAGCCCCCAAAAAACATAGTGCCATTTCATGGCAACTTTTCTGAATCTCAAAAAAATCTACTCAGACCTTTCTTGAGTCTGAAAAAAAACCATCTATTTAATACACCCAAAAAACTTCTGCAGCCTTTTTAAGTGATCAAAAAAAATTTCAAGAGAGCATGTTGAAAGTAAACTTGTATGCTTGTAAAGGGGGCAAATGCTTATTCCTTGATATGCAACAAGATTTTACAGCTTCATGAGCCAGATGTGAACAAGATGCAAGTACTTACTTTCTTGTATCATGTCACTGCATCCAAATCTTGGAGCAACAGATAAAACCCTTCATGATTTAAGTGCCTTATGGGATTTTTTCAGCACCACACTTCCTCACTGCCTGCTTCAAACTTCATAAGGTAATTACTAATTAATTATAAAACTCACGTAGCCATTATTTATTTTTTGTTTTGTCAAGTCAATTATTGGCATTTCAGTTGCATATTTAACTACTACACCTTAAAATTCAGCACTCCCCTTTCAAAAGCTAAGCATCTGGTCACTTGTTCCTTTCTTAACCACTTTTTCTAATATCCAAGCCAAGAGTCATCTGTGTCCCACTGGAACTGAGATTCCTGCTAACACCATGCAGAGGCAGCAGCTTGCAGCTGCTCTTTGTCTCTTCCTCCCATCTTAGCTCATCCTATGTGGTAAGAGATGGTGGAAGGTTCACACGCTACCATTTGAAGCAACAACAGTTTCCATGTGTGGAAACTTAAGGTATCAGCTTGGTAACTTCATGAAATAAAACATGTGAAAAAAGTGTAGAAATATCTTTAAAAAAGCTTAAAAATATTTAAGGTTACAAGATATTTCCACTCTGTTAACTTGGAAAGTTTCTGGATGTGCATTTTTAACTTTCTAGACTGAATAGCCTTCAATTGCAAATGTTTCATTTAGCTGTGAAGGTAGTTTCTCAAGTTTAATCTCACTCTGAGGATTCTGGCTACAACACACTCTATATAGCATTAAGGATTTTCTTCCCTCAGGTACATAGAAGACACGCAACAATACACAACACAGTAAGAAATAAAAGCTAAAACCAAAACACTGGTAAGAACAGAGACTGAAATCAAGACTGTTAGTAAATCCTTGGGACTTGTCATCAGGTTTTCACCAGACAGAGCCCAACAGCATTACAAAATTGCATCTTTACACAGCTTGATGTATTTAGAGTCCCGAGCATCTGTGTCATTTTACAACACAACTTTTGCAGATGTGATTAGGGAGTCACAGAACATGGAACCACAAGGCTACTGTGGCTGCCTTGATGGCTGCACCATTATTACATGGCCCATTGGGATTTTACCAGCACACAATTCCCACAAGAAAAGAGTTACCTCAAGAGACCCGTCTGCTGTCCTGCCCTTGGCCTCTCTCGAGTTACGCTGACGGTTGTCTGTCCGCGACTGTTCGTCGTTGCCTGGAAGAACAATCAACCAGCTAAGTTCTTCAACAAAGACACGACCTTCTGCCACCCAAATTTTACACAAGCACAGCAGGGAACTCTCATGAACAAATATTACTACTAACATGTAACAAGAGTTCTTAAACTCTGGGCCAGGAATCACGGAAGAAAATGCTCTCAGGTGACAATGCAGATAAAATCTCAGTGTTTAAAACAAACCACCACAGTTTAAAAAACACTGACTACTGACTGTAAAAAACTTCTCAAAACCATTAACCACAGAAGAGAAGTACACAAACAGCAGTGTTTAATACCTTCACATTTTTCTATGGCTTATAAGCTTCCTAAATTATATACTACCTTCTTACAAACAAGTCTTATTAAGCAGCACCCATACTTTGAAAAACACATTTCAAGAACTAAGCAGAGCTGCAGAAGAAAGCATTGTAACAAATTAATATAATGAAACAACGTATGTTCAAGTATATGTACTTAACTTCTTAAACTTCTCCCATCTTACTTTTACCTGGTTCTTTCCATTGAACACATAAATTACAATATTATCCTCTTCCACGAAAATCAAATACAAGAAGATGTGAATAAGGCCAGCTGAATGAGCAATACAGATTTTAAAAGATTTTTCCGTATCTACTGACAAACTAGAATCTGATTCCTTGATTCCATGTGTGATGGCACAGGCCACAAACCTGTGCCGAGGCATTTTAGGAAAACAAATGATAAAGAGAAAACTCCCCCAAAATAAAGCAGGTCAAAAAGAATTATTCCCTTCTGCTCAACATTCAACACCTCTAAACCAAACCACCCCATTTAAAAGATCGACAAAGCGAAACCAGCAGAGGCCACCGGGGGAGCTGGAGCAGCCGGGACAAGGCGCAGCGGGCAGCAGTGAGTTTGCTGTAGGACTGCCACTGCCACCTGCGTCTCTTTACCTTTGAATCCTCCGCGGCCCCTGCCGCCCTGGCCCCTGCCGCCGCCGCGCCGCCGCCCGTCCCCCCGGCGCAGGTAATTGTCCCGCTCCTCCTCCGCCGGCGCCGCCGACCAATCGCTCAGCTCGTCTCTGTGATCGGACTCTGTTTCAGAAGCATTTGATGCTTCAGAATTAGTTCCTATCAAGAGGATGAAAAAAATCCAAACACGCCAGTGTAGCTTAGCATAAAATTACTATAGTAGAATGCAAAATGTATATATTTGAATTTTTTCTTTTTTTTGGTGTTAATGGACAGTTTTGGGATGTTTTTGCTTCCCAATCTCTATAACTTAATACAGAAAGGTACATATTACATTAATATATATTACTTCTTCAAAATTCAAGTAATTCTGAACACAGACTAGTTAGTTGTGTGTTAAAGGCTAAATAATTAAGTGTGCTTAAAATTGGTGTTATCAGTATATCAACAGATTACTGAACATACTACAAAATGTAATAAAAGTCTAGTAAAACCTAAGTGTAACAGACTAGACTCCTTTGTATTTCTACAACTGAAAGTTCTGAATATAACCTGTCCTGTCTCCTCTAACCACTGCAACTCATCTATGAAAAGAAAAAAAATTCCAACCTGAAACAGTCTATAACAGACTAGAAAAGCAAGAGAACAAAGTCAAAATGCTAGAAATGTATCAAATCAAATAAATGGCCGTTGCAATTTTTCCAATTAACAGATCACCTTCATTGACAAAAGCTGGTTCTTTCCTCATTTTTCCCCTGTTAGCCATATTATTAGACAGGTGGGTTCACATCTTCTAAGAATAGTAAACATCACAAAAACCATTCATTTTGTATTATGCAGAATGTAAGCTGAGATTTTCTTATAAAGCTCACACGACAGGCCTTTCAGTCAGAACAAACACCAGCTGACCTACATTATGGATAATGAAGTAATAAATTGCTCTGAAGAAGCAGTCTGGAAAACTATTCATTAATGAATTAGCCAAGGTTTCAAAGAATTCAAAGAACACTATTTTGGTGACTATGGTCTTCTAGTAAAAACATAAAAGTTCAATTTAATATGAAGAAAATACCTTTTCTGTAAATCGAGCTACACAGTATTTTCACCTATAAATATTTATTTAAATATTTAATATTTATTGTTAGGATAGACTCACACAGGCTTAAATGAAAACTGAGACTTCATTGCCAGGAATTGTTCAAAATACAGATAAAATAACAATCCTTGCCCTAAGGAGTTAGGGAATAACTAGACACGCTCCCTAATGTAGAAAACAGAAGCATGCTGTAAGGACAGGGACCACATGGAAATCAGTGTAGATTACAGGAAAGCACGAACCTTCCAAGAACTTTCTTACAGCACAAAGCTCTGTGTATTTCCCACCATTAATACTCGGAATGAACACGTCACTGACAGCTCCCAGTGCAGTCCCTCCCAGGGAAGCAGGAGCCCGGCTCCCAGTGCAGTCCCTCCCAGGGAAGCAGGAGCCCGGCTCCCAGTGCAGTCCCTCCCAGGGAAGCAGGAGCCCCGAGCCGTGCCGGGGTCCCCGTGGGTGCCTACCTGAAGCGTAGCCCGGGCCGCGCCGGCTGTGGCCGCGGTTCCGGTAGGGGCGGCTCCCGCGGCCCAGCCCCGGCCCATCCTCGGCCAGGTACCCTTTGTCCTTGTCCGTGCGGCTCGGAGGGGGCCGGGACGTGGCGCCGATCTGCCGCAGCTGCTCATCAATCTGCAATCTTTCCAAACGCAGCTGGTCCACTTCCTGTGCAAACACAAGCCCACTACTGAACCACCTGTGCGTGCACACGTGCAGGTCTCAGAAAGAAAAAACCCTGAAATATTGCAACTGATCGTCTATTTAATACTCAAACAGCAACTCAACTTAGAGAATAACATGTTTAACAGAAAGACTTTCAAATGTTCAAATCTGTGTGCTACCAACACAACTCTTCCTGTGGCACAGTTGACAAGTTTAGGTTTGTTTAAAACATGTGTCAAGAAAAAGCACTCAGATTGGAACACAAGCTCTTTACACTGCTGCACATAATAAATATCAAAGTTATTAAACAATTCTGATGTAACAGTAGTGTTTCATAAGAAGGCACTCTGCTGTTTAACCCTACATAATAATGAACAGTATGAGGAATGGGAGGAAGCATAAAAGCATAGAGAGAAAAGTGCTGTAACTCAGGCACAGAGCACCCTCACCATACACAATTAGGTAAAAGAAACGTGTATTCAAGGACTGCCTTTGCCAGTTTCAGATGTTATCCAGCTCACATCAGAGTGGCAGTCCCCCTTTCTTTTTCTTTGATTAGGGAGAAATCTATTGATAGAAGTTTCAGTCTGACACTGCATCCTCTCTCTGCAAGGCACCTAGTCCAGCTAGGACTTTGCTAAGATGCTTTGGCACTCAGGATTGCACCCCAACAGTGACTTGGTGTTTGTCTCTTCTCTCCCCCTTCAGCTGTTCCCTAACTCAATCTTTTCCTTTAGGAAGATGGAAGACTTCTTGCTCCAGACTCTCCAGTTGTTATCAGGTGACTGGAGTTCCTTAGGGCAAATCTGATAAATAAGAACCCCAACACTCAGGATGACATTCAGTACCTCCTCCTTCCTGCTTGTGAGCAAGTTCCCTCCATCCAGGAGCAGGCCTGTTATTTTCTTTGGTATTCCTTGGGCTGCCAATACACCCGCAGAAGCTCTTCCTATCTCCCTTCACATCCCTTGCCATATTCAACTCATGATGGACTTGACCTTTGCCAAACTCATCCCTGTCCACTCAAATTGTGTTTTAATGCTCCATCTTTACTCCTCGTTTTTTCTATATTAATTTAGCCACAGGTTCCTTGTTGACCCCTGCAGGCCTACTGTAACTTTTGTATGAACACCTGCTTATCAAGATGGATTATTCCTGAACTTGGAGAAGGTGATGCTTCAGGAAGCAGCTCTTCCAAACCTGTTTTCCTCCCAGGAATGTATCCTATGAGAGTCTTCCAAACAGATCCCTCAACAGGCCCAAGTCCACCTTCCTGCAGTGTGGGGCTGTGAATACTGGTATTACTCCCTTTCCTCTCAAGATCCTGAAAAGTCACTGCAGTCATTCCAGCCAAGTCTGTTTTCTTTTTACAGAGAAATTCATGACTCTGAGCTGTATCATTTGATGCTGATGCACTATTATATATCTTTTACAAAATGCTTCCTTAATAATCTTTGCCTGAAGGCACAAAAACATGAAAATCTTTGAGGAACAAGCCTGTCCCACTTCTTGTCAGTGAACTGGAGGACATTATTCTGAACCATAAGGCAACAGGCCACTAAGATAACATTTTGTGTGTTTATGTTTAATGGGATGAGAAGGCCAAGATAAAACCTCTGAGATAAGAATCTATCCAGTAGTTATCACACAGACTGATGAACACTCATTTGTGACCTTCTGTTCTGGAAGGTTGGAAAGCACTAAGACAAAGTGACCATAGTTGATAATGAACTGATCAATCTAAAATAAAATTGCTGGGCCATCAAACACTTTCCACTACCATGTCAGTACCCAGTTAAGTACTGACTCACATGCAAATACCCATTTTAGGCAGCTGAAGTTTAAACCAGAAATATCTTTTCAAATCACAGCAAGCATGCAAGAAATGAACTTGGTTTTTAGTTTTCATCTGGTCCTTCTGTGCCTTTGCCTTGTGATAGCTGCAGAGCTGCGGTACCTCTGCTCCAGAACACTGACAGATGCAGAATTAAAAAGTAAAGTGACTGAGGTGGTAAGAAAACAAAAGTTGTTTCTTCTGACTTTGATTACCTGTACTGAGAAGTTTAACAATGTACAGAAATTTCAGCATTCTGAAAGATTCACTCATTGCTACTGCACTGACTGGACATGTATCAAATCATGATTGGTCTGAAGGCTTTAATAGAGATGCAAGACTTTATTTAATAAAATAAACTCAAAGCTCTCCCTTCTGTTAGATCTGGCCCTGCCACCGAAGACTGGCACCTGGCCACAACCACCACAGCAAATTTAACTATAAGCAACAATGTGGGATATTTTTTGCTCCCTATGCAACAGACCACTCATCTCAGACTACTGGAGAAGTTACAGAGCCAAGAGGCAAACACAACATACAAAGCTGAGTTGCCTACAAAACATACTTAGGTATGAAATCTAAGTTCATTATAGAAAAAATAGTTTAGCATTTTTGCATTAAAAAAATTGCCCACTCTGTACAAGATCCTGCATGGAAGGTTGTTTGGGCTGCAGTTGCATGAAGGACTGAGTACTTTCTCATACATAAATCTGGCAGCACATTTTGATATGGATAATTTTTAAAATTTTCTTACTCTTTTTAATTTGCATCCTGAAAAAATTTGTCATCCCATTCTTCAGACAAATTATTCTTTTATTAAAAACATTCCACTTTCAGACAGAAAACCTGTTATAATACTAATTTTTTAACAGCCTCAGGACCTGAAGAGATTATCATCATCACACTGTTACTATGCTAAGTATTGACAGAAAAAAATCAGCAGTAAAACAGCATCAATATCCTCACCTTTAAATAATTAAGATGATAATCCAGAAGAACAGTTGCATTAGTGATGCTATCCTTGGTTCCTACAAACACAAATGGTACCATGCCCTAAAACAAAGTAACAATAGGCTTTGATTATTGATTAGGCATTGAATTCTGAAAAGAACTAAACTCATTACTGTAAAACTTGAAAACAATTCTTACGCCATGCATAAGCAAAGGTAAAAAAAGTGACACAACAGTATATTGTAATTCTGATATTGACTACACTATGTGGTCTAATTCTCTTCATGCAAAGAGTTTTCTTCAATAGGCAGATTTAGATCATCTGCATCACAATGTCAGTATTTATCTTTCTGAACAAGTTAAAAGGAATCCATTTAGAACACTTTATGTTTCCTCCCTTCAAATTAATACCACCTTTGCATCCATTCTCTCACATCAGCTGCTTTTAGTCTACCTCTGATCTTTTAAAAAAGTAAATAAAATTAACATTGTGTCACAAAACAAAACCTGATCCTTCTTGAAGATCTCTACAGTTGTAAAAAAACCCTCCAAAAATATTCAAGAAAGAGTTAGTACTTCAGGTGATGATTTCTAACTTACAATTCTTCTACTGTTCAAGTACATTAAGCAATTCAACAAATACATGGAAAATAAAAATTTTTAAATTCTTAAGTCTGAAATTATGACATCAGAAGACAAAACACCTAAAAGATTAACTTAGGCAGCCAAAGCAGGTGAAAAAAAAAATCAAAAATCTATCTAAAAGCACCTCACTGAGTGTACAAAACAAAGTAAACTTTAGCAACACAAGGACAATTTCTACACTAAACCTTCTGACACTAAGACAGGTCCATGCAGCATTTCAGAGGTGTGAGTGCAGCCCACACAGGCCCAAGGAGGATCCTGACTGTGCCAGCAGCTGCAGCATCTCCAACACTGAGCTGCTGAAGCCCTTGGCACTGCAGAGCAGAGCATGGCACACCTCCTGATCATCTCAAATATAGCTTTGTTATCTCCTCATTACCTCTGAAGAACTCGTTAATTTTCACTGTATACACATCCTTTACAGAAGGATGCATTTCCATAGCAAAGGAAGGTTTGCTGCAGATGTGAAATAATTTGAGACACAAATTTTTAAAAATTAAAAGCACACTATGTTGAGGTTACCCAGGAGTGGCCAGTCTTTAATTTGTCTCCACTTTTAAGGCTGTATTTGGTTTTTTCTTTCCAACTCTCTTTCTTTTACAGACAAAACCCTTACATTAGACCTTGTAAGTAACCAGGAAAAATAATCTATACACAGTCCTCTAGTCCTAAGGAACCTCAACATTAACACTGACTTTCATGAGCATTAGAAATTCTTTAGCCACAGGCATTGTTGACTGAAATGTTTTATTATCAGGGGTATTTTAAGATCCATAAATATTTTATACAACCTGATAAAGAGCAGTGAGATTTCTACTAAACTGGCATTAACTAGCTCACAGTATCAATTATTAAACGATGACAAGACAAATGATTTAAAAGGGCATTTAAGGAAATGGCTTGCTGTTGCTTTTGGCACTGGATTCAAGGTGTAACAATGTGAGCTATTAAGAATATGAGCTGGTAACCACGTCAAGCAATTTCAGCCACACAAAAGCAGCAAAGTGCTTATTTATTGAACCTTATTTTTGCCTTCAAAGCAAAAAGTACCTATGTTCAACTTGGCTGCAGTGGGGAATACTGAGCAACCTTATCTGCATAATAAATTTAGAGATAAAATATATTACTGTAACAAACAGTACCTATCTCATTTTAAAATATGAAAAGCCTGAAGATAGCCTGTTATAAAATTATGGGATGTATAAACCTGCACCTGAAACTAATGGGCAGTATTCTAACATCTGACTCTCATAAAAAGAGCCAAATGCTGTATTAAAATTTAACTGAACTACTGTTCTACTACAAGAAGGGTTGCAATATCCAAATTCACACACGGGAAGATTATTTGGATTTCTCAGTTGAAATAAAGCAGCATTCAATTTACAAGTACTAACTCTTACCTGTTAAAGCCTGATCTCAGGTTTCTGTGTTGCACACCTAACACGTGAAGCAGTGCAAGCAATGCCAGTGCTAGAAATGTCATTGACAGGTAAAACAGAAGTATGAATGCAGAGCTTGAAAGGCAAAAAAGACCTTTCAAGATAATCCTTAAAAGCTGCATTTTTTGGACATTAAAATGTAAGCAAATCAGCTTTTTCAAGTCAGAATTAAAAAAAAAAAGCCAGTCATACTCTCTGCAGCCACAGGTACTGGCTCTTTGGCTCTTTTACCCTTCTGTGATTCTGTAGCCTGTAGCAATAGTAGCACCCCTTGCTTATTAAACTAATTCCATTTTATGTTGCAGGAATTTATCTCTAAAAACAAAATACAACAGGCCAGTGAAACCTTTAAGTCTCAGTATTTACATTTACCTTTTCAGACAGATGCAAAACTAGTAAAGTAGTAAAAAGCCCTTAGTTAATTGCTTAGTCCCTCTGTACAGAAAGTTGGAAATTGGACTGTGGATTTTTAGTAAGTCTAACAGTGATAAAACAGCAGAGGAAATAACTACTCAAGCAAGAACATAAGGGTTGCAGAAACCATATTTCATAGCTCATCCAAAGTAGCAAAGGTTCTTAGCTGGTACATATTTGCATTTTGAGGTAAATGAAAGGCAGTTCAGTTTTCTTTAAGCACATTCCACATCTGAAACTGCAGGGAGTTTTGCATCGAGATGTTAAAATCTTCATGCTGTAAGTTTTTTTGGCACACCACAGCCTTGCCCCTCAATGCAGCCCCACACAGGAGTGCCTCAAATTACAATGTTTGAGGCTTCATTCAGCCCTTTGCAGGGCTGACAGCCTTCCTGTGCTGTTGGGAAGGATGAAACAGGAAAGCCTTGCAAATATGATTGCTTCACGGAAGACTTTAAAATTGTAGAAACTATAAGTGAGATTGAAATGAAGGCAACTTTTGACATACCAAACCTTAGTTGCTAAGCAGCAGGAAGGCTGGTATGTCCGGCTGAGAGTAACCCCCTCTTGTTTAGATAAGCAAGACCCTCTGCTAGCTGATAAGCATGGTAATGTAAGGATTCTTATAGGCTATATGTAAATGCCATAGAATTTGTATGTTGTAATAGATTGGTTAGTGGAAATTAGAATATTCAACATAGAAGAGCATATATCGCATTGTAACCAGAAGCTCGCTCTCTTGCTTTTTACTCTCTTACTACTTCTCTCTTGCTCTTCTCCTCTCTTCTCTCTTGCTCCTCTCCTCTTGCTCCTCTTCTCTCTTCTCTTGCTCTCTTCTCTTTTCTCTCTCTCTCTCTTCTCCTGGCTCTACTCTCTCCCCCTTGCTCTCTTATCTGCTCTTATCTCTGGCTCCTCAATCCTTTGTTCTCTCCCCCTCCTGGGCCTGCTCTGAGCTGTGGAGGGCAGCTCTAAGCAGGGTCCTAGCTTGCACCCCATACCTTTTGTAATAAAACTTAAGTTCTAGGATTCAGCTTATAGAGATCTCTCGTCTCCGTCCGCCGTCCCATACACCGGGCACACAACAGTCCACAGCAACAATATTTTACAGTATACTACACTGTGCAAACCTGGAGTTTCACAATGGTGATGCTTGTTTTTTCTGTAGGTTACAACTTAAAGGCTCTTGTGAACCTAGGTAATATTTCCTAGGTTCACAAGAGCCTTTAAAAACAGAAATTTAACATTAAGCACAAGTTTTTCATTTCAGCAGAAGAGATTGATAATGAAAAATTAAACTATGTAAAAACCTAAGAAATCAAAATCAAAGCAAATTAATTAATGAAACCAGCAAATTTCATAAATAGGGATTTATAGCCTAGCACATGTCATTGCTTCCAACAGGAACAACATCAAATCTCTAAGAAGGCACACCACCAATAAATTTCACAAAGCATTTTTCTAACACAGAGAAGCCAAATTTATATTAAAATACCCATCAGCATTAATAGGAAAAGATAGAATCCATCAGAAAACACATTAATCAATGCTCTATCTTACCACTACAAAGATACGAGGAAGAATTTATTTCATCATTGGGTAGAACACAAGCAATTAACAAAAAGAAAAATTATATTACTGAAAACATACCTCTTCTTGTGGAATATTTTTATCATTTTCAGCCTCAATTCTCACTCTTACAACACCAGATTTGTCCACTATCTCCTGAATCAGTTTTCCATTTTTTCCTATTACTTTTCCTACAGAAAGAACATAGAGAACATTCCATCATTATGGTTTTGTCCCAAACTTGAGAGTATTGCTGTACTCTAATTAGATGAGACTGTTTAAGTACCAGTGCAAGAACTTGTCCTAAATGCCTTAATCCTCTACAACAAAGCTAAGAAGCCACAAACTAAAATGTCCACATAAGCTTGGGGTGTTAACTTATAAAAACCCAGGACCTTGAATGCTTATTTGGCTTTGCTTTGGTAACTTTAAAATAACTTCAGTGAATTACAAACATTTGTTTGATTTAAAATATCCAATCAAAACAAACAAAAATCCTTTTACAGCGCCTTAACATTTGCTGTAACTACTTCTTGTGTAAGCAAAATTTGGTTGATTTACAAAATTTTAGTAGACCGAATACTACCAAAAATACTGTTTGAGGCAGATGTACAACTCTCTGAAATTGAGGTTTTTAGCCATTTTTGCCAGCAGTTTATAATTCACTGAAAAGTCAAAGACAGAAATGGAAATAAATCATATGCCAGTAGTGCAGACATGTATCTACTGAAGCAGACATTCAGAAGATGAGATAAGGAAAATGAAAATTTAGTTCTCTCCAATCTCAGCAAAACAACATGGTGTCTGCAAACTGGCAAGAAAACTAAGCTGGTTGGATGTGAGGAGGGAGGGCCACAGCTTCCAAAAAAGCTTGAAAGAGTTCTATCAAAGATGTTTTCTGCATGTAACAAAAATAAAAGTATTTTTATTTAACAAAATAAAGTATTTTTATTTAACAAACTGCTGGAAAACTTAAAACATGATCTTTTGTCATTGGCACGTCACTAAAATAGAGGCAAAAAACCCCATGAAGAAGAAATTAAATGCCACTTTTAGTCGTAACAGACTCCTATTCCTCCTATCATTCAGAGCTAAATAAAATTTCATTTTTGCGTTTCAACTTTTCTGACATGACTGTCTGCAGAAAACATGACAAAACATGGCCAGCAAGTGCCTCCTCAGTGACAAAGGCTGTTCTGAGTGTCAAGAACTACTTCTGAGTACTTTATTCCATTATATATTGCTGGCAAATGGAACAGCACCTTAGTAATAAATGTAAAAAAGCCTTGGTAGTGATTTAAAGAAGTAAATCAAACGAAATCTCCAAAATCTCCACAGCGTACCTCAGTTACTCCAATCAAAGTTTTTGTGAGGATTTGGAAACACACACAAATATTTTCAAATAAAAATGTCCATACAGTCATAAAAATAAATAACATCTTGGGTAGATTTTTTCTTTGTTTGGATTTTTTATTCAGTTTGAATTCTTAAAAATGGAATTAAATAGAAAAAGGTGGATATTTAATTTTCTTTAGATTAAAAAAAAAAATAANAGCCAAATTATTAAACAAAGCTTATTTCAGACATAAAGTAGGGTTCAGCCAAAGTTATATTCTAAAGCATCCAGGTCAAGAATTAAGAGTAGAAATGAAAACCTGCCAAAAAAGTATAATTGCTAAGTTCTAAAGAGAAACAGACTTTAAGATCTCAAATTAAAATAATGATGGCAGCTTATAATTTTCACTTATCACCAGTGAAAACAGAAGGGAATAGGGAAGGGAAAACCACTGCTTTTAATCAATTCCACATTTCTTTAGTACTTGTCCCACTGCAGAATTTCACACTGCTTCAACACCTGCTTTCACAGAGTCCCTGACAATCTATTAAAACATTTGGTTTTAGGGCTACGTTATACTGTAAAGAACTTTCTCTGCTCTTTTCTTATCTACTGAATGAAATCACGTATTTTTATTTTGCTTTGTAGCATCAAAAACTCATTAAAAGATTTATCCACATATACAAGGGCTGCACGTGTTCTTAAGGACTTTTTTTAGTTTGGCAATTTTATTTTAGATTTTCTTCATCACTCTATCTCCTAGTTCATCCCACAGTGCTGCTTTAAACATACTGTAAAAGGACAGGGGAAAAAAGACAAATGTAAGTCAAAGAAATTATTCAAAATATACTAGGAAAATATGAGACTGCAGATTCATCTCTTGTTTGGCTGAACTAGTCTCTGGACATGTTTGGGGAAAGTAATTAATTCTCTAGCTCTAGGAACTATTCTGCCTTGTAGTTCAAAATCAGCACATTGCCTCTAGCTCAGTGCAGCTCTCAGAAGGCATTTCTCCATCACAGGGGCAGCCTCCAGAACTGACATACCTACTAAATTCCTTGGGACTTGGATGACATCTTCAGCAAATTCAAGGTAACTTCTTGCCTTCTTCACCGCATCTTGATCCTGCAACAGAAAGGTGTGTAAGAAACAAGACCCACTTCCCCAAGGTTTCTGTGTGCTTGCTTCTTTCAGGTATTTTGTGAAATGATACAGAAGGGAACTCACCTCTCCATAAATATGGAATGTGCAAGTGTCTTCATCGAGATCAATGGCAGTCACTCCAGGGACTTTCCTGGCTTGCTGAATATTAGCACCGTGAGTGCCAATGGCCAAGCCCATGAGGTCTTCACGTACTACAAACTGTTCATGGAACCGGGATGCGAGTTGCCTGGAACTCTGCAGAAAAATCTCATGTCAGCTCACTTTGGCTGTCTCCCCAGTATGCTGGAGAGAGAAATCAACACAAATCTCAAGCCTGTTTTTCAGTCAGGTGCTTAGCTTACTTTTCATTTCATCAATTCCTTTACTGCACTTATTTTAGTTTCAAAAACACCAAGGAGTTTCCTTCAGAAGTCTTTTAAATATTAACATAGGCTGGCCTCTAGCTGTGTTGACACCTCTTTTTTGAATTACCCTTTAACAGCTACAGCTATCAGGTGTTACTAGGTAAGACAGCACCCATAAGGTAGTAAAATAGTAACTGTGATTATTAAAGCAAACCTTATGATCTCTCAGAAAACAAAGGCACCATTTTCAAGAGGTAGGTGAAATTGTAATAACCCTGACACAAAATTTTATATAAAACAGAGCAACTGTGGATATCTACTGCACTTTAAAAAAACAATGAATCTGTGTCTATGCATGAAAACACAAAAACTGTTTGAATTCAGAGAACGAATATGTTCAGAATTTCAGCCAGGAATCCCACATCTACCAAGACAGAAGGGTCATACTGAGCACTCATAAGGGTGAGCATCACAGAACACAGGAAAGGAACAATACTTTAATGCATTGCGGGAAGACACAGAATTTCCAACTGTAATAATCTGTTAAGGAAAGAGTATTTTAAAGGAAGAAACAAGATAAAAGCCAAGATATATAACCTGTCCATATTTCTGCACTGCAATCAAAGCTGTAACTACTGTCAAGACATACATAAGCACACTTCAAATTAGAAGTCAGCAAGATGAGACCCTACACATGTTGAGAGAACATCAAGGAACTGCCCACAACCAGCCCTATGCTGTCCCAGCTAAATTGGTACTGTTTTCTGACCTCTCCTGCTTAATGCTGTTGGTAAATACCCTGTGCTAAATCACTGTTTCAAAGAACTGGCTACAGTAGATAGTGGTGTAATTATCCAAGTGTTATGGAATACTTTAGATACTCTGAGAGCACTGTCAAGCACTTCAGGAGCTACATAACACAACCTGGAAAGCAAAAGTTATCTTTAACTGCTCAAATTTCTAAATTCTAACAGATAATCCAAATGCTGATTTACTAGTTGATGTCTTTTATAGAGGACCAAATAAGAGGAGATAACAGGATGACCAAGACAATGATCAGTTGCTAACTACCTAGAACATGGGGAAAAGATGAAGCTACATCATCACAGAGGACCTTGGCTCTGACAGTCAAACCAGAATTTTACTGCCTGCACTAAAATATTAGCTTTTCTTCAAGTTATTACAAAGTGTCTTCTCTTTAAACATCAGAAATTCTGTATTCTACTTCCCTCAAATACATTAATAAGAAACATCTATGCAAGTAATGTATTAATACCTACACAGCAGCCATAACTGAATTCTACTCAGATACAGTAAAATACAAACCAGAATGCAAAACACTTGTAAATTCAGGCTTTTTAGTATGTGAAAGACCTCCAAAACAGCTAAGTCACACACACTGGGAAAGAACGTAATCAAAAAATAATCAGGTATTTTACTTGATGCTCTAAAAGTTTGACAAGTAGAGCCATGCAAGTCAAGAAGGTAATATGCAAAAAAGAAGGTACAACAGATAGGAAGAAATAAACTCCATTGAACAAAAGAAGCTGGTCTAGTGATAATGACTCAGAAAACAAAAGAGGTAGAACTACTAGAAGAAAAGGATTGGCAGACTTCAAAAGTTCTGTGACTATAAGATACATACAAAGGTTTATCTGATGAAAACTGTGAGCTGCTATTAATAAAGCAGTAAAGCCCAAAATATTCACTAAATATTATTTCTGCAGATGGACATGTGCAGTCTGTTGGTATGTCACTGTCTCAACAGTAATCATGAGTATGATTTTTATTACCTGACGCTCTTCCTTTCAACTTTGGATGAAAGTGATTTTATATTTATTTTAACTACAAGAAAAACAAATGCCCAAATGAAAAATACCAGCCAACTTTTGTCACACAAATTTTAACTGTATATATTTATCTCACAATCTTTACTTAAGTACTGCCTAGGTAGAAACTGAAGTTCAACAGTGGTTTTCAAGTGAGAGCCAAATCAAATTTGACACTTTCATAGCAGCAAAAAGACTCAGTGTTACAATGACAAGAAGAATCCAAGATTAGTTTGGGAAAGGAATCAAAGGCAACAGTCGTCGGTGCAGGCATTTGTGGGGGCATGTGAAGAGAATTAGCTCTAAAGAGGCTGTTGTTCTTCCCACCTCCAAAATAATACTTTGCACTTCAAGAGGTAAACTGCCCACACAACTGTCAGTTTGGGAGGATAAAGAAGAATGATTACTCAAGAGCTACAGTGGGGTGCTCATTAAGGAACACCAATGAGGAAAAATTGGTCCGTCCTTCATCTTGAGAAAAACCAAAACCCAAACAAACTTGGATTTCAGCTCTGACACAGAAATCAAGATACCACTAGAGAGAGAACAGAAGTGAGAACTTGAAACAGTGAGTATACCCACTGGATACACGAGGCCTGAACATGACATCCCACTTCCAAGAGATGTAACCCTGGGAAGGGGGAACGAATCCTCTCTCTGTAGATAAGCACTGCTGGTACACACCTCTGTCAAACTAAGAGTAGTTTAAGTGGTACCTCTGGCTCTTGTGAATCTAAAAAGTTTTCAGAAATATTGCTATTTTTTCTAATTTGTAGATAGGAGAAAGATCATGAAGAAATTTTAATTCTGATGTATAAAGAACCCCTTATTTTCCTTCCTTATTTACTCCTTTTTTTTTTCTTTTTTTTTACCCATGGACAAGTATGACTCAAGCTTCTTGCCAGTCAACTCCCACTCACCAGTCACAGGAGTATCAGAAGCTGTATCTGCTGTAAGACTATTTCCCAACATTTTATCTATAGACAAATCTATCCCTTCATACATTCTACCAACATCAGTTTTCATCCCTTCCATCTCCTTTTTGCAGTGTTATTTTGCTAGATCCAGTTCTAATCCTTATCAGTATCATGACACATTCACTCCCATCTATTTTTAAAGTACCAAATATGTGGCATTATTTGTGCAATGATGGCTAACTATTTTATGCTTCAAAATATGAAAGAAATACATGTGTATGTGTGTCTACATATCTGTATTTAATCCCTCACAAAATCTTGCTGATAAAAATGATAATAAATAAATTCTTTGAAAGAATAAACACCTTTGCTGGATGACACTCCCATCTCTTTTACCACCTAGATTAGATCCAGTACATCATTACTTTCACCTCAGTGCAAGTCCTACCTGTTGCGGTGCATCTAAGGATGCCCTTAGATGATTCCCTGTCAGGCCTGTCAATCATTCCTCCTTTCCACATCCTGTCCCCTGATGAATGCTGCCTGCCAGCCCTGGCATTCCAGAAGGGCGTCGAGTGGTTGGCAGGATTCAAAAGATGCTTCCCACCCCCGGAGTGACATTGGGCCATCTAAATGTCCTCCGCCCCCTACGCCACTTCTCCCATAACTGATTGGTGCTCACCTGTGTTCCTTCCCTCCCCCTCTCCCCTGGTTAAAAGAGCCAGCCTGCCATGCGGTCGGGATTCTTTTGGAGCAGTTACTGGACTCAGAGGCCCTTGGCCAAGAATAAAGCTCTGAACCAAAACCCTCCATCAGAATCGGCTCCTTTCCTTCACCTCGCTTTGAAGCCTCTCAGTGGAAGGTAAACCTGAGCTCCTGCATGCCTGGACTTGTCTCTAAGCCCTCAGCTGTAACATCCTGGTAGCTGTGGTGCCACTGGGGTGGAAACTCCAGTGCCATCACCTAGGCGAGCAGCGAGGGCCAGCCAGCACAGGCACAACCTCCTGGTAATATTGGACCGAACCCCAATACTACCAGCTAGGAAACGCACGAGGGATTTTATTACCTGTTTCACTCCAATTACATGAGCGAGAGGAACCAACCTACCTCCAGCTGTTTGCTGGCTTCCTCGTTCCTCAGAATGAGGGACAGCTTGGTGCGAAGGCTCCGGAAGTGCATATCGATGAGCATGTTCGCCCTCTTCGTGGTGACATCGTTGATGGACTGTCACCAAAGAACAGAGCAGAGCTTTACACAGGGGCTCCCGACACAAACCGCTGCCAGCCGTGCAGCAGAACACCTGCACTTACCAAAATAATGAGCTGGTGGTTTTCAGAATCATACGTTACAGAAAAAGCTCCAACTGCCTTTTTGAAGTCCTTATGTGCAGATTCTTTGGCACACCTAGGAATAAAAATGTAACAAAGTTAAAAACAGTAACCACTGCAGTCACGGTTAACAGCCAAAAAGAGTAATTCCTTAATACAAAAAAATGTAAATAAAGATTTCCAAGCTCTGCCTTTTAAAGCAGGTGTTATTTTATTCCGTTATCATTCATTTTGCTCATTTTTCCTTCATTTGTTTTCACATGAGTAGGATTAGAAATATTTCAGAATTTTTCTGTATGTCTATCTGTGAAATGACAAGTTAAACAAAACTACATTAAAAAGCTATAATCACTACAATCAGCAAGTTCAAGATTTCAAACACATCATGAACCATCAAAATGTAGGATTTCACTGTAACCCCTGCAGCATTCTAATGACCTAATGCTCATCTCATGCTGTGCTTGGCTTCTCCAGGTGCCCTGTGTCCACTCACCACTGAGGGAACTGGTGTATGCTCTAACACTAACTTTGGGAAGTTTTAGTCTAACTTGAACTTAAAACTCATTCCACATTGATGCACTCCATGCATCTCAAGGAAAGCAAAAAGTGACCTGAAGGTAAACAAGGGGAGTCAGTATTAATCTGACTTTCAGAGCTCTATCTGTATGACACCATCCCCATGGTCTAGGAGAAAGCTAGCTGGCTTTGTATCCTACTCTAGGAGGTTTCATTATTATCCAACTATTCCCAGAGCCATCATCAAATAAGGAAAGTTGACCAAGACTGGATTCAGATTAACACTGAACAGCTCTAAGGATAAAAATCTTAATCTGTACCACAAACCTTAAAGTGCTTCTTCCTCCGGGACTAAACTGCAATTCAAAAATCATCTTTTCTATTTTCGAAGGATGACTATATCAATATTAGTATTTTTTACACTCTTATATTTCAAAAAGTTAATTTAGAGTGGTAAAAAGCATTTTTATTCCTCTTGTCTCAGGCTTAAGAAGTTACCCACATTCTGAAACAAGTTATAAAGAAACGCTTGTACTTACATTTGCCTTAAATCTTCAGGAACTGCCAGTTTGATTTTATGAAAAGTATCTTTTGTTGCGGGTTTATTGGGGTTCACAGATCTCAAACGCTCAATTGTGACAATTTCGTTGTATGTAGCATCACAGGCTGCATATTCTATTACGTAGAACTGATATAAAAATAATAAAATCATCCAAGCCACATATTTTATGACATGAGTGAGCATTACACTATTAAGGAAAAGGTACTTTTGTTAACTGTACAAGTCAAATTTGACTTCTCAGGTTGAGGTTAATGGTAATTGAAACTGTCCTAATCAAGAAACTCTTAAAAAATGAAGAGAGATTAGTTCAAACCACAGTGCACATCAATATACAAACAGAAAAGAAAGAAAAAAAGTATAAGTAAATATAAAATATATATATGTATATATGCATACTCCTACCTCACCCTTTATCATTCTCACTTTAGCCAACCACCAACAGCAGGGTTCTTTTTCATTTGCCCTGGAATAAACCTGAACAAAATACATACATTATATTCTTAAAAGACATCACAAAAGCTGACACTAATATGATCAGGAACTCCATAGGAACAAAATCCAGCAAAACATCTCAGTACATAAAGTCTCTGAGCACAACACAGAAAGCATGTCACAGTAAAATTGTATAGCTAAATAATAATAAATAACACAGTCTCCAATCTACTGACATTAGCTGCTTCATTCTTGCATGCAGTCAAAAGAGAGAGAATTCAGACTTCTACATCTGTTAATATTTAATCAACAGTATTTCTAATTGTGTGTGGGTCTGATGAGGTCCTACCAGAGGCTGACAGGGAGGTCACACATCTACACTTCTTTAGCACATATATGCTAGCAGCCACATCCACATTACAGAAATTTTGCCGTTTTCTTATCTTGCAAATTAAAAACTTACAGAGTATGCAAGCAAAATGCAAATCTTGAAAGTTCCTTTTCTTTTAATTAATTATAGAAGTCAGTGTTACAATTGTATAAAATAAGGAGGTTTTAGGAATATGCTGCTTTAAAGTCAACCCCTGTGCATATACACATAAGTATTTACATATTCGGTGTTTTTTTGTGTATGCACATATAATGCAAATTATCTCATTCAGCTTGAAGCCTTGGTAATAGACATTATTAAACTGAAGTTCTTAAGCTGTAAGGTATCACCTATTTCTGAATTAACCCAGTCCTAAAACAGACTGCTCTGTAATCAATGCAACACTGATCACGTTTGTACATCAGCCTATCTGTAACTCAGCATGAGGGTCATGGTACATGGAACTTTACAGGGCCTTTTGTGGTACATGGAACATGCATGGATTAACTACTGCCAGACTCTGGGGCTGGTCATGTGCCTGACACTGTGTTTTCTGCAGCACCTAACATGGAAGCACATCTTCCATGGCTTGGCTGACGTTTTTCAGAGCCAGTTCTCTGACTTCTCAAGACAAGAGCTGTTAATGGAGCATACACACCTCTACTTCATCGCTTTCATTTATGTCTTTATTATAACCTGCAGGCGGTGGGAACCTCACATCATGGAATGGGATTTGTCTCTCTGGTTGCCAGCTACAAACAAAAACACAGGCAATGGTCTAAATAGTTTCATCTTTGTAAACAGAAATCAAACATTTTTAATCCATTGATTTTACAGTTTCAAATTCTCTGGAGCTTTTGTGTATAAATGTATTAAAGGTCATGTGATCCAATGTATACATCATAAGAAAGAACACATCTAAATGACCATTAAGCAGCTTAAATGAAACTTGATGTCACCTGCAGTCTTTTGAATCTCCTACTGGTTCTTCCTCTATTTACAGGTATGATTTTTAACTCCAACATTAGAAAAACAGATTAAAAAACATTTCATGACACATTTGGACACTTCCTTCAAAACAAGCCAGTATCTTCTTTTCCATTGGTTCTACTACAGGTTATGAAAATTTGATCAGGATCCAGTCTGAATAGTTTTCATTTTCAGTTTCTTCAATGGAGATTGGAAAAATTTGGCTTCTAGATTAGAAACCTGATATTTGTCACTTACCTATAGAACAAATTTTGTAATAATGTAATCTTCTAAAACTAAGGCAAGACATTCACATGAGAAAGAACAGTAATGGTGAAACTGTTGACTCTCTCAAACATGGGTTGTCATCACGTAAATTCAGCGATTATCTTCCCAGCAAAACCCATGTTACTGTGGTTCTGCATTTCAAAGTATTTAAACCATTAAAAGCATTTATATAGAAATGTCACAAAATAGTAGATATTAAATGCAATTTAAAATATGCCAGCAGCAAGTTTAGTACATTACTCTACACTAAGCCATATTTAGGTCAATCAAATGCAAGGCTGATACTCTGTCATTTACAGGTACCACACCAGCAATAACACACTTACTTGTTTTCAAATGAAACTGTTATTGAATCTTCATGCACATCCTTTACAAATGCCTGTGGAGGAAACAGAGTATAATTATGGTATGCTTGTGGACACTTTCAAAAATAATTTAAAGCCTGTAAAACACCTCCTTTTCACAAATACTGATCAATCTCAATATAAATGTTTTAAAGTCAGTTTTTTTAATTTTGCAAAAGACATATAAAATACATACTGAATGCTGATAACCTCCTTGGGTTCATGACTGCCAGTGCACTCATACACAAACAGAATGCCTCAGTTATGAAGACATTATTTCTACTTTTTAGAAGCAACAGGAGAGGTTAGTAGGAAATGACAAGATAGTTGAAGAGTTTAAAGTGTTTGATTTTATAATTACATAGAAATTAAACATCAGTATTCCTCAAAAAACAAACAAAACCAAAGCCCACAAAATCTCCAAGTCCTGTCTCTTCTTTTTTTACCTTAAAGTTTTGCACTAGCAAAACTCACCTCTATCAATTTCAGCAGAATCTTCCCCATAGTTACTTCATCACACAAAGTCTGAAGAGCATAAACTTTAGATAAATGCTCTGGGGCCTTCCTTCCCTTCTTTCCAGGGGGATGGAGAGCAGTTGTGTTCTCCATGCCACCACAAAGCAGAGGACAGAACTAGAACTCAGCACCAAGGGCTGCCCCTGCCCTATGCACTCAACTGACCTTGATGTAACCAATGTTCAGCTTAAGGCCCCAATGTCCCCCCATTCCCCATCTACAAAACTGCAACATCAGTGTACTCCAAGAACTTTGGGATTTACCAATGATTTTTCTTAGCCTGAAACAATGGAGGTCACAGGTTAACCACAGATGAAAAGATTTTTTCCTTTATTTTTAAAGCACCTTTATGAACTTCTGAAACAAGCTGCTGAAGTGCTCAGTATTCCACTAATATCAGTCTACACATAGTATCATTGCAAAGGACGTAGCCAAAAGCCCACGAGCAAGAAAGAACAGAGAAGTTTGTTCTACTAATGGAGATCCACCTTAGATAAAAAAATTCTCAGTAAATTGAAAATAATTTAGCAGCAATTACCACTTCTATAAAGGAATTAGTTAATGAAGTATGGAACATCTTATTTTTTTCTCCATTTTATTATTCTCGCCCTTGCAAGTTTCCAAGACAGAAGAGATCTTATCTCTCACAAGAAGGTAAGAAAGACTCTCTCTTATATGGAACCTAAATGGTTTTTAAAAAATTCACTTGCTATTTTTGCTTTACAAAGTATTCCAAAATATTTCCTGAGTTGCAGCAGTATCTCAGTATCAAAGAAGAGCATCACTAATATGGTGACTAACAGAGTTCCAAGAACTGGCTATACTAAAATTAAGCAGTACATGCACATGAATGTCATCACTCCGAGTCACTCAGTACAGGGAAGAAACCAGCCGAGCTGATAACTGAAACATAACCAATGCCACTGTGAACAGAGGCTGAAGAAAATCCACAGTAACAACAGCAAAAAATAATTTTACACCTTGCCTGCTTCACAATACTTTTAAGAACAAGACTTGAATATTGCCACCCAGGCAAGGAGACTTAAAAAAGTCCCCAAATGTATTTGCATTAATTATGAATTTCAGAATTCCACATCTGTTCAAAGGGGATTACAAGCACAGCTGATGCTTTTCAATGACATGGTTTAAAGAAGACTTAAGACCACGTCTCAAGATCATGTTCACAGTGGTACACTGTGGTGGAAATGGCAATCACATAAAGAGACAACAGAGCTCTCATGATCATGACAGACACTAAACATCAAGCTGATGTTTCATATTGCAGTGTATTCTGAGAGAAGACTCCAGAACTGGAAATGCATTGGAACAATACAGTGGTAGTCCTGACTCATTTCATAACATTACACACATCACCTTCAAAGGCTTCACCCACATTTCTTCCAGTGGTTGTAATGTGCACCTATTCTTACAGATGCAGCTGAAATGGATTCTTTAATACCTGGAAAACACTATGGTCACTACCAGACATTAGTTATGGCTCCCTTGTGCCACAGACTGGACAAGGATTAATAGTAGTACTTGAATATGTAGAAGCTGAGATTATTTTACAAAGCAAATTCAAAAGAAATTATACCAGCAACACTTAATAGCCTTCAGGAAAACAGGTAAGAGTTAACACAACCCATACCCTAAGATCTGTTGATACTTAATTTTCTCGTATTTATAAAATGTAAAGAAAAAAAATCACCTTTCCTTGTACAGAAGATACTTTGAAGTCATCACCTCTGTGGTGATCAAAACACCAAAAGGTGTCCTAAACAACACTCTGAAAACATGACAGAAAATAGCAGAAAAATTCACAAGCACAGCAGCAAAGAGCAAGACTACATCTCATATCCAGAGAGAGATGGAAGAGAGCTCCTAACATCCAACTCACCTTGAGCAGAATCCTAGGGAGTACAGCAATACACCTCATTAAAGGTAATAATGCTAAAACCTACCATTAAAAAGTAAATCAGGATGTGCAACAAATAAATCTAAATCAAGCTCAAGACTAGCTTGGACTTTTGAACAGTTTAGGAATTCTATTATCTGGAAACAGTAAAACTTGAGAGACACAGCTGCCTGAAAAGGGATGAGCTGCAGTGTCCTGGTTCAGCTCTCCTTAAGCAGCTCTTCCACTCTGCTTCTGGTCACAACCCAGGAACTGGAAGGAACCTGAACCAGGAACACAAGGTAAACTGTTGACCTAAGACAGGCAGCACCAATACACACACTGCCAGGGAAAACTACAATTCTGGATTTCTTTCAGTTTACATGTTCAGAAGAGTCAACAACAGAAACAGATGAATACCTGGTCTTCACTTCAGTCTGGCCAAAAACATTGGTGTCATAACTCTGTGGTTTGTCTTTTCATTTATAGTCTCGCAAAATTAGGAAAGGTCCTTGGAACAAATTTTTAATTAACTACAAAATGAACAACACCTTGCCAAATATCTAATTTCAAGTATGCAATATATGAAACTCTGCACACCTCTCTGTGATATTTATGCTCAAGAAAAACCATGCAATTGTTTACAATAATAGATTAATGACTTTTAATACAGTCCTTAATATTTGGTAGTCTAATCCTACCTACCCAGTGAAAGGGGGTTTCCCTTGTTTTTCTCTTACTTGTGACACAGAAAAATGTCAGATACTTATCACATCAGTTTACCATTGTCTGGACCACTACATCATGTCAATTTTCCTCCAATATAAATAATTAAACAGATCTAGTAGTACAAAGATGTATTTAGGCTCTCCAGCAGTATATATTTCACTTTGTACACTTCCAAGTACAAAACAGAATTTCTAATTTCTCCTTAAAAAAACTAACATTTAAGCAGCAATGCCTTTGGAAAACCAAAATTAATACTTATCCCAACTGTTAGGTAGTCTTGTTTCTGTAATACTTGTGGAATTACAAACAATGCTAAAAAGAAATGAAGCCTTTAACACCATAATCCAAATTCACAGGCACAGGACAGTTCATAGCCAGCCCCAGATGTCAGCAAAGGTAGAGAAGAGGCTGTGACCTCACACAAAGTATCACAAGAAATACAATAATCACCCATCAGGCTTTTTTAGATAAAGAGTGTAAATAGACATGAAAATTCAAACATAAAGGTGCAGATATGTGAGTTTAAAATGCGCCCTCATGAAAGGACAGAACTCTGGCTCTGATGAATTTGGACACAAAGATGAAATGCCTTAAAAACAAAGTGAAACTGGACAGAAGCAAAATGAGGTAACAGGACAGTGAAAGGCTGAAGCAGGTGAGGTACCACTATTGTTAGCAGCAGAAATACCAAGAAAGGCCACACAAAAAATTGTCTGTGAACAGAAGCACATTTTATAATGGCAAAGGTTAATTCTTCTTCCCTAACATGGGGAAAAAAAAAATCAGATGTGCTAAGTTTTCTACACCTAATTTGACTCAGATACACATAAACCATTTCATTTCTCTCCACGCTTCAGATTTAATTAAGTAAAAAAGTTTACAGCACTGCATTTCTCAAACACATAAGCATTCACATTCTAAGAATATGCTGAATATATGGTCTAAATTTTAGAAATTATTTGTTAAAAAAAATAAGAATCATTGGAAACACCAGCATATTTTTTATTTTTATGCTAAATGGAATGACAGACACTTCAAAGGTAAAAACAAAGGCTTCAGTTGTCATGAAATTATGCTTTTTTTGAAGTCTGGCCACATAATCAAATGTGAGCATTGTCAACCATTTTAATAAAGGAGGATAATTAACTGTAAGAAGAGAAAGTAGGGAAAATATGCTTTTTAACATAAAAAAAGCTATGCCGATAACAAACGTGCATCTACTGTTAGTGTAACAGTTGTGTAACATTTCATACCTGTTGGAAGGAGAATGTCAAAAGGGAACTCGGTGTATAATCAAGTCTGAGAAAGGCTGGACATACAAAGGAACAGAATAGGGAAAGAAAAATAGTCACAGAAATGGTCACCAGACGAGGGAAACGTGTACACGTGGTCATCCTCAGAAGGACTGAGCAGGCTCATGAATGTACAAAGGGACTGGAGAGACTGGCTGAGAGTGTCTGCATGGAACAGGGAAAGAAAAAATGGACACAGAGGGAGGGCACAGGAACACTTGCTAATAGTGAGGCGTGGAGTACTAAAGCAGTAAGAAAGATGAATTATTTTATCAGTTGTGGCTTCAATGAAGTTATCTATAACACAAACAACAGCAAGGCGCTGACACTACTGGGATAAAAAGTGGAAGATTTTCACAAGGTTATAGAGCAAGAAGTGGCAAAAATTGGGTTACAGACAACATATAGATGTTAACAACAAACACCATTCCAAAACTGACTGCCTCATGAACAGGATGCTTTCCATCTTTAGCAGAGAACACAAGAGAAAATCACTCCCAAACTGCAAAAGAAAAATCAATCCCATGTTGGAAAGGCATCCAGCATGTCCCCTTTTAGAGAGAAATACCTAAAGCTAATCCCAAAAAGATCAGGCAAGTCTATTAGTCCTCTGTGAATAAGAACTTCAAAACCCAATTTACTACTCCTATACAAGAAAAGATATGAGAAGATATGTGCTAATACTGCACATCTTCAAGATTTAGCTACTTGGCTGTGAGCTGCAAAAAGGCAGTTTCCTCCCCTTGGATTCACAGTCCTGGTGGTTTGTTGGACCAGTCTTCATAAATTAAGTAAGGAAATCTAACATTTTCTTCCCAAGGATTCTGGGCCCAACCACACAGCAAGTCATGACTAAGCATCTCTAGGTACCAGATTGTCAATTATCCCTGAATCATGCCCATTTACTGCACTCTGCTTGCCATGGAATAATTCATCTTAGGCAAAGAGGAAAAAACACGAAAGTACAAAGTATTCACTAAGCAGCATTTTAATTCCATTCAGAAAGACCTAACCTGCACTACAGCAGCCACATCAACACACTCCAGTACTCGAGAGCACCTGACCAGAATGAAATTTTAATTTGAATCTTACAGCTGGCTATGAAGGCATCCTCAAACCACCTCCTGTGTTTTGTGTGAGACATGAATCCCCTGGATATACCTCAGAAAACACTGGTTTATTAATTTTAGCAGGGCTTAGGTGGGCAGTTTTGTACTGTCAAGATCCAGATGCTGCTGGGTACACTCAAAAATGCTCAGGCCTTCAGAGACCTCCAGGGAGGATTTAAAAAGCTGAAGCCACAATTCGGTGCCCACTTAAGCCACTTCATCCCATGCTGACTACAGCAGCCTCATACTCCACCCCCTTCCATGTCTTAGTACCAAGAGAGGTGTCTTTTTCCAAAAAAATTACATATTCTTATTAATTCAGAATTCTTCAAAGCCAAAGAAATCATTACCAGTTATTAGTAAATCATGAGATTGAATAAAATAATTGTTTTGCTTTTGGTTTGTTTGAAACATTACTGCAATAAATCACTTCTGAGGCTGCTTAATGAAACTTTTAAAATGATAAAAAAAACCATCCTGCAATTAAATTCACACTTGACATCACTGCACACTTGTTATGCTGGGTCAACATTCATTTTTTACAACTGAATAGCCAATCTTTAAGATGGGCATAAAACCCCAAGAAAAAAAATTAGATATATTACTTTAAAACAGAGTGATACTCAGACATTATGATGAAAGAAAAACCTGTAACTAAAATTCAATAACTCAAACTAGGGGAAAACTAGAGCAAAATTGCTGGTTTACAATGAACATGATTCCATGAAAGTGCAAAACAAGTCTCATTTTTTATTCTTTTAAAAAGAATACGTTGCATTTATCTTAAGTGTGATGCTCCATCTAAAGAGGTAGTTCAGGTGAAGACAGATAAATATGCCCATTTCTCCCTTTAGGTAATTTAACCAAAGCTGCTTGGATAGTGATAAAGAGGAAACAAAAAAGTTCCTGCCAAAATTTCTAAAAGTCAGAGGACAAACATAACAGTACAGCTTGGGACAATGTCTGTGTTAGAACTTGGGCACACTAAATCACAAATCACATGCTCAAAGGAAGCTTTCACCTACACACGAGAGGAACAGGGCCTCATGGTGCCCAGCTTGAACATAAACAATACAAGTTTCAGAAGCTTTCAATTCTCCCAGGCTTATTTGATAATATTTGTCACTAAAGAATGCACCATGTAATTATTACCATCATCTCTTTCACATTATTGTGTAACTACTCTAATTTGATAAAAGCCTCATTTAAAGTTCTACTGTGCGATGTAGAACTTCTGCTTCTTTCTGACCAAATACCGTACCTTTGAAATGTAAAACTGATTTTTAAAAGTGTTAGATTATTTAATCCCAGGAAGCAATATCCAGATCTAGAACTTTGACTATAGCACTGTGAGGTCACAGGATGCTTATTTACCACTGATTTGTATCACACTTTTTTTTTTGAAAAAAAAATTATTTTCAGAATAGGATACTAGCACACGTATTTTAAAAATAAGCTTTTAAGAGGTCTTTCTTTCTTAGAAGAACTCGGAGGTGTTGGAACTGTATCGTTTGGATATCCACCTGGCTTAGCACAGGAACATGTGAGTGTGAAACTCTAGCCGGTCCTTCATTGCTAACATAAATATTGGATGTCGCTCAATAACTAGGCCCAATTTTTAAAGTCCTAGGATCATTTAAACCATGGGAGACTTGCAGGAACTGATCCATGGCTGTTCCTGGTGTGTTGATAACAGGTCAATGAGAACAGGCCCAAACCTACCATATCCGAATTTTACTTTCTCTGTAACTACGAATTATACCTTATTAATAAGCTGATTAATATAACCCAACTCATGCAAAGCCACACAATACTACACGGTATTAATAAAACATATTCAGTGATGGCTTTATTAAGCACAAGGGCTTGGAAACAAACATACAATGCCTCTAAGTAATTTCAGTAAGAAGTACATTTGATATCTGCATGTATTTAGCAACTCAGCACAGATATATCTGGCCAAGCAATGCTGTCTTTAGTATCACCAGGCAGCATCCCCTGCCACGGCATTAGGAGCAAGAATCCACCACAGCATTTCATGAGGAATGTGTATTAACGATGGCCCCCCTCCTCCCCGCCTTGCAGGCCGTGCTCATGCAGGGCAGCTCTCCTGGAAACCCGGACGGCGAGACTTTCCTTAAGTAGCGACAAAAGCTGAGGATTTAGCAATTAATGCCCCATCCCCGCGCTGATCCTCGCTCAGCGCCGGGACAAGGCGGCCCCGGGCGCCCCTTCCCACAAAGGGGAAGGCCCGAGGCCTCCCCGCTCACCGGGCCTCGAGTGCCCCCAGCCCCGGCGGCCCCCGGCTCGCTCTCCGCGGCCCCCGCGAGGGACCGGCCGCGGCCTCCGAGCCTGCCTGCTTCTGCCTCCTCCTTCCTGCCCCAGGGCCTCCGCTCTCCCTCAGCGCGGGGAGGAGGAGGAGCCGCCGCCGCCTCCTCCTCCCGCTGCCGTCCCCGCTCCCTCCCCTGGGGCCCGGCCCGGCCGCGAGCACCCGGTACCTTGTAGAAGGCCCCGTTGGAGCCCCGCACCTCCACCACCAGCTCCTCCATGTTGTACGCGGTGCGGGAGACCCGGGCCCGGCGCCGCCT
>VZTB01012490.1:978026-1144410 GCA_013397245.1 Thryothorus ludovicianus
GGGGATGCTCAGGGAGGCTGTGACCCCGTGGGCAGACTGTGCTCTAAGGATCTGTGCCCTGAGAGAGAGAAGCCCATGCTGGGGCAGGTTTGCTGCCAGGACTTGTGACCCTGTGGGGACCCACTCTGGGGCAGCCTGTGCCTGGAGGATGCACCCCGTGGGAGAGACCCACGTTGAAGTCCTTGGAGTGCTGTCTCCCATGGGAGGGAACCCACGCTGGAGCAGGACAGGAAGCTCTCCTGATGGGAGGCCAGCAGCAGAAACACTCAGTGATGAACTGACCATAACCCCTACTCCCTGCTCCTTGGCATCTTTGGGGGCAGGATTAGAGAATTTGGAATAACGTTAAAGCCCATGAAGGAAAGAGGGCTGGGGGGGGAAGGTGTTTTTAGTTTGTTTTTTTTTCTTCTCATTTTCCTGGTCTGATTTTGATTGGAAATACATTCAACTAATTTCCCTAAGCTGAGTCTGTAAAATCAGCAGCAATGTCAAGGATGGAACTCGTGAGCTTAAAGAGCCTACATTTCTAATCTAAACTAGAAAATTTTCAGTACAATAGAGTGACATTTCTAGAATGCTCATCTAAGTGTGTAACAGAGAACACAGGCCATGTTTTTCCAGCATCCATCGTAAATCCATTGGGTGACCATCAGACCTTTGTTTTACACAGGAACAGGAGGCTTCAGTCTGAAGCTCATGCAGAGATTTATGAAGGCTGATGACTGCCTCTCTTGAATATACTACACTTTTAGCTGAAATTAATCTGAAAACATCACGTGGCTCTTTCCAATCCGTAGCAGAATTCCCGGTGGTGTCGAGGAGCAATAGGTCTGTATTTCAAAGGCTATATATACCAGTACATTTATATGGCCTTAATGTTATTTGTATTGACCCTGATGGGACCTGCTATGGAACTACTATATAAAATGTCATTCTCCTGACAGACTGTGATATTTAACTTCCTATTAGAAACATATATAACTTAAATGATTTGTATTTTCCCACTAAATTGTTGCAGAAAACAATCCTGTAATCTTATGCTGTGGCAACAGATGAATCGTGTGGAAAAAATAAAAACAAGAAAAAGAAAAAATTACCCTGCAGGAGTAGTCTTTTAGTTATGCTTTTTGTTGTAGTTGGGTTTGTTTGTTTTTGTGGTTTGTTTTGTTGATTTTTTTTTTTTTTTTTCGGACATAGCTGACATTTTTGTCCCGGTAGCTAATGTTTTATTCCTCGCTGGTTCTGTTCTTTTGCTGGTTCGAGGCGCAGTCCCAGCCGTTTGCAGGTGTCGCTGCCGGGCGCGGCTGTGCTGTCCCCGCGGCTGCGCTGTCCCCGCTCCGTGTCCCCGCCGCTCGCTGCAGTTCCGGCCCGCGGCCAGCGGAGGGCGCTCCCGCCCCGGCGGTGCCGGTCCCGGTTCGGGCTCCGGGCGCCGCTCGCTGCCTCCGGAACCGGGACCCCCAAAATCCCGGCCTGGGGGCTCCCAGCGTGCCGTGCAGCCCGGAGAGAGCTGCAAACAAATGGAACAGCCTCTGCTACCTTTTGCTTTTGTTTATGTTGAGAGTAACTTTGGGCTCTGATAAAGGATGGTTTTTACTGTGCTGAATGTGTTTTTATTTTGAGAGCTGTCTTGCATATCGTGACCTGGAGTGTTCTTCCGGTACTTTCAGGCACTCAGAAGACTTGTGTCAAATCCTGATATTTCCTTATGAACCCTTTAACTGGACTAAGCCTCTTTTACTTTAATGGTCCTATTCCTTTCAGCTTAGAGTTCTTTTTCATTTTCACACCTTTCGAAGAAAATCATGCGTACTGAAAATGGAGAGTGAGGTTTTGGTCTCTTGGGTTGTAATGAAAAGTCAAACTAAATTTTCTCATTCAACAGGAACAACTTTGGTGCTGTACTCTTCACTCTTTGAAAGGCTCCACTTCAATAATGTATCAGTTAACCAAATCAAATGAGATTTTCAGCAAAACTATCACGATATTAAAGGGAAGGTTGTCAAAGTAGAGTTTTGTCAGAACTCATTTGTCTCCCCACTTTATACATCTTCTGCTTTTGTTAATATTATTGCCAAAACATCTAGTCCTGTACTAGATGTCAGGTTAACAATTCACACCTTTACAAAAGATTTGGCAGAACTCCAATGTTTTGATGTCAGTTGTGATTATTGATTTGCATTTTGAAGAGGTGTGATTCACCCGATGCATCAGCTTTCCTTTTGTACATGTAACATTTTTCAGACGAGATGGAAAACAAGACTGGTATATTTATTTTATGAGGGCTCTCTAAATCTCTTGGAATAAGAGAAATGCTGAGCCTGGGAGCTAGTGAATGGAATGTTTTAACTGTGGAAGGAAAACTCCAGATTTCAGCGAGTGAAAGATGGGGTTCTTGCAGAGGTGTTGTGCCTCTGCACCAGCTGCAGGGGCTGCCTGAGAGCGTGGGCAGATTGGCATCCTCTGGTCTGGAAAACAAAAGCTTGGGTTGGTGACATGCAGAAAGTCACCAGGAGGAAGCACAGGTTATTTTCTCACTCTAGAGTCACCAGCTACACCTCACCACCAACAGTGAAGTCCTGTGAACAAGTCCTGTTTTGGTGCAGGGCTGTGCTGAGCAGAAGTTCCCCAGAGCTTTCCTGCTGTTCCAGTGAGGTGAAGGTTCCTCCTGTCATCTCCTGCTGTTCCAGTGAGGTGAAGGTTCCTCCTGTCATCTCCTGCTGTTCCAGTGAGGTGAAGGTTCCTCCTGTCATCTCCTGCTTCAGTCTGCAGCATGTGAACTGCCCAGCTAAGAGCAGAGTTGTGCTGCATGACCTTCAGACATGCCTTCCAATAGAAATTGTTCTGTGATTCTCTAATGGTGCAGTAATTCTGCATTTCAGGCATGTTCAGCTATTCATGCTATTTGATGGAACAAGAAGTGATGCCCATGTCCGGTGTTCATTAAATATTAAAATGCCACATCTGTGGTTAAAAATAAAGCTTAAGAGGCACTATTTTTCTTCTTTATTGACTCTTTCAGTGCCTTGTTAAAACTCATCTGCTGAGTACATCGCAGCAGATGTCGGAGTTGGAAACTACACCAAAGAAAGATTGGAGTGTGGACACAGGTTCTGCCACAGAGGATTTATGGGGATGACAGGTGTTGCTGAAAAGTAGCTGATCAACACGGAAGGATAAAATAACAGAAGACACAGTAAACCAACTGCTGAGAAAAGCATCTCTGAACAAAAGTGTCTATGAAATGGCTGTCTAACATTTCCCAGGAAGAGACAAGCCTTATCAGTCAGAATCACAAGAGACCAATTGTTCTTAGATGACATTATGATGATAGGCATCCTACTCCCTGAAGGAATTTGTCTTAACAAAGGAGTGTGGCAGTTTCATGTAAAGCAGCTTCCAAGTGGTATAAACACAAATTGTACCAAAATTCGTAAGAACAATAAAACATCCTATAGTAAACTGTAAAGTCTATCAAAGTCTTTAGTTATGTCTCTCATAAAAGGGAAGAAAATGAAGGCAGTCAAAGCTTTTGGCCTACTGGAAACTCATTTTGTGCTTTACAACAGCCTGAGGAAGAATGGTTACTTGAGGAGAGGAAATGAAACAATATTGCTCATCAGGTAGTTTCTCAACTATTTGTTATTGATTGGACAAAGAATAAATAAATCTCAGCCTCTGGGCAAAAACATTAGGGAATATGACTCTATTACCAAAATGATAGTATGAGTTTTACAGACAAGACAGAAAGAACTCTGGATGATGCAGCCGAGAGGAGGATGAAAGGCCAAGGAGAAGTCACTGAAAGAGATGGAAATCTGATTCTGTAAAGGAAAAGAATGACGTACTACTGGTGGTGAAGCAGCTGTATAAGCCAAGAGTTGGTGAAGATACTCTCTGAAAAGATCAATGGCAGAGAGTCTCTTTCCCCATTCTCCCTTCCCCGTTCCTGCCAGGGAGGGCAGCAGGAAAATCCCCCAGGGGGATCCTGCTGGAGAGCAGCAGGCAGGGGCAGCCTGTGGGCACTGCACCTTTCTGACTTATCTCTGAGGCCTGTCTTCATGAAGCACTCCAGGGAGACAAATACCAACTAAGAATGATTCGTATAAAGCCAAGAACAGTTCTGTTTTTTAGCTGAGTAGGAGCAGAGCAGACCCCACAATGTTCTGTGTGTTGAGCAGCTCTGTCAAACATCAGCATTTCTTGTGTATGTAGCAACTAGCTGTTGTTGATGGGTTCACTTGCCACGATTTTAACTTTGACAGCTTCCCAACATGAAAAGGAGTTATTAATAAGTCATTCAGAGATTCTGTTTAATGAAAAAAGGTGATTGAGGGGCTGTTTGTGTCATTGTGGTTGACAAAATTATATCAGAACCGATCAGGAATTATTCGAGGAGAAAAGTGAGGGTCTGTGTTTAGATAAAAATTGCATAGGGCATTAGGAAGACAGAGAAGGAATCACAAGTGAGATCTCTCTTTTAAGTCTGTTTTCAGTCTAAACTAAGTAAGCAGTGATCAGCCTAACATCCATGGTCCTTCTGCCCATAAGAGGCATTTCCATGCAAGCAATTCAACGCTCTCAACAGCTGTGCATCTTCTTTGGTTCCTACAGACATGAAGACAAATCCCAGTGATTTTGATGAAAACTAGAAAGACACCAAGAAAAAAAAGGTAGAAAAATACTCAAGCTTTACCAGATAAAATAACAGAGCTTAGACTATTAGGGTTTGAGGGGGGATTGTTTGTTTTCAGGATGTGAATCTATATAGATGGAAGAAAATCAGTAGGATGCCCTTCAGTAGCTCTTCTTAGGGAAATACATGTTAATAAAAATCTGAGCTCCCTGAAAACTTTGCTCTGCTTGGTCAATGTCAAATTAATCACCATTAAGAACTTATCCAAACTGATTAAATTTACAACAGTGTGTCTGTCAAAATATGAAGCCTTGGTTCCTAACCTGTATTCTTGGTCTTTTGGAAAATGGATGCTTATCAGATGACAGTCTTAATAAAAGAATCATAGGTAATATTTTTTAACTCTCCAGCTACTACACAGAAGACTAAAAATACAATTTTCCCAGGAAAGCATTTGCATTCCAGTTGTTTGCTATCTCCTAGAGCTGCTCGCTTGACCAGCTATTCTTGTGCAAAGAGAAAAAGGAAATCTTTTTCAGCTAGAAAACAGGATTAAATTTTCTTTTTGGTCAGTATTATAAAACAGAACAACCTACATTAGTTTCCATTTTCCCTTATCACACCATAGTTTCAGTGCCATAGTGTAAAAACATCTCAGTGTGAAAGCTTGTCATTAACAAATGATTATTCAATTTATTTCTTCTTTTTTTCCATAAAATACAGCATGAGCCTTCTAATCTTTCAGTCATATAAACCAGAAAAATTATAACTTCTTTAGAAGCATTGCTGAAAGTTATTTTGTCCCATTTGATAGGCTAGGGGTGATTGGCACTTGGAAGTTTGGGGATCTTTTTTAGAAGTTGGATGAATTTATGGATTTTGGTCACTTTCCACAGTGGGCTTTGATAATACAGGCTAAACACAGGAAGTTTTTATCCCCGCTAGGACTTAAAAATGTAAACCAGAATTTTTCTTTTTATTAGAGTTTGTCTCCTAAGCCAGAGGCAACAGTAATAACAATAAGTGAGATAATTTCGTAAGCGTTATCTGTAGGAAATGTAATAAAATAGCTACAAGAGGAAATGTGTTTGGAATTATCTTGTTGAAAATATTATTCAATATGTTAGAGATTAGAAACAATAACATCTTGTTTCCCGTGGTAAAGATGTGCTAATAAGAATGGTTATATTAATAGCATTGTTGCAGGCAGCCTGTATTGTTGGGCTTTGACATCACTAAAAAAGCCTGGGTTTTTTACTTATATTTAGATTTTACCATTGGTAGAAATAATCAAGATTTCTTCCTTTTTATCCCAAGTTTTCGTTGCAGTCGGTTTTGAGAGCCATAAAGTTTGAGATGTCAGTTTGCAGACTGTATCTGTAGCTGAAATTCTTTTGTTTTAAGGCCAGTGCTGGTTGCAGTGTTTGATCCCACTCAAAGGCTGCAGGCTGCTGTCACTCCGTGGAGTGCACAGGGGGCTGGCTGAGTGTGGGTGTCGTGGTGGTCCTTTGCTGGCTCTGTAACACCAAAATAATGAATTCCACCAGGTACCAACTCGGTTTTCTGAGCACATGGTTGAGGTTGTGGCTTATAAAAGAGAAAGATGACCTCAGGATAAAACAACAAGCCCTGCTTGGTAGAAAGAATGTAAAAGTCAAAGAAATAAAATAGTTGGAAGAATTAAAGAAATAGAAATGATCAGTACTGGACAGCATCTAGAATACTGTAGGAATATGAAGTATTCAGCAAATAATTCAGATTTAACATATTGGCTTCCCAAATCTCTTTGTCAGGTTCTTGATTTCTGCTGCTTTCTTTGGTCTATCATTCCATATTTCCTTCTCTATCAGATTTTCTATTTGCTATTTCAGAGTTCTTTCAAACTTATCTGCAAAATACATTGCCTTTATTTTTTCTTTTGTGCTTTCTGGCAACCAGCTTCTCAGACACTCCCTGCAGTTTCCTCCTCCTACATGTGCTGCCTTTTTGCATTAGAGAGAGCCCAGAGTGGGAGCTCTCTTGGCTGCCATAGTAAAGTTACAGAGAGTTTGTCCTCACTCCAAGCCATTGGCAGTAGGAGTAGGCAAAATGGTTTTAGAGAAAGGGTATAGGGCATATGCAATGCAAGCTACATGATTTCTGCATCTATTAAATTTATGCCATAACTTGGAAGGGAGTTCTGAGCAAGTCTGCTAAGTTCCATTAAATAGAAAGTGGGGGGAAAAAAAGGAGCTGCTGAAGGAGAAAGATATTAGAAAACCTTTTTATCACCTTTTTTTAAATCCCTTTTTTTTTTCAGGGTACTAGTACTTAAAGTGTTTCAGATAGCAAGGCATTCAGAGACTTGGAGGCTGAGTATGGTACATGTGGATATGGTTGAGTAGAAGCAGGATATTTCATCAGAAAAGAGAAATGTAAAAGGATGAAAACTAAAAACCACCTTAATGCTTTCCACGTAGTGTTCACAAAGGCAGTATTTGTTGTTTTCTGAGCAGAAGGAGATAGGTAGACAGAGATGCTGGTAGGTTTGTGTCTCTTTTAAAATTTGTAATGAATAATGAGGACAAGTTTGGGGCATGTGGAGCCAAAATTTTAAGGCGCTCTCAATACCTTAGGCTCCAATTTCAGGTAGTTATTGGGAGTGTCACAATGATCACAGTACAGGCATAATAATTTGAGCAGGCCAAGACCTATTTGACCATAATAGAGAATTTCTCATGGGTAACCTAAAGTACATTCTGGAAAGTGAGGAACTCCTCAGCTCGTGTGTGGTAGGTAGGAGAACAGATGCAGTGTAAGCATTCTAATCCACCAGATCAAAACCCCTGAGTTTGCTTAAACTATAATTGAAGCTGCTTCTGGTTTAGACACACAGGCTGACATCAAATACTGCAGGTTGCAGGTACAACACAGCAGGTAGCAAGACTGACAGCAAAACTGATCGTGTTGTTAAATGGTGCTGTAGATTTAAAGCCAATGAGTGGCATAGCAAATTAAAAAGTCTGTTAGATATTCTGTTTGTGAAGACCTGAATTTAAAAATAACTAGTCTGAGCATCAGCTTGTTTCTTGGGCTGAGTGACATGTTTTGAAATTTCCTCTGTACACAGAAAATGGAAAAAGCTGACTAAAGAGTTCCTATTGACCTATAATGCAGAGATGTTTCAGGCACTAAATGGCTTGCTTATCTGCAAATCCAAAATATCTTCTACTGCATGAATTGTTGAGCTTGTTGTAAAAGGCAGAAAGTAGCAACATGTTCAGAAGTATAAAGTTAAATAGGTCCTAGAGATTGACTGCCATGTGTAGCAAATGTGCAGTTCTTTTTTCCAAGGCAAGAGGGGCATTGTGAACTTCAGGGTGATCCAAGCTAAAGATGTTTATCCAGACTTTATGTGCGTGGCTTTATGCATAGAAATTGCATATCATCCTGAATTTCCTCCTGGGTTTTAGTTTCCTCCAAGGAAAGAGAGCTAAGGCTATTAATTTTAAATAGTGTGCATTGCTCCTTCTGAGTACTCACTGAAGGGCTAGGTGATTATTGAAGAGAACCTCTTTCTAATTCTCTTCCTAATATCAGCAGGCTTTGGTATTCAGACAGCTCTAGAATTCAGAAAGACTCTGTTTAGTAGCATTAATCCTGGCATTCATTACAGCAGTTATTTATGTGAATTGCAGTCTTCTCCTAACGTGACTACACACAGAGATGTGTGAAAAGAGCACTAAAAATCACTGCACTGTTTCACCTTTTATTGCACACTTCTCTCTGCCTTGCTTCCAAAGCCAGTATTATTCACAGCCAATGGATTTTTATATAAGCACGTGCCAGCAGCAGTTCCCTGCTAGGCTCTTTTTGCTTCCTCTCCCAGTTTTGTCATCTCTCAGTTCAAAATCGTGCCTTGTGGGGGTGCTGTGCCACCTAAAATAAACTGCCTTGCGTTCACTCTGAAAGGCCTCTATAGATCAGAATAATATAGTGACACATATCTGGAGACGTTTCCTTTCCTTCCCCCCAACCACCCTTCAGCATATTCTGCTCTTTTATTTCCCACAGGATTCTAAGAGCAACTCTACAACTGAGTTTCTCTTCTGCCAAAGAAATCTTCAAATAAAAAATAGATCATTTTTTTTCAGAATAAAGCTGCACCTTTCTAAATGTGGGTGAGAAACTTCCCCAGGTGAAAAAAGGAGAAATGTAAAGTCAAGAAATGGACTTTTTAAAATCATATCAAGATAAATAGTTTTAACAGATTTTGTAGAATTTACTAAAGATTTACATCTGCTTGTGTGGTTAGCATCCAGCTCTACAAGATAGAAACCCAAAGCTAGCTTTAACAGTACCTATGTAGGACATTATTTGAAGTATTTTCCCATCTTTTTCCAAGTAATCTACAGTCTTCTTGTGTTCATGGGATAATTCATAAGGAGTAAGTCACACTAACAATTCATAGGACACTTTTACTTCTTGAAGGCACCAAAAAGAATCTGTGTAACTTTTAGATTTTCCTCCATTATAAGGAAAAGATGCAAGTTTGTTATGGACCTTAAAAACACAAGCAGATACTTCAATGACAATATTTATCTTTTTTTAATCTATGTGCCAGTCAAGAGTGTGCTCATGCTTGGGGCTGGAGTGCTCTATTGATTTGGTAACTAAATTTTTTGTCTTCAAGAAATCTGCAATAAAGTCTTTGTCTATTCTTTCACTTGAATCCTTTAGCTTTCTTAAAATCTTACCATTTGAGGCTGAACTTTCGGTGCCAGGGCAAATCAATTAGAACTCTCAGAAAAGTAGTTTAGATGCTTTGGAATAGCAAACTAGAAAGCAGGTTTTTTATTTAGAGGACAATGAGGCTGTGTAAGGCTTTGTACAACTGTGACTCTTTTTTTGTTGTTTGCTGCTAACCTTAGGGTGACAGAAAAAAACATTCCAGGGTTGATATGTAGTTAAGAATTGCTTTTTGAACTTAGGAAGAGAAATCTATGTTTCATTCAAAGCACTTCCTAAGATTTCAAACAGAAACTAATATCTTGCTGCTTCTGTCATGTCACAAGGGCATCCTTTACATTCTCTCTTAGCAGCCTGAGAGAGAAAAGCTGCTGGTTTCAGGTTGCTACTGTGAAATGCAAAGACCTCACTCAAAACAATAAAGCAATGTCCTGAAGAAATTTCTCAACTTCACTGAGAAAAACATGCAAATAGAAAGAATATGTTTTACAATAAGAGCTGTCATTTAAAAAATATAGAAGTGAAGCAATTTAGGTTTTTTAAATATATAATTTTGAAAATCTAATATTAACATAAACTGAAAAATGCTTTTGTCCGTTTTCCAGAAAGAATTATTTACTGATTTTAATTGGAATTCATAAATAATTTTGATCCCTCAAACCCTAGTGGCACTGAACCACGAGGTATTTCAGGCAGGAGGGGATCTCAGGAACTCATCTAATCCAGCATCTTGCTGAAAGTGGGGTCAGTTGTTAGGTCAGACCACGCTGCTCAGAGCAAATCAAAACCAGGCAAACCTGAGATCAGACTCCCCGATATCAATGGATTTCCTGTGTATAACTAAATGAATCTGAATCTACCTGACACCACTGAGATTTGGATCCAAATTCCCAGCATTGCTCTGCTGAAGAGCATCTGTAGTTGGAGAGTTGTGTCCAGGAGCAGCTCTGAGGCAGCACACAGAATTTGACCCAGCCTGTTCATTTAAAGCAGCCTTTAAATGAACCTTCAGGTGCCTTTAGTCTGAGCTGCTGTGAGCTCCTCCCTGCAGCCAAGGCTGGGCCATAGGCTGTGTTAGCCCTGCTCAACACATCCTGGAAAGCTGTTACTTTCATAAACACCCAAATTCACTGAGAAATTTTACCATGTGAGTACCCATTCCCTTCATTTTTAATGGAAACAGACATTCAGACTAAAAATAAGGAGTCACCTGTCTCAGGAGAGTGTGAGCCCAATGAGTGTGCCAGTGGGGAAGAGCACAGTGCAGAACAGCACCCATTGCAGGATGGAAATCAGGGCATGAAGGGGCTGGAGGGGCTGTACTGCTCTACCTGGGGATGATAAGTGTCAACAAAACAGATACAAGCCCCCTCAGAGCCTTCCTTCCCTTCTGCTGTGTGCACGTCTGGTCTCTGAACACAAGCCCTGGTAACCAGCACAATACAAATCTCAGGTTTCTCCCAGCAGCTCAGGGGCAAATCCAGCCGTCAAAAACGTTTTAACACGTAGACTGAAAGGCAGATTTTGTCTAGGGAGGTATTTCCTGCACCCTCTAAAACTCATTTCTCCTCAGACTTTAAATTTACTGGATTTTGAGTGCTTGTTGTAAGTCTTTTTAATGTATTTTAATGTGAGAAAATTATTTCCTTGCTTTTTTAGATTCCCCAAGAATTAAATGTCCTGCAAGACCTGCATTTTTTCTTTTTTTTTCTTTTTTCCCCAGACAATATGTGCTACTTTTACTATCTCACAGCAAATTTGTTAAAAGTGACATTATTAAGAGAAACACCACTGGAATGATAAAAAGCTAGGAAAAAAAGGAACAAAAGTAATTATTCAGGCTTTTAGAAATCAATCTTTCTACCTTGAAATTCAGTTTCTCAGTCTGCTGCAGCACTTTGCCCTGCCAGAACTTGGCATTACCTGGAAGCCCAGCTACCTGTGCTTGTTTAGCTGCAGGTGGCAACACCTCCACAAGTGCTTGCTCTCAGGCATTTTGCTTTGAGAAGACCTAAGGAGCATCACCTTGTGATCCTCCCTTTCCTTTTTTTGTTATGTGAAACATCCAGGGGTGGCACATTCAAGGAAATCACGGCATGGAATTGCCCCTCATCAATGGAGCAGGCTCCATTAATGTGGAATATGAATGAAGATAGATTCAGGCTCCTTGGAAGGATGAAATGCATCATTTGTCTGCTGTTCCCACTCCCAGTCCCTAACAGAGCTAGGTCAGATTGTATAAATTAGAACAATGCAAGATTCAGTGGTGCAACAGCAGCTCAGTTCAGGGATCAGCCCTCATGTACTTAAAAATTAGTTCTATAGGAAGTTTAACTGGTGCAGAACTGCACAGAGAAGCAGTTAAAAAGCTGAGGATACAACATTATTAGAACAGGAATGAAGGATAGGGGAATCCACATCTCTAATTTTCATTAAGGGCCTCAGTGATCCTCCCACCAAAGTGAAAATAAACCATTGCTGCATAGGATTCCAATAGGTGGTTGTAGAAGTAGGAAAAAGATACCCTGAAAGCAGAGTAAATGCCAATGAATATTATCAGATTTACATCTCTCAAAAAAGCAGAAGAGTATAAAGAACATGAGTATAAAGAGTTGCACATCAAACCCAGAAGCACTGAAGAATCCAGTGAAGAATTCCATGGGAGTGTGGATTTTAGCCTGAGAAAAATCTACAACCTTTTTGAGAAATATTGCCATAAATTAAAGATGTGTTTTTCCCCCCCAGAAATGAAAAATCTCCCTTTTCTCCATTGCAAGTTCATCACTTCTGCAACAGAGCTGATAAAGTCTGAGGGAAATGTATCAGTGTTTCTTTGTGTCTCAAACAGCCATGTTCACAAGCCTCCAAAATCCAGTTCTCTATAAAACAATGCCTTGTGCTTCTTCCAAACGNACCTTCAGAGAATGAGAAATATTTTGCACTTTAGTATTTATTGATCCAAGCATTGCTTCTCTTCAGAGGCAGGTTTTGTTAACAGAAAACCCACAACTTCTTCCAGCTGCCCTATAAGCTATTAAGCAGCCTTTCCTGAGCAAAGGCCTCTGCAAGTTTGGTTTGGGGGGGCTGAGGCAGATAGGATGAGCTGTTCAGTGTTTATTCCTTTGTACCTGCTTGTTAGGACCGGGTGCCAACTGTGCCCAGATAAATACTGCATTCAGTCCATCTGCTGCCATTCCCTGAGCAGGGATTGCTGCACGCCTCTCCCCCTAAGCCCTCAGGTGGCTTGGGGGAGGCAGAGGGAGGATGTTCCTGGGCTCTGCCTGTTTCTGGAGCACCCAGAAGAGACTTCAGAGTGAATTTTGTGTGTGTGATTCCCCAGGCTCCTAAAGGATTGTAGCACTCCTACAAAAAGGGACGAGGTTAGATGAGCTTCCTCTAAGGGCAAGGCAGTGCTCCATGCCTTGGAGAGAGATCAGATAGCACAGTGCAAAGTCAGACAGCAGAACCTCAGGGGTGCAGTGCTGGGGCTGGCCTGTGTTGGTTATCACTACTGCTACCCATCAGCTGACTAGCTGAAGCCAAGTAATTGCCTGAGTGAGTTCTTAAACCATGGATTTTGCTTTTAAGAAGTTTAAAACTAACAACCTGGTGTAGTCTTTCATGGCAGTAAACCTTTGAAAGTTTCCAAACACAGGTAATCAACTGTTAAATCAGAAATGGCAGGCACACTTTCACACAATAACCACTCCCCAGGGCTTTCTAAGAGATGGACTAATATATTTATTAACTGTCCCCATCACCACAGACTCATTTTCCTGGGATATGTAGATGTATCAGAGTTGGAATACTCTCAGATCAGGAGATTTGACTTGTTTAGCTCTGTTGAAGGCCACCACTTCAGCAGAAGGATGTAGCAGAAAAGCAGGAGAGAGTCTGTAAGTAGCAGCTATTCATATGGCAAGTGTCTCAGACTGAGAAATTTTTTTTATTTGAAGAAAGGAGTTGATACAGCACTTACATTATAAGAGCCCCACATTCTGTCCAGCATTCATGACGTCTGAGTAGTTTCATAGGTAAAAAGATCAGGCTTCATTTCTTTCTCTCCTGCCAATGCAGCCTGTGCACTGTTGAGCTTTAGTACTGCAAACACATCTTAGACTTTACAACCCCAAGCAATCTCAAAAGAATGGTTTTTGAAACTATTCTCTTCTGCTCAGAATACATCAGCTGCACTTGGTCAGGTTCTGCAACTGAGGGTCAGGTAAGAACATTTGGCTTCCTACAAACGCTGAATGTTTGTGTCAGCCAGGCTTCTCTCTGGGTCTAAATCACATTTTCCCTGTCCTACCCTTGTGCACTGACTCAGCTCACTTGCACATTGCAGTCCCCAGTGTTTTCATGAGAGTGAGGGGCACTGAGCTCATGATACTCCACCTCTCATTCCAGCAGCAAGTTGTTTCCAGTAAATAAGTACAATATCAGAGCACATAAATGGTCTGTGAGGAGAAAGAAAAATTAAAATTCAGATAATGTTGAAAGAGTTTTGGATGAAAATTTTGTCAGATCAATAAAGTTTTGGGATTTGTATTTTGTTTAAAAAAAATTGATTCATACATGAAAGTTTAAGGAAGTGTTAAAACTCCCAAAATAAAGGTCTGTCAGGTCAAACAGTTCATTTAATTTAACCAGAACCTTCTTCTTAATGCCCCAGGTCAGTTATTTGCATAGATCTGATTTCTTTATTTACATAGATTTGTATTCTTACAGCTCCTTCAGATTCTGTTTTATCTCAATTATATACATTATATAAATAAAAACCTCTGGAGTTTATCTGTGTCTTGTCTGTGTCTTTATTTAACCAGCAATTTAGGGATGGTTCAATATTAAGATATAATCAAGCTAACAGCCTCTGCTCATGCAAATAGTTCCTAATCTCTGGAGAAGAACTTGCTGACATGAAATCTGCTTTTCTGTGTTCATATATTTAGTCTTCATAGGGGAAAATCTTTTGCAATGAAGCAGATGGTAGGAGATACTGTGAAATTTACCAGTGAACAAAGTGCATGAACTTTTTATCATCAAAACTTTGGAGAGAAAATAGCTTTTAATAGGGTGGAAAGATTTATGAAAAAAACCCCCAATGTCTGGGGTAGAGGCTGACAAATAAGACAGAGCAATTTTTCCCTTGTCTTTGGCAATAAATTTTTTTGTGGGTTTTTTGACTGCTGAAGGCACAAGAAAATTTGTTTTCTAGTAACTTGATAAAAACCTCCAAACATACTGGAAGGGTTCAAATAACTTGGGAAAAAAAAAAAAGAAAAAAAAAAAAGAGGCAAACCTAATTTGTTTTCAGAGCAAAAACCCATCCAGGCTTTTCCAAATCAGTACAACCCTATATATTGGGGTGTCCTTCCTTGGAGAGCAGCTCTCAGTGCTTGGGGAGGCTGCGTGTTGGTGAGGTTTGGGGAGCTCTGAGGGTGCAGCGTGCTCTCATCTGTTCCTGGTGATTGGTAGGTGCCCCCACATGTACCCTGTTACAAACAGCATCAAAGCCCTGCTGTGGAGCTGGCTGTGACTAATCAGAGCAAACTGCAGTATGGACATAATAGGCTCCCCTTGGCTTGTCCTACCTCATAACTGTCTGCCATCTCTCATCCCCATCAAAGCTGCCATGACTGAGCTCCTTAGCCTGGCACAAATAAAGAATAATCCCAGTGAGAGCTGTCACAGGCCTGGATGGCTGCAGCCAGCTCTCTGCAGGACAGCAGAGGGCACATTCACCAGTCACTGATTCGTGTGTTTTCTTTTCTTACAATTAGTTCACCACCCTAAAGAGGGAGATAAGAAGCTGATGATGTTGGATGTCCTTTTTGTCCCCAAACTAGTGCTTCAGTTGCTTGTACTCCGAGCTGAATAAAGCTGTGTTTTTGTACCTAAACTGGTGCAGAAGGTACAATTTCCATCCCTCCTGAATGGAGGCCATAAACTTAACCATGAATTATCGTGGGCAGATAAGCTAAACCATCAGTCTTTTGCTGACATGAAATAGAACCAAAGGTTGTATATATTTGTACAGATAAGGGTACAGACACCTTCCAGGAAGGTGTCAGGGGAGAGCAAGGGCTGTCTGCTCCATGCAGGATGGGGAGCTGGAGGAGAACAGCTGGCAGGGCAGCACCCAGCCCAGAGTACATGAGAGAGTGTGGCCAGGGTGGGCCCAGAGTCCAGATCATCGGGCAGGTCACTGATGGTGAGGCATGTCTGAAGTCACAGCAGAGAGCCAGCCTGCAGGAACCAGCTGTGCTGGAGACCAGCCCTATTCCAGCAGGGCTCCAGCTGGGACTATGTGTAACCACGATTACCTGGTCCCAGGTACAGAATCCTGCACTTGCTCTCATTAAATTTTGTACTGTTGGTGATTGCACAGTCCTCTGGCCCATGCAGATCTCTCTGTATGGCTTCTCCACCCTCAAAGGAGTCCTCAGCTTCTCCTCGTTTGATATTGCCATGAAATTTACCCAATGTACATTCAGTTCCTGCATCCAGATCATTTCTAAAAGCACCAGTCCTCCTGGGGAACCCCACTGGTGCCTGGCTGCCAGCCACTTACTCTGACCTTGAACCTACCTGTCAGCCCCTCATCTTGTACCATTGAAGTTGTCTGTGGCAGCCTCCCATGTATCCAAACATGCAAAGCGTGCAGCTGGATACTGACACTCTGATCTTCAAAACACTCCTGGACTTTTTACAGGCCTTTTATTTTGTTGCATTTTGCCATGAGTAAAAAGCACGGCCCTTGATCACACAACAAGGGAACTGTGCTGCACACCAGTGCCAGTGACAGTCTGTTGGATGTCAGCAACACTGGCCAGTGCCTGGGGACCTTAAACTTTATTGAAAATGACAAGTTTGGCAGGTGTTTCAGTTCAAACCCGAACTTCAGCATTCAAACTTTTCATGCCCAAGGATTTGGGGCTCAAGCTTTTGAGATGAACAGGCAAAGGCACAAATGGATCCTGAATTTGTTATGCTTAATCTGTTCTTTAATAGGATTATTTTATCAGTTTTGTGTCACACCTTAGTGTTGCATTCCATCAGCCTCAATAACCAGAGCTGGGCCATAAGAAGCCCAAGCAGACCAGTCCTTTCTGTTTCTTGGTGCACAGTTTAGTGCCAGGGAGTGATGGGACTGACAGTCCTGTCAATGAAGGGGGATGCAGGAAAAGGAGAAATGGCATAACTGAATCTTAGTCAGCATTTCTGGAGTTCTCATGTTGCTTCACAAATCCTATTTAATTGAGCCTTCTAGCCTGACAGTGAGGTACTCATTGGAACGATGTGAATACCTCATTTTGCTTGATGACTTAACAGAAAAATTAGCAGTAATTTTCAGAACAGTGAACTGACCCAAAATGAAATCCATTTCTTTTGACTAATCAAAACAATTTTTTTTTATTTACACGAAAAAATCCTTGGTGTCCAGGACTTGCAATAAAAGACAACGAGCCAGAGGTTTGAAAAATGAGGCAGAAAATGTCACTAACTAGAGGTGGTACAGCATTCTCAGTAAGTGTGGGCATGTTACTGCTTAACATAGTAACCTGTGATGCACACTGAGAAAGTACATAAACATGGATTAAATCAGAAAGATATTGACAGTTATTGAGAATAGGTGAAAAGGCATGTTATGTTTTTCTGGAAGTTCATTAAAAAGCTATATTTTATGAGCCTTTTAAAGGAAACCAAAAATAGAAGTTTCTCTAATTCCCTTTTTATGGTGTTTCTAGCAGCACTTCTAACTAATTTGCACAGAAGGTTTTGTGCACCTCGATTCCTTGTGGTGTGGATTCGTGCAGGCAAAGAAGGAAGAGAATGGGAAGCTCTTGTCTGTTGGAAATGTCAGGATCAGCCAATGCAAGAGTGCTCAGCAGGATGAGAGCAGCTGGGAGTTGTGCTGATTCTGCTGGTGACAGTGCCTGCAGCATCTCCGAGTCTCCTCCTACCTGGGACTGAATCCTTTCTCCTGTGCAGCAGCCCCTGACCTGCAGAGAAATGCGAATTTTACCACGCTGCATCCCTTCTTGTAGATATGGCCCAGAACACAAGCTTAGAAAAACAGTTTATACTCCTTAGTGTTAGTGATAAAAGCTTCTTACCTCACTGAAAGTCAGAAGATGTGCCAGAAAGTTGCAACATAACATAATTCATGGGTAGCAAAACTTTTCAACATTAATGCAAAATGTTCTGACATGTCAGAACAATTAGAGCAGCTCAGCTCCTGAAGGTAGACTGGCAGAACAGACTTCTCTTGGATGGTGTTAAACTAAATTACTGTTTTGTGAAGAGATGATATGAGATATGATTAGCCTTATATTTGTCATTTTACTTTAAAATTATTAGTGGAACAACAATAAAGCTTTATAAAAATAGTTATATATCATGCAAGATTAATAATTCCCAATGAATCCATTAAATTTACAAAGGTACTTTAAACAGAATCCAGGAACCACTCCTAAAACACAACAGAATAAGAATTGTATGTAAAAAAAGCACTATTATGATATCATAGTAAATTATGAGGATTAAAGGGTTTTTTTAGTTGCATTTTAATATTCTTGGCTGTATTATGACTACTGTAAAACTTGCATGAAAATACAATGTTTTTAGACAGAGCAGGAAAGAGGTACTGGGAGAGTGAAGAAACAGAAAGTTGATGCTGATCTCAATAACCCATTTAACTTTGTGACTTTCAGTAGCTCTTTTAGGAATAAGAAGACTTTATTATTGGTCAGAATACTCTGTGTGTGGGTATATGTGTGTGAGTAGTCATAAATTCCCAGAATGGAGAACTGTATGCAGAATTTCGTAATTTGAAATTGCTGAAGCAGAATGCTTCAATAGATGTGTGAGAGCTCCACTCTAAACCAGAAAGAACACAGCTTTTGACATTGTCATTTTGTCTGTGTTCCTAGCTTCGAGTTTGAAATCAGCCTTCTTGTTGCCCTCAATCACCACACAGAGCTTTGTTCACACTGCTCGGCTCAGCCAAGGAAGGAACCCCAAACAGCACAGGGAGACTGCTGGGTTCACTGGCCAGGTGTGAACTGCTGCCAGCGGGTTTAAGGGGTGGGACAAGAGGCTGAGGAGGGAAAGAGCAGAGTGACACAGTGGTTTAGGGTAATTTTGGGAGAAAAACCAAAAACTCCTGGATGGAATCCCTCTAGAAAACGAATCCAAACCGCCCGTCCCCCCAGCTGGTTTGGGACAGAAAAAAATTTTTTGGAGGAAAGTGGAAAAAAGTTGTTTATTTAACAGTCAAAGGCACTCCCCCACATAACAAATGAACAGCACTGAACNCCGGCCAAAAACTGACAAAAAGCAAAGGAGAGCTCTGTGCCACCGTCCACACTGCAGCCAGCACAGGCCGTGTGTGAGGGAAAGCTGAAAACTCTGATCTTTATGTTTAGAAAACAACCACCTCAGACATTGCACTGCTTCTCCTTCACTCTCAGATCCAGTTTGAAAGGTACAACACTTATTTCTGAGCTAAACAGACGAATGGGGATCCAATTTAGCATCAGCCCAGGACACACAGGCTATTAGCATTTTCTTTTGCAAGACTCGCGTCCTCACATTCCAATTAAGCAGAGCAGAAGCTTGCTGCTCTGAGATTTGCCCTGTGCAGATCATTTTTCCTGGTGGCACGGGGTGTTTGCCGTGAGCGCTGAGGCTGCCCTGCGAGCCCTGCAGACATGCCCGTGGCAGAGGTGCTCAGGGCTGGGTGAGGGATGCACTGCCAGGGCTGCACTGCAGCTCTCCGCATTCAGAGCACGCGCCTGTGCTGTGCCTCCCTCCTGCCAGGGCACTCTGGTTTCCGTGAGTAAAGCAGTACATTCAGCTATCAAAGGGAAAGGGTGAAGGCAAAGAAAAGGCCAGGAAGTTCCCATGTTTAATGAACCTTTCATTCACTATATACAGCTTCTCACGTAAACCGAGTGTGTGGAGAGATCCCATGGAATTCAGACCAGGCAGCATGTGGGCTAAATCATTGAACAGGAAAGTAAGCAATCCTATTCTGTAATTCAGTTCATAAAATGATGCACGATTCGCAACAATTTTGTTGTGAAAAAGAGAATGGTGGAAAATTAACCTGTTCTAATTTTCTGTATGACCTTAACACTTGGAATGAAGGATAAAAAGAGGATGATGAGCACCATTCTTCTTTCCTCCACCATAAAGCTGCATGAAGTTGGATGTAATTGCTCATCAGTGTAGACTTCTAAAAGCATGAAGAATAATGATGGTCACTATGAAATAGTGTAGTACTTAGCCTTTCTTGCCTTTGCTGGGTAGAAGAATGTTAGGGATATCAATCTGAGTCTCACTGGGCTTTGAACTGTGTAAGAATCTTTGGTTCCATAAAACTGAAATGCCAGTGTTCTGTATTTCTACTTAAATCCAAGTTGAACTAGCAGAAATTTTGGCCCTTTGCAGTAAAAGAGTTAGTGAGAACTCAGAGTCACTGTGTTGTTTATACCCTCTGCATGTTCTCTGAGGATACAGCTGTGAGATGGTACCTAGATTACAGAAATTGTGTAGAATTATTCATTCTGAGTTGGATCGTGTAACAAACTCCTGCCACGAGCAGACAATCTGATTCAAAGTCAGGGGGATGTGGGCCAGTGCCGTGCTTCTTGGTTCCTCATCATGGCACTGAAAATGAGCTGGTTCCCATGCCTGTGGCTGGGTAGAGCTGTGGAATATCCTGTGTCCAGGACAAGGACAGAGCACATTGCCAGAAGAGACACAAGCAAAGGCATAATTACAGCTCCATGGATGTGCCAGGGCAGGCAGCCTGGTGAGAAGCAAGCAGCCAAGACCCAGCATCACAGCCTCCGTGGTGTGACAGGGCTGCCAGAATAAGTAGCCTGTGCTGATCTGCCTCATCTAGCTGGCACAGAAGCCACTGTTTCCATGACTTCATTGTCAGGGGTGGGCACTGAGGGGAAGGAGAGGATGCTCAAATGTGCCTGTCCAGGCTGCAGCAAATGCACAGACAAATCTACAGCTACTCTCACCGTTTGCAGAGGCTCACTATGACACCCACTCCTCCTAACTCTTAATTCCTGAAACTAGGTTTTACACAGGATTCGAGCAGCCCACACAAGGTTTTGCTGGTCCCCTTCTTAGGGAGCATTTTCCTCATACTGAATATATATATAGGAAAGTTATTGACCCTGTTATTACTAATGTAAAACAGTTTCTAAACCCAAATTGGTCTTTATAAATATTCAACAGGAGGTTTGCTTATGACTGATAGTTTTACATATGACATATGTAGGTGTTTTTACTTTATATTTTATAACAGCATAAACAGAACACTGCATGTACTACATGTTCTGTATGAGGATGTAAGTAGTGCAGCAAGAGCCAAATGCCATGCGGAGATGAAATGTGACGTACATTTATCAAAACCAGGAGAGAGAAATCAAATTACAGCACGTTGGACAAACTGTTCTTGCCTAAAATGTGAGCTTTTCTATCCCGTGCTATCACACCTCCTTAATAACCTGCTGTAATAAAAGCTATTAATGAGGCACATTATGGTTAAATTAACTCTGCTGAACAAATGCAAATGTGGAATTGCTATAAATTCCAAAGAGTAAATTCAGGTGTGCATATTGGCAGTTGACACGCCACCCCTTGGAATGTGAGTGGGTACTTGATCATCACACTTGGGAAGCAGGCTGGCCTTGTGCCACTCCTCAGAACTGCAGTGGCTGGGCAAGAGTGTGATTAAAATAAGACCATCACAGAACCTCAGAAAATTAGTTTGCCAGGATGTTTCATCCTATAGCCTGAGGGCTTAGATTAACAACCTGTGTCAAAGTGACAGACTTTAGATCTTCAAAGGCTGTGGAATCCTCCCCATAGGAGGCTCCAGAGCTCCACTGTTTTTATCAGTCTGATAAAATCATCCTGCTTAGACTGTGGGTGAGATTAAATTTATATCAAGAAAAGAACTGATTCAATCTGTAACATTTAAAATGAATAATGAAAATATCTTCTTGTTTAAAATGAAAAGCAGTGGGTTTTGTTTCTCAAAAATGCATACTGTGCTGATCATTAGCTTCATCCTTCTCTAAGGTGTGCCAGGTTTGAGACAAGAGATCCTCAAGAATGCCTAATTACTCGCAGATGATTTGTGGCTGGTGTTTCAAGCATATGCCAATGAAATACAAGGTCTGTTTTATAGTACCAAGGCACTAATCCTTGTCTCTTTGCTAATTAAATGGAATTATACAAGTCAAAAAGTAAGCAGTATTTGGCTGCTGTAAGAAAGTTATTCTTTTTGCCTCCTCAGAAGGCAAACTACCTATTCTTTTTGCCCTCTCATATTCTTATTACACAGGACCCATATTCTACTTTCATTTCACCTACACTATTGGACTACTGGAGTTGTGTTCTCTGCCTGTGGCTGGAGTACTTTCCCATGTTGGTGGAAGGTCTCACCTCTGCTTACTGAACAATGTCTTGGGCATTCTGTGTGAAGTGAAACTGGAGTAAATTGATGCAAAGGCTTAACTTGCTGTCCTGTGAGACCCTTCATCCATGCTGTTGTGAATACCTGTTAAAGAGCTCTGGAAGGAGGCAGCAATTCACTGTAGCAGTGTGTGTTTGCTTACAGGAGGTCAGTAATGGCTTTGTTAAGGCTTGACAGGGAAGGGGGCCCAATCCTTGACCTGAACCTTTGCAAACAATACTGCTGAGGGAACGGGGTGCAAATCAGTGTGCAGTGCTCCTGGTGATGGGATGTGATGAGAGCCACCCGTGCTCAGAGGGAGGGGGACGTCTCCCTTTTTGCAGGATCATGTAAAACACCAGCCTCAGTCTGTTTGCTTACAGGCATGCTTGTGTACATGCCCAGCATTTCTTACCTGAATCCCCTGCTCTGGCTGCCTTCAGGACTCTGAACAAGCTGGGAACAGGTACAAGTCATGAAAAAGTGCAGCCCAAGTGTTCCTGGTGTCCAGATGTTCCTTCCCCAGGCGAAAGCATTAGGGACTGGGTGAGCTAGCTATACATAAGTTATAATAAGATTTCTCAATTTTAGATTTGACAACTTGCACTGTTTATTTCTCTCTTATACTCGCTTCTAGCATTTAAACTAAGCAGTGTTTTCAGGTAATTGAGACACTTGGGAAAACTGGTATTAACAAAATCTATTTTTCAGTGTAAAGTGTTTGGCAGAAAATGACAAGCTTTCAAGTGTTTTTTCCCTTTTTAAAATGCTTTTGGCTCTTATTAGTGAGGGTTAAAAAAACCTCCAGTGTGAACAATTGGCTGTTCAACCAGCACAGAACAACTATGACTGTGTTAGCCTCTGTCCCTGGGGAGAGCTGCAAAGCCTAGGTAACAATGTCACAGGAGTTTTGGCAAGTACAAATAAAAGGAGAAGGCAGAAATTGTAAAGAAGGCTTCTGCCCAAAGATAAGCTTGAAACTACTGTAGCTGCTGTAACAGGAGCTACTCCTGAGTGCTTCTCCAGCCTGCTGACAGGAAGGGAAATCGCTGAGGAGTTTATGCTATCACTCCTCTGTGAGTCTGGGGACAATCCAACAAAGTTTCACTTACATCTTTTTTTCCAGCTAAGTGCAATCTGACAATTTTCTATTCTGTTTAGGAAGTATTTGTGGTTGGATGGAACAAAGAAAAGCCAAATGATAAATTGCTTTGAAATAAACACATCCTGTAAGTGGAGGAACGGTGGGTGCCTGGGGGACTGAAAAGGATCTGAAGGGAATCTAGCAGAGCTGACCAGATTCCTGCCTGGCTTCTGCCACATTTCACTACAGAGCCTGTGTTATTTCCCTGTGTGCTGGATCCCCAAACAAAAGGGCATTTGTGCCTTTTAGCACTGCCCTCCCCACACTTCGTGCCCTGTTCCACTGGGAAGGTCACAGGGCAAGTTGAGCTGAATCTCATCTCCAGCCTGGGGGTGGAGGTTGTTCTCCACAGGGTTTCATAGCAGATGGAGTAGATCTCAGGGAATAGGAAGTGTCGGAGAGAGAGCTATGGAAAAGTCTGTATTTAGCTTCCATGTCTATTTAGAGCTGCACCAGAGCTCAAAGGCTGAACTTCATGTGTAGACAATTCTTTTTGTTCTCTGTATGAATATATGCTCATTTGGTGGGAGGCCTCTATCTCAGGTGTTCCCTGGCTTTAGGGTGTCTGCAGTGGCAGTTTCTACATACAGGAGCTTGTCCTTCCTACAGGGTGATATTTTGGGTGAAAGACTCCATTCTCACTGAAATGAGGCCAAGGAAGAAGGAATTACAGCTCAAAAATAGAAAACCCAAACAAAGAAACAAACAAAACTCACCACCAAAAATCCCCAGAGGGAGCCAGGTTCCCTGCTGTTCCTGAAATGTCCCTGGGCTGTCTCTTGGAAGACCTAACATGCAGGTGTCCCAGTGATGAGAGGTCAAAGCCCAAACCTTTCTGCTCCAGCTCCTGGGAGCATTTCTCATCTCAAATCCATGACTCTTGTTCCCTGAGCTACCTTCAATTCTGCTGCTCATCCTACAAGTGGTATCAGACTGCACAGAGCAGGTGTGGGACAGCCACTCTTCTACTTCCATGACTTAGAAGTCATGTCCAATGGAGACTTACTAAAGGAAGCCACATTTAAAACTCATATCCTTGCTTTTGTTTGATTTCTGTAAGACTCAGTAGGATTTGGGAACTCTGCATTACATCAACCCCTGTCTGTTTAAAGTGATTTTCAAGTCTGACTGATCTTTTTCAGCAGAGCATGTATATTGCTTTCTTAATGTTCCATCCTGCCCTTCCTTTAAGGAGCAGCACTTATTGACGGGCCATCAGACACAGACAGAGGAACCTGTGCACCCATCCAACTCTGACATTTCTTTGTGTATTTTAACAACTGGATGCCTTTTTTAGCATTGTGAGGTATTTCATTAATATCAGCAAAATAGAATCATCAGCTGCCATTTACTGAAGACACTATGAGGCATGGTTTATGAATCTGTCATGGACCTGACTTAAAATGTAACAGGACTTAGGTGAAGCAGTCCAGCTTCTTTCAAGGATGGCACTCCGTGATTACAAGTTCATTTTTTTGCTCAGCATTATCAAACATTTCTAAGACAGCTGAAAACATGAGTCAGTGCTGACTCAGTTTAGCAAGATGAATGGAATAACAACTGAATCTTGTGGGTTAACCCACCCAGTAGACAGCTCAGCCCCACACAGCCGCTCACTCATTCCCCTCTACCAGGATGGTGGAGAGACTTGAAAGGGAAAAGTGAGAAAACTTGTAGGTGAAGAAAGCAGAAAAGGCCTTCATGCTGTTCAGTAATAGCCAAAACATTGGTGTGTTATCAACACACAATTACAAACCATGGCACTCTACAAGCTGCTATGAACAAAATTAACTCCATCTCAGCCTGAACTGTTACAGTGATGAAAAGTTTTTGTTACTAATTTAATTGCTAATTCAGAAGGAAAAAGTAATTTCTCAACTTGCAGTTATTTCTGTGAATGGTTAATTTCTAATATGTTGCTTATAGGATGTTTTAATAACTGTATGACAGCTGTTCAAAGGCAATTGTAGCAGGAGAGGGAAATCATCAGACACTACCTCAAGACTATTTGGTAGCTTAATATGTTTTAAAAATGATGACAGATGTAAATAGCTGCTGTATTTCACTGCAGGAGGCAGTGACCCAGGCAGACTGGCATAGGCTGATGCTCCCTTTGTGGTTTCCAGTTGGCAAATGGTTCCTGCTCTGTGCTTCTTACTGTGTTTTCCCTTCATTGTTCTAGACTGTCCCTTTTTAAAAGCTACGGTTGAATTTCAAGGGACACATGTTCTTTACATATTTCACTGACTACTCTCCTATTTGGGAAAGTGCTCTGGGACATTGACTGCACTTGTAAGATTTTAGAGAAGTTCATTACTATGCTTCAAGCACTTAGACCCATTCCCATGGCATATTGGTTGGTATCAGTCTGTTATATCACCAGTTATAAAGCTTATCTTCAGGAGGAAAGAAGACTTAAGCAATTAGACCATCTGTATATCTGTTTCTGTTTCCTCTCCCTCACAGCAATATTTTTAACCCATGAGTAAATTTCAGCTGTATTTGTCAGAGTGATACTGGTCCATATAATCATAATGCCACTGATTTTGTCAGAGTAGAGGACCAAACAGAGCAGATGGGTCACAAAAGTGACCAAACAAAGATGAAGTCTACAGGATGATTATTATGAGGCAGCAGAGAATCAACATGAACAGCTACTAATGACTCCATTGCACAGAAATAGAAATATTTCAAAACAAACATTGGTGTTGGTATCTAAGAAGCTATGATCAAGCATATTGTATGTTCATGTGACACCATTTTTCATTCTTTAAAATATTTGTTTTGTAAATCAATACCAGATAGAAAGTAAAGGAGAACTGTCTGACTTCATGGCCTGTCTGTGTGGTCATAATGTCATTATTTCTGAAGGATATGTGACTATTCACCAATCCCAATTCTGTAACTGGCACTGAGCAAGTTCAAACTGGAGAGATGTTGGATGGATTTTATTTCTGACTCGTGTATTTGCATTTTGTGGGGTTAGATATGGATAACATCTCAATGTTGTGTTTTCAGTTCCCCATGAATCAGAAAATCTTCAAAGGTTTTTTTTTAAACACTGACACCAGGTCATTTGAAAAGTGCTTGCAGTTCCTCATGTGTCGAACTTTCTGGCTGAAAATTATGTTGTTTCCAGTTTCCCTGCTAGTTTTGCTAGTGGCTCCAAAATAGTTTGGAATTTGTGACTCCTCAGTGGCAGAGATCCCAGCAGTCCCACGAGGGCTGGCCCACACGGCTGAGTGGTCTGTCCTGGAGCCACCTTTCACCTCTGAGATGGAGCTTCTGACTGGAGCATGGTCAGAAGAGCTGTGGAGCCTGGGCAACACCTGCCCACGCAGAGCTGCAGCCTCTGGGGTGGGAATAATCCACAAAACTCTGAGACTCAGGAGCTGGTGCAGGCACTGAATGTGTTGGCAGAGCTATACAGTCTCTTCAGAATCTACTCTTGTGTTTATTGCAGTCACTATCCAGAATTTTCTAATACCTGAGCAAAAGCCCTGAATGCTGGCAACTGGACCAGATGTTGCAAACTCAAATATCAGAAACTAAAGCTTGATTAACACTGGAGCATGATAATCCAACAGAAAACCTCACCCAATTTTGTTACCCACTGGCTTTCTGCCTACATGCATACTGCCAATGTTGCTGCTAATAAAATTCCTGTTAGTGTTGGAAATCTGTTTTGCTTTCTACTGCATATGCTTTGGGAGTATCTAGTAATTCAGAGCATCAAGGAAAAATGTTAATTATTAAGTATAAACTATTTGAGGTGCTATGCTGCCACAAGACCTCCTATCCCAGATTTCTCTATTATAGGCCTTTTATATCCATAAGTGAGCAACAAGGAGGTGGGTGGGTATTTTTAAACTTGCTCTTGGCCAAGATGTTCATCCTTACATACTGAAATAATTCTGTTTTCTCCTAATCTCTAATTGGAGAAGCTGGGAGGAAGTACACCTTTATCAGAGCTTTTTTGAAAAGAATTAACATGCAGTCTTGCAAAGTCCACAAAGCTTTTGCAAACTACAGAAGATTACCTAACTCACCAGTGGGATCTTAATTGTTTGAATTTCAGCACATGAGCAAGTACTTTGCTGGATGAGTGTCTGGAATTCTGACCCAGGGCTCTTCTGGGCAGAGGTTCTGGGGCAATTCCTCTTCCCTTACTGCCTTTATTGGTGTGAATGGAATAAAGAAATCTATCACATAAGCAAGGCCAGTAGGTTTAAATCTTTCATGTGAGGTTAGAACATTGCATAAAATTTGCAGAAAATAATAATTATTTTGTCTTGAAAGTGTTCATGGGTGAATCTTTTCCAGAGATGCTGTCTGCAAGGAGCTGTGCACAGTGCACAGGTTAGGAGTGAAAGGGTGGGCCCATCTCTACATATAGATATACCAGTAATTACACAGAGATCCTATTTTCATTCACATCATTATAACTTTGCCCATGGCAAGCCTTCACTTGGAGAAATTGCATTGTGAAAGACCTTCTGAAATACTTCCATCTGTCTCTGAGCTCCATGATTTTGTCATCACTATAAAATACCAATTTCTTATCAGCTTTGGAGTTGTGATTTTGGAAAAGAAATCTCAATAGGTAACCAGGTGGTTGAGCAAGCACTGCTGTTCAGAAGCCCCTGACAAAGGACCAGGGGAGACTCCTTAACCTCGTGTTGTCACAGCCATGTACCTGCCCCGTTCACAGTCTCACTTCTCACACAGTTTCTCATTATCTCTTTTGTTCCCATGCATGTAGAATCATGTTTCAGTCCAGTCAGTTAGAAACATCACTGTTGGAAGCAAACCAGTGATTTGTAAGAAGGAATTAATAATTGTCACTTACCTCTCTAGAATGTGATAGTGCTTGTGGACAGCAGTTACAAGAGGTATTATTCAAACATAGATTAATAAATAAAAAAAATTAAAATCTTGATAAGGGGTTTCAATAATACATTTAAGTGGAAAAAATCTTCTTTTCTGCTGCATAGTCATGTGCCTTTTATTATATTTAATATGTTTATGTGTATATAAGCAAACTTTTAGCACCCCAGAAATCACATGTAAGTCCTGTCACATAGCATTTGATGCTTCAGATGAAAAGCTGGGCCAGAAGTGACATGTTACTCATTGAAATGAAGGACATGTCACACACAATTTCCTCTTTGTGTCAGGTTGAGTCACTTTGCCCCACTCCCTGGCATGTGAGATGTGTCAATGGCAGTGGTTCCTGTTTCATGCACAACATCTGACTGCACCTTGCTGGTAAGATGAGCAAGTGCCCATCTCATCCCTGCCAGCTGTTTTCTGTACATTTCAAACTGCTATGAAACACGAGGTTAGCTGTAATATAGGACCTGCCATGGGCTCTGCTCGTTTGGCTTTGCTCAGCTGAACCTTTGACATTGCCTGGAATTCCTCACCACGGAATCCTGGGTCTGCTGTGGATCAGGCTGTGTCTCTGGCAGGTTGCTTTCAGAATAAGGGAGGCATGTGCTGCCAGTCTTGCTTTCTTAACACGAACAGATGTGAAAATTGGCATGATGCTGAGATGGGGCTTATAAAAAACAAATAGAAATTTTCATCAAACTTTGGCTCGGCAATAATTTTGGGAGTGTAATTTTAATCTAGCCTAATTAGATAGATTTCTGTGACTACTGAGTTTTCAGCACATGTGTCTAAAGAACTGTATTTAGGAAAACAGTAGCAAAACTTGCAGTTATGAGAGCAGATGCAGCACCAGTCCATCTAAGTAGGGAGAATGGTAGAGTCTCAATCTGATATCACTTTTGGAGGAAAAAGATTAAGGGATAAACAGCAAATATACTGCCATAAACCCTTGCATTATGTTTGTCCTTTGTGAGGTGAAGCCAAGGATTATTCTAAGATGTAAGCAGGATATAAGCTGGGTGTCTGTCTGAGACCCAGCACTTTTTCAGTGTCATTGTGGATGGGGAACAATTACCTGTGTTATTTTTAGCCTGTGAGGCCCAAGATGATATAATGTTCCAGCTAGAGTAGAAATCTTCCCATCCTGCTGTTCTTCACCGCTAGAAAGGTCTTCTGGGAAATGTAATTCAAGAGACTGAAGTTTCTTGAGTCCTGGGTAAGAGATCCATTAGAGCTCTTACATTTCAAATTTTAATTCCCTGCTTCCAGAGATGTTGTGATTGCACAGGGGCACTACATGGTATTCCTGGGACAGATTGGGAAAGATTTGGTAGTGAGATACATCAGTGCAGCTCAAGTTCCTTGTGATAGTTTTATAGAATCATCCAGGGAGGATGATACTACTGGATATTTAATAAACCCTGAAATACATAAATAAATAAAAATCATCATCAGAACTGCCTGAAATAGTAAAGAAAATTGATCAATAAATTACAATATTTTCAACTTGAACCCCTTTATGAAACATGTCTTTAAAATAGCTGTAAATAGCTGCAACTATATTCTGACTCAGGGACTGGTTGGTGGATTTAATTTACAATTTAATGTGCCTCAGAAAAAACATGTAACAGCAATGAGGAAGAATTGATGGATCAGCTGGTGACATGATATTTTATCAATGCTGGTGATCAATCCAATTTTTCACAGGCACATACATCACTGCTAAACTTGTGAATTCCTTAACTTCATTTATATTACTACTGGTTTGCACAATCCCAAGTGAAAGAATATTAGAACTTCTAATTCCTCCTCCTGCCCTTGCTCAAAACACCTGCACCTCTCATTCAAGGTTTTGCTGTGCAAGGATTGAAAACAAACCGCCCAGGCTTCGGCCAAGGGAATAAATAACTCTGTCATCTGTGAATGTAAGTGAGAAGACAAGATAAAATGTCACCTGGGAATTATTATGCAAAATAGAAGGAATGCAGAAGGCAAAACAGTGTTAAAATTTAATTTGTGTGTTTTAATATTATTGTATTTTTATGTTTTAAAGGCACAACATAAAAATAAATATGACAAAAGGATAGATGAATGTGGCATAATTAGCACGAAAATTACACCTAATTTGTTTTCTGGATATTGCTTTGTCTAAATTATAAATGGCATGTGGATACAGTAGAAAGTGAAATAACTCAGAAAATTAAATTCTTGTAAGATTTTGCCATGGGGGCCTTAATGTCTTGTTCCATTCCTGTCTCTAATTTACTGTTCCTGTGTTGTCAGCAATAACCCTTGCACAAAAATGTCTCTGTGCCCCAGCTGTGGGCTCTGCTGGTTTCCAGAGCAGTGTCTGCAGTGAAGGCTAATGGGGTGAGGATGGTTTAGGATGTGCAAATCAGGCTCCCTCAGTGCCCTGCTCCCAGGCAGAAGGACCAGCAAACATCCACACACTGGGAGCTGTAACAACCCTGAGCTTTCTAACGAGCTGCGTTGGAGTTCATGGTGATGTGACCTTTGATAAAAGCCTGAAAAGAAAATTTGGGTATTGTCCAGTGACCCCAGATTGGTAGCTGGGCATTACCCAGGACAGTGTTTCCTTGTCCAAGGTACTCTGTAGAGGCATGTTTTCATAAACACCAGTTTAACACCAAAGATGATGCACTAGCATCTCTCTGATGTCAAAATTTACAGATCTGTCTTTGTTTTAGGACTGCTCTGCCCAAACCTACCTGTTAGAGGGACTGCATGTGACAGATTGGAATAGATTTGGTAGATGAGATTCATCAGTTCAGCTTAAGTTCCTTGTGGTATCAGTTTTGTAGAATCACCCAGAGAGGATGATGGACATAAAACTCTCCTATATGTGGTAGAAAGGTAGATAAATTAGAAAATAAAGGCCTCATAAAATCAGGCCTTGCTCTCTAAATGAATAGCTGGCTTGACACTTCTGTGTGCAGCTAAGTCACTTGCAAGTTCTCCTGTGAAAATAGTGTTGAGAATGAGAGTTTGTTAACACAACAAACTATTCCTGGGAGAGAAACAACTGCACCTGCAGTAAATAAGAAATTTTCCTCATGGGGATCAGGGAACAAAATCTGTAAACTAACCAAGAATAGAGAGATTTGGTGGGCAAGCAAAATGCCTCTTACTAACCAGTGAGCGAAGTGCACACCTTTGGTAAAAGCAATGAATAAAAGGGAAAACGTGGCTGAAATAAAAGCTTTTTCTGCCTTGAACTTTTTGGTTCTTTGTGCATTGTGACTACCCCTGCAGCGACACCTGTAGACTTTGAGAAACCACTGAGTGCATCTCTTCTCCCTTAGACTGAATGAACTATACCTGCAGAATTGTCAAGAGTAATTTATCATTCTAAGCTGTTCTTAAAATCCTAAAATGATGGTAAGGCTTTAACCTTACAGTCCAATCCCACTCGATATTCTTAACATTACAACATTTTCTTATGTTCAACTTAAATTTTCTCCATAGCATTCTAAGTCCATTGCTCTTGTCCTATGCACAGTGGGCAAGAATACAATGGAGCTCTTTCCCATTTTCTGTCTGAGTGTGCTCGAGCTGTCTGCAAGCTTTCATGAACTCTAAAATAATTTTATTCAACATATGCTGATCTCATAGAGCTAGATTTTTAACGTGATGTCTAGACACTCTAGATAATTAGCATCTTTACTTATTGATAGGAATTAAGGAACCACACAGACATGAGAATATATTTTATTTTTTTAAGCCTAGAGTTGAATAATAGCTTGTCTGTGCAAATAGTATTGGGTTAGCTAAAATGGATTTCCATGTTTCCTATAATATGGCACTAACCTTGCTGCAAAGACATCCTGTGAACTCCTGGGGACTTCCAACAAGGAATCATTTCACGTGGCTGAAAATCTTTTGTTTTTTCTTTGCTCTTTCTGCATCTATGACTGGATATATATCAGAGCAAGCCGGGGGACACCTTTTTTAGGTTTTACAGTTAATGTCACCAGCTGGCATTGACTCTATGAAGTAGGAACTAGGTCATGTGATGAGAATGGATTTGAAATGTCAGGAAGACTGTGAGGATGTAGCTTTAGCTTAGCTTCCTTCACTTGCATTAATGATTTCCCTTTTGTTAGATGTGACTAACATATCTGCTCAGTTTGTGAATACTGAAAGTGAGGCCTCAGACAACTCATTTGTTACAAAAATTCAAACTCATTATTTTTTAAGAAATTAGGCTGGATAATGAAATGATAATGTTGATGTCATTATCCTCCAACATCATAATTTTAGAATTGAACATAAAGTCTACTCTAATTAAAATTGTTGCATGGAACATAAAAACAGAATGCTGTGATACTGGAAACATTTAGACATGCACATAAGCATTTAAAAAAGTTCCCAGGCACAAGAACAAAGCTTTTATTCATTCCAAGGATAAGTCAGCTGAAGTGATCTTTGTACATTAAAATTACTGGTTGCACATTGTGCTAAAGAGGACACGCTCATCACAGGAGGCTGAGCACAATAAACCAGAGCATGATCAGGCTCGAAAGAAAATGTAGTAGCATTTTAATAAGAAACACAGTTTCTTTATGAGGCCAAAATGCTAAATAAGTTAGCAGAGGGCTTTCATGCGAATGCTAAATCAAGAACAAAGACTGAGATGAGAAGCATCTATACACCAATATTGCATGCAGATTTTACTCTGTTCTCTGAAGTCTTACTTGTTGTGGCAGAGTAAAGACCAACATCATCCCTAAATTACAAACATGAAAGACCACTTTTCCCACTGGAACTTGCTCTCACTAAGGATAAAGTTTTGTAGCAGAATCCTCGTTTCAATCTTACATTTTTAAAGGGAAACAATGAGTAATTCTTGTCCAAATAATACAGCCTTTAATTTCCATGGGAAGAGCATTTTACAGAATAGAACATGTGTGGTTTTGTCTCCCTTTAAAATAAACCCTTCCTTTGCATCTTATCCACTGGAAAACCAATCCTCAGGATGACATCAGGTTACTCACACACTTATTTCAATTGGGAGCAAGAACATCAGTCACTTGCAGGTGAGAGAGAAAGGTGGGAGTGAAAAATCAACTGAATGATCATTTCTTTGGTGTGTTCAAGGACAGGATCTGTCTGTCCCTGCTCCTCATTCCCCTTCAGGATCAAATCCTCTCCGTGCCTTTGCCAAGCTGGAATGTTCTGGGAGCAGCTGAGGGAATGTGGCTGCCAGCACGGAAACCTCTGCTTCACTCAGCTGCTCTCCTCTGCTCTGGGAGACGAGTAGTCACTTTGGAATATCGGATTCCTTCTTGGTTTCCTGAGAAGTTGATGGTAAAACTCAGGAGCAGCTCCAAGAGCCCCAGTCAGGTACAGGGAGAGGCCAGCACCAGCCACAGGAAAGCACCATTTCTCCACAGAAGAATTCTCTTCAGAATGCTGGAGCACCCCACAGAGAGCACATGGAAGCGTTTTGCAGCACACCTCAGCTCTAATTCTTGCTCCAGTTATGAGCTGCCTCACCCCTCCCAACAGTCTCTCACCAGGCTCAGTGTGTGTCAGACATCAGGGCAGAAGTGCTTAAGTCCTCCCTAACTGATTTTCATCCCCAAACAGAAGCTCTGAGTGAAATTTGAGATGCTTTCTTGCAGAATCCCCGTGGTAGTGGTTGAAGCATTGGTTGGTGAATTTTCCAAGTACTTTTGTTTTCTAAATAAGTATTTCCTCCTGCTTTTTGAGCATTTTTTAGCAATAACTAGCAAACCTAATGCTAGTGTTCTTTCTGCCAGTTAAGAAGATCACTGCTGTGGTCCATCTTAACAAAGAGAAGTATGTCAGGGAGCACATATTTAAGCAGGTTTTAGCTGTGTTTCAAGGTGCACACTGGGCTGGGGCGCTGGTTGCAGTTTGTAAACAAAAGCTAGAGCAGGAAGTTTTGACTTCACTCACTATGACAGCAGCCAGATACAAAATCTACCTTCAGATGCTGTAGTTTAGAGTAAATAATGAGACTCCTCACGAACCTGACATCTATTTTTTTAAGAGCCCTTTTCAGAGACAATCACTCAGACATATGAATGTTTATTTCACCTAATGTTTTGAATAAATTGGCAGCAGAAGCCAATGGCTTTGACAATTGTTTGTCACAGAGGTGTGCACTACATCACTATTTGTAATAATTAAGCTTTAGATTTCAAAACATCTGAGGAGTTATGAAGGAAATCCCATTAAAAAAGACAGCTATACTGCTGACTGGATCTTCAGTTAAAAAATCCCTTCCTCCCAGTCCCCCATACCTGGTTACTTTCGCTTGCCAGAAAATCCTTGGCATTTTGCAGAATCCTAGAACTCCTTCATGGGGAGGTTGACGTCATTGATGCTCACTCATTTGGCACATAAAGCCATGGGGAAATATGGCTAAAAAATATAATGGACCTCTAAAAGCAAAAGACTCAGAGAAGGAACGGTCTGCTTTTCTGCTTTGGGAAAATAATGTTTGGCAGCATGCACAGCAGTTGGTGGAAGGTTCTAGTGCTTATTTGCTGTCTAACATTTGCTTCTTGAAAGGAGTTTTAGCTATGTGCTCTCTCTCATTGTTTTTTTTTAATAGTGAAGCTTCTGTACTGTGCATGAAATCTGTGCAAGAAATTAGCTCCCCATGACCACAAGGGCAGGACCAAGCAGATTAATTCTGCTTATGCAAAAATACTCTCTCAGACTGAAGCTTTTATTCAGGAAAATGTGTGAGTGGCTGGGGGAGACCATTTCCCCCAGTCCATACTGCCCATAAGGGTAACTATTCAAAGGGCAGGTGTTAGGGAACCAGTCACTCTGTCTTTGCTCCTGAAGCCAGAGATCCAGGAGAGGATAAGGAAAGAACACACTTATATAGTGAGAAATTTTTTTCACATTTTTACCAATAGCACAGCAAACTGAAAAGGCTTTGGCAGAATGGGGGCTATGATGAGTTTCCAGCTCTCAAGCTCTGTGTCTCGAGTGCTGTCCAGAGCACACAAAGAGACACCTGCCCTTGCCCCAGGAGTGCTCCCTGGGCCACGGAGGCAGTGGCTGCTGATGGACTGCCAGGGCACAGAGGGGCAGCAAGGATAAACAGGCACTTCAGCCTTGCAGTGCAGCTGAGAGTTCTCTCTGATGTGATATTAATTGAAAATTCACAGGCAGAGCAGAGTGGCAGAAGCTCTTTTGGCTGCAGCTCTGCCTGAGAGGAATTTGGGATTTCTGCAGGTACAATGCTGAGGAGTTCTCTCTGTTCTGGGCAGAGATAAATTCTTGTCTTTCCCCTGCAAACCTTGGGGGTTTGTGTTCATGGCAAGTTAAATATGAGTTAACAGTGTGCCCTTGCAGCCAGAGGAATCCAGAGTTCTATGATTCTATGCCATTTCCCTGCAGGAAGGCAGGATGGCTAACTTCCCTAGACCCTTATGGGACATCCCATGGCTCCATGATCCTTTGTGCCTGTCTCTTTTGTGACTTTCTGCTTGTGCATCACTCTTCCTTTCATTAGCTTCATCATTCCTTTCATTATACCAGAATCATTAACCTCTCATGCTATAGAAACCCTGTCCTGCCAAATCACCAGGAAAGGAACCCCTGTAACAGACAAGCCCACAGGAAAATCACCTATATAATCTTAAACTAAAATAGTCTGAAATGGAATTAATTTGGTAAAAAATCGGAGAAGCTGGTTTTCTCCAAAAGGCATGAGTGACTTTTGGGCTGCTGATATCTGGTTCATGCCTGAACAATGACCAAAGGCAGGAAAGGGATGGCAGCTGTGTCCTTCCAGCCATTGGTGCTTCTCTGGTGGAGCTGCACTCCTGTGAAACAGCATTTCTGAGAGGGAGACACTGTGTGAGAGCTATAGCACAGTGATGTGGAGCTTTGGGATATGTCCTTCTTCCTCCACCAAAAACACAAAATTGGTTGGAAAAGAGAGAAAGGAAAGGCAATATTTTAAGGCTGATGGAAGTGATTAAAGTTCACTTCTGTTAAAATCCCATGACAGACATGGTCAAAACATGTCTGTTGATGGCTCATGTGAGTCCGACTGTGCTTAACTCAGCTTGAACAGAAATTTGGGAATGGGCTATCATCTCTCCTGTGCCTTCCTAAGAGGAAGGCATAAGACCTCCAAAATGGGGAAAACCACGAAAAATATTATGTAAATCCAGTGTCATGTAGCTCCCTATCCCCGTGGGAAATTTTACCTATATTCCCTAAGCAAAATCATCACTTATTTAGCACAACTCACTGCATTTCCTCACTAAGTAGAGGGCTGAAAAAACACAGAGCCTTAAGTACATGCTGGCCCTCTGCAGTGGTTCACTGTGAGGCAGAAATATCTTCATAATGTCTGCTCAGAGTAAATTACTCCCTGGCCTCGTATTCCTCATCTAAACTGAGCATTAAATTCAGACTGATTTCATCAGCAAATGAAGGAACAAAACAAGAAAAAAAATGTCAGAAATGCTACAACATGCTTAATTTAATTGGATTTTCTGTTCTGAATCAGGAGAATGAAAGAAACATTAGACAGAACATGCCCAAATGTTAAGGCAGCATGAACAGCACCATCTGTCACAATATTTCTCTAGTTATTTTTAATCTCTTACATAGTTAAAATTATGTTTTCTTAGTGAGAGGCATTATTGTAGAACATTTATCTATTATAAACAGACACTAAAGTTTTCATTAGCCCCAGGATCCATTAGAAAGAATAAATGACTAGAAGAGAGGTAATTGTACACTTTTCATGCTCTGCACCATTCAGTATTTGATAGAAATGTTGGAATTGTCATATTAGGTCATACTTGAAGTCTATTGAGTTTGTAATCCCTCCTTCAGAGGTTGCCACCTCCATGTATGTCAGGGAACCTCATGATAAATTATCTTAAAGAATAAACTGACTTGGAGGAAAATATTCTTCTTAAGCCTTAAGTGGCTACCAGTGACTGAGATCAAAGACAAGGTATTTTACCCCTCTTTTGTTACTGTAAGTGTATAAACCTGTTTAAATCCCACAGAAATTTTGACTCAAAGATCATAAGTGGTCTGGCCATCATCACACTTGTGAAAGAGCTCAGAAGGGGCTCATGTGGATGCACAGCTGCCGCCATGGGACTGGCTCCTGCACTGGGAAGCCATCCCTGGGAAACTGTGGGCATTTGTGGCCAAACAGTGCAAAGCAGCCTTCTCACATGGGTGCTCTGCAGATGTATTAGTGCAGACATCTAGCTGGGGAGTATCAGCAGAACTCCACTATGTCAGGGATTTGTACCAACTGAGCATCTGATCTGCTGTGTGAACATGCACAGCTTCAAATCTTGCATTTCTCTGTTGTGAAAATCATCAAAGAATGGAAAGCAAATAAAAAGAGTTAGTGAAAGGAGCACTTTTCAAACACACATGAAGAAAAATTTCTGTTAGCACAGCTTGGTTTATTTCAGCTCTTAACTTTTCTCTGGATTTTATGTCAAATTCCTCATTTCTGTATAATGTGATTTTGCTTTTAGAACACCTAATGAAGATGCCTTTTGACAAACACACAAGCCAGGAAGCCAAATGTTTAAATCAATTTTATTTAAGCTGCACTTCAGCCACTGTATAATCCCGGGCTGTTAATCCTTGTGAAACAGAGGATGGGAGTGCAGAGCAGCTGTCTGTGTGGCTCAGTGACCAGCTCTGCCTTGATCTGACATATGCTGGCTGCTCTGAGCAGGGGCAGTGCTGGCACAGCCTCTGTCCAAGCCAGTTAATTCCAGCCCATCCTGTGTGTGCCATGCTGCAGTGAGGGATGTGTCCCGGCGGGCTCCCTGTCTGCGGGGCCACCGGGGGAAGAGTTCAGGCCCTGGGGCTGAGATCTTTAGGAATGCCAGACACATGATTATAAAATGCTACAATTTAATGCGCTGCAACACTTCCATCCTTGCCAAGTCTTGTGTTTTTATCGTGGCTCTCATAATGTTTGATGCTGTACTCCAAGCTACAGCATCTGAATACTTGGGGGTTATAGTGAGAGTATTCACAATTATGCACTTTTTTGAGGTTATTTTGTAGCTCCCTAGAGTAGAAGAAAAACTCAGATTAGCTCAGATTTGTGACCCTAAAAATAGTGTTATCATCTCCAGTTTTGTAAATACTTGCTACAGCCTATATATAATCCCTGCATAAATTGCAGATGCTGTGAGGGATAAAACCCTTCCTCTGGTGGTGATTGCTGTATCTCTGTGGACAGCAGTGGCAGCTTGATGTGAGTTGGTTTGTGCTATGCTGAGTCATGCACCAGGGCTGGCAGAGAAAAATTAAAGTGTCCCAATCCTTTATAAATTTGGTCAATACAAACTGGGCACAGGCTCAAAAACCTGCTGTTTTAAATGGACAGTGCTACAGAGATGGAAATAAAAATATTGGGAACTTGACCTAACATGTTTAGGGGCAGGCCTCTCTTCCTTTCTGTGTTTGTTACTCAGTTCCCAAATTTATCCCAGTGAGAAGGAGAGTGCAGAGCTGAGAGAGCCTCCTGCCCCAACCTGTATGGCAGGAACCCCCTGCTCAAACCAGCCCCCCTGAATCTCCTCAGCTGTCCCAGGAAGGGCAAAGTTTACCTAAAGCCAGATTTAATCAGCTCTTTGTGATTTGGGTTACAGTTTCTGCTTACTGTAACTCTGTGGGTAAATAAACACTAAATCAAATATTTTTTTTCTTAATATTATCTTACATCTCTTCAAACAGCTGCTGCAGAAGCTGGGCAGACACAAGTGTGTTTTAAGTCCTGTAGGTACGTGTGCCATGGCATTGACAGAGCTGGGATACAGCTGAAATACCTGGAAACACAGGAGTGCAATGATTAAATCAGAGGACTAAGGGAAAAGGCTCAACTCCAAATCAATTAGTGAAGATGTTTACTTCATCTTGCTTATTCTATTTCCAGAGGTGATGGGATTCAGCTGGGAAACCTTTCTCATAGTGAAACCTGTAGTAAAAGCTTCTATGACTTTAATACATTAAGTATTTTTTTTTCTTGTATCTTTAAACAACATTTATGTTAAGTACTTCAATGTGCAGCTATGTGGAAAAACACACTTGGTAACATGCCATCACTTTCAGAAGCAGAAAGGCAAAGAAAAGACATCAGAAGGAATGTCCTACCCATCAAGAAAGGCAAAGCAGAACCCAGTTACAAAATAGCTGCTTTTAAAATCTCCTCTCTGGATGTTGGGGAATTTAAAGAATCAGTCAAAAAATGCCCCATAAGAAGGTCTGTATGCATTGGCAGCTGTCCCTAAGTGTAAGTAACAAGCAAAGAAAAATCTTCTGCTGGGAAGGGGATTTTCTGAATCGTGTTCTTTACTCCTTTTTCACAAACAGATTATTTTTTGTTGACAACATGTCTCTTTTATAAGAATTAATATGGCTTGCTAACATAACTAATGTGGTGAATGTTTATCCAATGTGAATGCTTATCCAATTACTACCAGCAAAACTGTTATGCCACAAATGATGTGGAGAGCATGCCTGAAACCCCGACCATGCTGGAGTCAATGTAATTTTTCTGTACTTGGAGTGAGGTTAGGATTTTCTTGGAAGTACTTTATAGAGAGTCAGGAAAAGGGATGGGTTTCTGTTTTCAGGTAAGGGAAAACCACCAAACATTCCTGGCAGACAAGTGGTCTTAAAATACTGTCCTGGTTTAGGGCAGATTTGGGGAAAAAAACCTCCGGATGGAGTCTCTCTAGAAAACAAATCCGAACCGCCCCTCCACCAGCTGGTTCGGGACAGAAAAATTTCCTTGGAGGAAAGTGGAAAAAAGTTGTTTATTTAACAGTCAAAGGCACTCCCCAGCACAACAAATGAACAGCACTGAACAACAAACCCTCAGTGTGCCCTGCAGAGATGCCAAATTCAGAAAGTCTCTCCCGGGGCTGGAGCTCGGCTCAGTTGCTGTCGGTCCCTCANCTGTTTGATAAAACGAAGTTGTTTTTCATACTTTTCCTGTGAGGAAACAACTGATAGACAATTGTCTTTACCAATGGGATAGGAGAGGTGTCAGCCTTCTTCTCCAATCCCTGGTCTTTCTAAACATGCTATAAATATTAAAGTCAAATGTTTAATAAATACTTGTTCTCTCACTTTCTCAAGAGAGTGTGTCCTGTGTGTCCTTGCGTCCCACACAGTGACACCACTGCTTCTCCTTCACTGTCAGATCCAGTTTGAAAGGTACAAAACTTATTTCTGAGCTAAATAGATGAATGGGGATCCAATTTAGCATCAACCCAGGACAAATAAAAAATAACATTCCTTTGTATAAGCACCCTTTTAAAGAACATAATCAGCACTAAAAGACATCAGTTTCATTTCTACATTAATAAGCTAGTCAGGGATTTTTGGGGGAAACATACAGCATCAGGGAAAGTGTCAGTCAACAGAACAGATGTTGAAAGCTGTAAGAGGCTTTTATGGAGATTATATTCACAATGTGTTTCAGGAATACATGTATATTCTGTCTTCAGATTCTATTAGCTGGTGAGTGTCCATCAGCTTACGGGCACTAAGACTAATTTTTGAGGCTTGGGCCATAAACCCTGCAGAGAAACAGAGCCAGGGAATGAGGAGGCTTCTGCTCCTCCAATACCTTTGGTTCCTGTGGACAAAAAGCTTCAATTAAAATTTGTAGAGGGAGAGAAACACATCACCTCCCTGCCTGCTGCTGGCACATCACAAGAATTTGTAAGTGCTGGCTGAAGACATATGGAAAACCTACAGTGGCAGACAGACTGATTTAATACAGGCTCTTAACTACATGGAAGGTCACCATGGGAGATGTGAATTTAGAGCAGTGTGCAGTTTTTAAAAAAGGGCAGCAGGAGCGTGGCCCAGCAGCCACTATTGAAGTCCCACTGCAAGACTGAAGAGCAGATCAACTACTCTGAATATTAATAGCCTTGAAAAAGCAGGAGTACAAGAAATGGGGAAAAGGGAGGAAGCCAGTTTGAGATTTAGATAAAGTTTAAGAGAAGAAAAACAAGGGATGAAGAATAAACTAGTGTCCATTGTTTCACAGTTAAAGTGCTGTGCTTTCCCTCTGTAATGACTTGTTGAGATGTTGAAGGCATCAGTGCAAAAAGCAGGCCAGACCAGGAGTTGTGTTAATTTGTTATACTTTTCCCTGCAGAAAGAAAACAATTTGTCAAGTCATACTCTCTCTACTTTATCATGGTTTGTCTCTCATTTCCCAGTTTAGTCTGATGCTGGAGTTTCATCAGGATGTAGCCCCTGAAAAAGACCCCCAAAAAACCAAACTAAACCAAACTAAAAATTTTCCTTCCTTATGAAGATTTGGCATGGTTTATTTAGATGTATTCTTCTATTTATTGATATGTTATCATTATATAAACATTATCTTTCAATTCCACTGCTCCTCTATAGCCAGAATGGTCAATATCAATAGAGGGACTTGATAATGTCTCATAAGGGCTATTAATTGTAATAGAATGATATTCAGTACCCTTTTATAGGTACTATTTAATAAAAAATCTTGACAGCTTAGATTTTATGATTGAGTTGTTATTCATGGTGGTAAATTGCAGACAGCTGCTGAAATAATAAATAGATCTGATTCATGTGATTTTCCTTTTTGAATCTCTTTTTTGCTTGTATCTTCTACTCAGCTTCTTATTCAGCTTTGACTGATTTCTGTCTTGTTATCTTGAACTGCTAAAATTAGACTTTATTCTTGGATCTCATCAACACAATAGACAGATGCAGACCCCTGTTCATCAGAAGCAAAAATATCTTGGGACAAAAGCTAATGAAAACTTTTGTTGATGTGCTGAATACACACGTGAATTATGCTTCGACCTAGGTGGTGCTAAACCATGGGGTGAGGTCTGAACACTTGGGCCCCACTGAATTCAGTCGGGCTCATTACACACTGAGTACTTTAAAAAACACCCCGGCTTGCAGCAAGCACTGAAAAAACAGAAGCAAACCAAGATATTGCAATTGGAAAGAAATAGCTTACTGGACATCATGAACAGAGCAAAGAAAGTCAAGGTTGCTATATGTATTTATCAACATAATTTTAGAAGTTCTGTAGTGTTTTTTAAGGATAAACCAAAATTTTTCAGTGCTTATTGAAAGATAATGAAGAGCACTTCCTATGAGTAGCTAATAGTTAGACAGACAGGGCTCACAGCAACAATCAGAGTTGTAAAAACAAGGTAGCAATCTGTGAGTGGATTGGCATAAACTGCAGAGGAACATGAAAAGTAGGAGGACAGAGTTACTGAGTTAGCTTTAATAGTGAGGGAGCTGATGCATTCAGGGTGTCCTTAAAATGTGAATCCTCTGTGTGATTTGTGTCCAAGTGCTGTTCAGAAAAGCACTGGAAGGAGCTCCTGGGTTACTTTGAAACAGGCCAGGTGTTGCTGCATTTTACAAAGTGATATTTAGGGAGTCCTTAGTACAAGTTCCTGACCATTTCCTGAGTGAAAGATTTCTTCTCCTTCTTTATGACATTAAAAAAAACACCTTACTCAGGAAATATCTGCAGAAGAACAGCTGCTGTTTTTCCTTTGTGGAAAACAAAGTGGTTGCTAGTTGCACACACAGTTCTATTAACCCATACTTGTACTGTCCTGGCAGTCAGCTTCCACTGGATTCCATTTCTGCTGAAGCAGAATGGTGACATCCTTTCAGGCTTTGTGTTTAAAGCACTTTCTGAATTTCATGTTGATGCCGTGCTTCAGATGAGGCTTCTTCAGACTATACAACATTCATGAGATAGTGACAGTGCTTGAGGTTGCTCTGAGTTCCATGGAAAAACATCCATTAGTTTCAATTGCTCCTGGTCTAAAGCTTTAATGACAATGGAAACCCAAATCAAGAATAGAGAAGGCACTGCTCTTTTGGTGTGTTTTCAAGCTTTCTGTATCTTTAGTGCTGTGTCTCTTATTGCTCTGTACAACACAGCAATCTGCTGCTGCATTTAATGAGTGCCACTGACATAGCACTTTGCACAGGGTGCTTTTCCCTTTGTAAGATCCCACAGCACTTAGTGAGGTATTGATAAGCTGAATTATTGGGAATGAAGACCTCCTATGGATTCAGGAACCAAACCCTTCCTCCAGCTGAGTGTCCTGCCCTGGTGCAGGCTCTGGGACACCCAGCAGGGCGAGGCTTTGCCCCCAGGCACACACAGCAGCTCTCCCTGGCCCCAGGTTACCTCTTCCACTCCAGCCAATCTTCAGCTGTTCACAGCAATTGCACAGCAATAAAATGGTTTGGTGCAGCAAGTGGATGGACATTATTCCATGTGAAACTGTGAAGGGAACATAATTACTGTAGGCAGAATATAATTACTCAGAGTGGGATCTGGTTTGAGCTTTATGGGCTAAAGCTTTCCTTTACAGACGAGTACTATTGAGACTAAAGAACATAACCAGCCTGTGCTTTTGTTTTAGATTTCAGATGGAAGATGGTTAGTTTGTGAGCTCTGAGCACCATGATGGGACATTAGCTCATTCATCTGTCACCTGCACGAGTGCTGTTTCATGTTGCACTTTCTTGAACATGTGCAGAGGTACTCAGTGTTCTCTATAAAGCTCTGCCTTTGAAAGCTGTTCATCCAGGCCCTGCACCCTGTTCTGCTACAGTTCATCCTCATCTTCTGCTTCCTGTCGCTCACCTCCCAGAAAGCACGAGTCTTCAGAGATACTTTAAGACCATTATCCCAGGGTTTTCTGTTGTTTTTTAAAAGCTACAGATTATTGTGTATTACCTTACTCAACTGGTAGATAATATATGTTTTATGCTGGTCATTTAGTAAAACACAATATTTCAAAATTGCAGTGAAAGAAATGCTTTATTTTAGATACACTGAAAGGTTCTATAACTCCAGTTTACAGGTCTAGTACATTGTTAATATGACATATTTTCTTATGATTGTACTGCACTTAGAGTTGTTTTGATCACAAATACAGAGTTAATTTCCATGTGAAAATTTTGTAAGGAATTTTTGAACTGTGCCCTTTTTTTTATCCATAGTGCCAAAGCTTTCAATTACTCTTATATTTGGGGTTTGATGCACCTACTATACACTATTTTAGTTCAAGAGATGAAAAAGAATTTCAGAAAAAGACCAGATTTTCTGGTCCTAAAGAACAGACACAGAACCCATGAAAGCTGGACTTAATTAAAAAATATGGGTACGCAAAAGATATGTGAAGCCTTTATGTTGGCATTTTGTAATGCTGAGTGACTGATTTTACAGTCTTGACATTTTTCTGATGTTGAATTTTTTTGAAATTCTATATATATATACTTCTGAAAGTGTAGTCAATGTTTTGAAGATTAAAAGGTAATCCCCTAGCTCCAAAATCTTGTTGTCTAATTTGAGGCCTGATTAAATACAAGTAACTGACAAGAGATATTTGGAAAGCCAAAAGATTTGGCATTGGCTCTGGGGGATTGATGGTGGCTGGGGGCTGCCAATTGCAGTGAGGAAACTGATGCACAGAGAGAGAGGGAAGGAGAACACAGTAACTGCAGACCTACACCTGTGCCTCTAATCCCCTGCAGTGCTCTATTCTCTGTTCCTCTTTTCTTGCTTAAAACAGTTCATTTTCATTAGTCAAAGTGGCACAGGAAAGGGATTTTTCTAGTAAGATAAATAATATTCCTTATAATGAAGCAGTCTTTACAAGAAATGTGTTAATTTTCAGTGCAGTTGGCCATTGAACAACAATTTCCTTGTCAGTACTGATTGGTGTCTTTGTACATGGAAAAATCAGTGACTTTAGGCCTGAAATTCTGTGTTGAGCAGGAGCAAAGAAGGAAAAGAGAGAATGTTAAATCATACTTTGTATGATTTATGGCAATGTTTTCCCACATCATCATTTAACTGCTGTGACATTCAGTCTGTGAAAAAACTGTGTGGGTTTTAACACCTGAAGTCAAGAACAGAAATGTGGCTTGGTTTGGCTCTTTTTTAAATTTTATTTTAGAGCAAGAGAAAGATCAAGATTGGCAGCACCTGGGAAGAACAATGCTTTTCTTTACCACATAAAATATATAACAGAGGAAGCAGTTGTAGAAACATCCTTTGAAAAGGCCAAAAACATGACAGAGGGGACCTTATCAAGGGAAAAGAAAGAAATTCACTCCTCTGCCCTCCATGTTCCTGATGTCTCTGTTTGGATTGCTAGCAAGGGTGTTGAATGACTAAGGCCTGCACTTTTCTGCCCATCTGTCTGCTGAAGTATATTAACTCATATTCCATGAGCCACCACACACTCAACAGATGGTAACATCTCCCAATCACTTCCAATTTAGTTCAGCTTTGGACTGATAACCCAGAGCTCCCATGAAACTTAAAGGGAATCTTTTGTTCATTGAGCCAATAAAAGTACAAAGCCCTTTAATGCTATCATGCTCCTGAACTGTTAAGTGTCATACTGTCGTAGATTGTTTCTACCAAACTTTTTTTTTAAATTTATTTTTTCAGGAAAAGAAGCACACTGAACCACATTACACTGCGCTGATGGAGATTTATAAGTGTCAATGAGATTTTATGGTAGATTCATTTTAGTACCTGGAGCAGTGTTCCCCATGTCTGTGGGCATCAGCAATCTGTTCTAGGATATTTTCATCAGTAATGCCCCCTGTTCCCCTCCATAGCCAGATGCAAGAGTGTCAGAAGGTCCTGACTTCTGTGTAAAATGTGTACCAGCCTCCTCAACATGGCTGAGAGCAGAGCAGCTCGTGTAGTGAAACCCAAACTTCAGCCAAACTGCTCTGTCTTGCCAGGTCTGATTTTGGCACCCACACTGCCGCAGGATACTGTCACTGCAAATACCTGGCTTATGAACTGACCCTAGTCCTTGGGAAAGGTTTATTCAGTCCATATTCCATACAAGACACACACGTCAAGAAGTTTGTGGCAGCCCAAAAGGGCACATTTGTATAGAATAGCACAGTTGGGTATCCAAATACCAGCTCTGGTTCCAGGACTGGGTGAATAATGGGGTTTTTTGGACCCAGTCTCACATGTTATGAGATATTGGGGACCTGCAAAGGTGATAACTGGAAATTAATTTGATACCCTTGGTAGAAATCTAAGAATTTAAGTGAAGTTGCCTGTGGTTTTTTGTGGTAAACAAGAAAAGAATTAAGTCTCTAAAATTAATATTCATTATTTCTATGATATACTGAAACATTAAAGATGAGAAAGCAGCTATTCCTCTTAATTGCTTAAATTTCAGGCAATTTAATCTTCTTAAGGAAAAAGAACTGCACTGCAGTGAGCAATATCATCCTCACATTATTTCAAGAATCTTTTGGTGAAGTTTGTGGTGTACTTATGGGATGAGCACAGAGACTTCCTGGGAGCTGTGGGAAGTCATTGTAGCATCATCATGGTTACCCCTCTTTGTCAGTTTGGACCATGCTTTTGGTTGTGAATTAAAGTTTGTCTGGGTTTATCACCTGCTTTCGCCTCCATGACAATGTTGATATTGAATAGGAGAAAAGATTTGTCTAGACCTACTAGCTGGATTTATATTTTATGAAAATAGCACCCCACTTTAAAATCCCTCCAAGAGCTTTTGCATTAATAACACGCCAAGTATAAAGATCATTCAAATGCCTCAAGCAGCCCTTGATATTAAAAAGCCATATTAGCAGGCTATTAAAAAAAAAACTTCCCAGAACTTATGGGCAATCTTAGCATTTCTGGTTTTCTTTAACAGTGAGTTTCAGGGCACCTACTTGAACTTTTGGAGATGTTGCCCTGAGATGAGAAATGGTGCTATTCTGCTTAATGGTAATTTTTATTCTGTAAAGGAGGTCACTGCACTCCTTTTACTTTCATTTTAAAAATGCAGAACCCAAAATCACTGCATCCTTCACATAACTGGAGGGAAGCTAATATTTTCTATTGCTCAAAAGGGGTAGAAGATTAGATTTTTTCATTACATTTAAAGTAAACCACAGTTTGATGTACACATGACTTTGCTGACTATTGCTCTGAGAAATGTAGGGATGTTAATGCTCACTATCTGCTATAATGTGCATGGCAAAAGTAACTTGTTTGTATACCTTGTGAACAGCAAAGAAACAGCATTTGTTTGCTATTTTTACATAAATATATATCAAAAGTATTAATGAATAAGTACAATTAAAATGCATAATTTTAAAATTTTTATCTTTCACATAAAGATGTTTAACGGTGATACTGATGCTCCTAATTCTTTTATTATCTTTTCTGGATATCCACCATGGGAATGACAGAAGAAATCTAAATACCTCAATCCGCCTTCTTTTGCATGCCTTCAAGTGGTGTAAAAGCACAGAAACCTACTGTGAGTGAGAAGATGTAATATCAAGCCTTAATATGATTTGGACAGTTTAGTTAAGGTAATTGCTTTAATCTCTTTTGATTCTATATTTTTTTCACTTGAATTTTTTTCATAATCACCTTGTCTCTGCAGGAATCCTTGCCTCATCAAGCTTTATTCATCTTTTTTTTTTTTTTTTACAGTTCAAATGGGCTGAGACAAGTCAGTCTAAAAGAGAAAGAAAATAGAAAGAGTGAAATAAATGTTTTTAAAAGTTGCATTTGGTAAAATACAACATTGTAATAAATGCTTAGAGCTTGCAGATGCTTTTATTATTATGTTTTGGAATATAATATCTTAGCTTTCTTGACTAATGTTCTATCCCACCCTGATATGCTGAGGTCAATAATTCACTGGAAAATTACATTTAATGTATGTTTAATGCATGAAATTTTGGGTAGATGTCCTTGATATGGGAATGAGTAGTAGATAATTTTTGTTTTGAAAGTCAGGCTACATGATCACAGTGGTTTCTGATTACCAGATCAGTAAAGAAGATAAAATGCATCTCCCTGATCTGGATCTCAGCTGGAGCTATATTTGAAACATCTTGGATTGTGAGGGATGGTTCTATGAAATTGTTATTATCTTTCATCGCTGATTGTAAGAGATGTTTCAGTGAAATTCTCTTGAACTTTCAGTGCTGGGAGTTGCAGCCTCAGGCCCGTGGTTTGTTTTGTGGGGCACTGAGTGGACATGCAGTACAGGAACCCCATTTCCTATCAGACAAATGGGCAGATCACTGCTTCCTTCTTCATCTCCATTCATTTCTGCTCCTGGGCCCTGAAGGGATTCACATATCACACAACAGCTCACCACGTCAAAACTTCTCTTATGCCCTTTCCTACATCATGGACTGCTCATTAAAATGTAATTTAAGCCAGTTTTGAACAGTCAGGAGCAAGAGGCAGTAAATAAAATAAATTAATGTGAATGTGAGATGGACACATCCAAACCTTAACTAAGTGAAATGCTGAAGGTTTTATAAATTATTTACCAAAACAAATGCTCATTTTCTTTCCACTACACAGCCCCTATTTGGTATTTTCTTTACCTAGGCTGATATGGGTTAGGGCAGAGGGTGAGAGCCTCCTATCTCTGTGGGCTTTTGCAGTCTCTGCCCAATTAGTTGTGTCTCTTTCTAGACCAGACTTCACCACAGCTCCCTGGGGAATTTTGGTAGATGTGAGAGGTATCTGTGCTTTGAAATCATGGAACATCCAAGAAGACAGTGCTGGCCTCCTGAGTCCTGCTTTAATGCTTTGGCTGCTGCATCATGTGAGCCCTCTGAATGCAGCCAATGTGCAACAGTGACAAATGACTGCCAATTGCTCAGCTTTTGCTCCTATGTACAAAACCTCCCTGTACCTGAAAATCAGGGAAAAAATTTCCATTAAATGGTAATTTAAATTGGGCTGGAGGAACAATTTGCACTGTGGATCTAATTCTGCACTTCCTGTTCCTCCTCTGAAATAAATCTTCATCTCTCAAGTGACTTGAACACAAATATGTAAATTTATCTTGTTTAATTTTAAACCTACTGCTTTTGGCTATCTCTTTGGGAAGTATGACTGCACAGATTTTGATGCCAGTTGTAGCTTGAGATGCAAGCACTCCACAATAAGAAAGAAAAGGTTCATATTCAGGTTAATACATTTCATGCCTTATTTTTAATTTCACTCCTTAAAGAAAAAAACATGTTTCCTGATGGACTGTTTCTAAATAAAACAGGAAAAAGCAGAATAATTTCTTTTTTTAATACTTGTTATTAATGGGCCTGCCAAGTGTTGAATTATTTGCAGAGTGGAAGGTTCAATACACATAATGTAAAACGTTATCTGTAAAACGTTAGAAATAGCAAGATTTAAATACTGGGTAATGTTTCTGGTTGTAGCTGAAGCTCAGAAGCATTAAACAACTGCTGAAACTGTTTGACCTCACTGAGCCTGTAAACAATATGCATTTTATGTTTAAAAATGTCACTTCAACCACTGGCATTAAGAAAGTTTGGCAAGGTGCCTGTAAATGTGAATGTATTGAGATTGGTCTTTGCCTTCTTGGGAGTCACTACTACAATTACTTTCAACTAACAATGAAGCAGAATAGGTGATTTTTTTAAAAATAATTCTTTGTTCATGTCACTTGCCCTTTCTGAGCCTCCTGTTTTGATGATCCTTTTTCAGATGAGTACATCCTTATTGCATTGACTGTCCTCTTAAACCATATACATACATTTAAAATTAAATACTTTGGTTATTAACAGTAGTCCAAATTTGCAACCCCAGTGTCACCTGGACTAATCCAAGTCTTCTGTGTGAATCTTGTAATTCTTGTTGGTTACTGTTGAAACACTCAAAGAGTTGGTATTTCAAACCCTCTTTCCTAGTGTAGCTTAGTGTGATGCTTGTGTGCAATGACTGTCCTTCTGCTTAAGAAAGCAGGGACCAGAGCAAAAAGAGTAATTTTCTTAGGTTTTCCCTGCCTCAAGGCTATTTGAACCTGAGCTGAAATGGTTTTCACCTATTGTGGGTGATCATAAAAAGATATTTCCTGCTACTTGCCAGTACATTTCATGTGCATATTTCATCAGTCTATGTGAACTGGAAGGATGTGAAAAAACCCACTAGAAATAATGTTTCAAAGGCATCATTGTGTATTCCTTTATAGGATTGCACAGAAAGTTCATTATCTGACTTAAACCCTTTTAAAACCTGCTACTTTCCTTGAATATTGAATTATAGACGAGTGCCAGGTTCCTGATTTCCTGTGCAGGAGGACAGACCTTTCTTGATAGGAAAACAAAACCAAAAAACCCCAAAACTCTATCCAGGAAATTCTCCAGGAGATGGTTCACTGAACAGCATATAAAAAGGTTATAGCATCATCTGGGAAGGATTTTCCCCTTAGACTTTGAGGAAAGATTTCAGCTATAACCTAGCAGATGAGGCACATTGGGCACTGCAGGAACAGCTCATGTTTGCTGTGGTCTGTGCAGTGTTCAATGGGTAAATAGATAGCTGGGGCTGGAGTCAGCCTGCAGAAAATACTGGGGCTGCCTTGAGATCAGTGGAGACCAGTCTGTATCAGCAGCTGAGGCTGGTTGTTTATTTCCAAGACACAGGCCTGTCAAACCTCCAAACCTTTTTAAAAAAGTGTGTGAAAAGAGGAAGTATTTGCCTCCCTTTCTTAGCTGTTTTTATAAATATATAACAAACTTGCCTTCTATGTAAAATATCAGTAGTGAAATTACAGACATTGCATGCAAAACTGTAACATGTGGGATCTGCCTATCAAGACCTGTAAGGTGATCAAAAGATACTGAAATTGAAAAAGACATTGGTGACTTGCAAGTGCTACAAAATGTTGCTTTTCTTTCAAGAGTACAAGCTGATTTCAAAACAGCGAGGGCTTTGCAGGTGGATTCCCACTGTGCCAGAGGATTGCCAAAAGGATTGCTATCTAAACTGGAAAATTGGGCAGTGGTAACAGGCAAGGACACATGACCCTGGGTATGTTCCAGACTGGGGTCACTTGGGCCTTGCCCCAGTGCCAGTGAGTACAGATTGATTCCCTCAGCAGCCTTCAGCCCTGTGGTTTGTGCATAGCCCGAGTTTGTAAATGCACCCTGTCCCTGCTCTGCCTGCCTGCTCACTCTGTTTCAGGCACAGTATCAAAGAACAGAATTCTGCACAGAATTGCCTCTGTATGTGCTTTCCTGTGACTCAACATTGGTGGCAGGTCTACTTTAGACTATGGATTTTGGTGCAGACTCGTAGCACTGCTGGAATGCACAGAGAGGATGTGACAAAGATGGTATCTATCTGCAGGAGGAAAAATAAAAAGTAAAGTGGAAGGCTTTGGATAACTACAAATTTGGGTTCCAGACAAAGGTAAATCTCCTACCAGTTCGTAGCCCTCAGTGTTTTGGAACATTTATGCTGTCATCTGTTCAAATAATTCTGGTTACAAGTGTTTTGGAACATTTATGCTGTCATCTGTTCAAATAATTCTGGTTACATCAGCTTGAATATAGAATTTGTGTGATATATTCCCTCCATAAAGGTTCTATATTCACTGGAATTCACTCCCTTTCCCAAAGTGCAGTTATTCAGAAATGGAACATAACACACACACACAGAGGAAAACAAAAAGCTATTTGACACTAATGACCTTATTTTAGTATGCAAAATGTCCAAATAAATGAAGGCAATGGGGGTGGTGTCAGGGAAGATGACTGCTTGGAGATTTGACACAGAGGTGACCTGTTTGCTCCTCTGACTGCTGTGGAGCTAATTAAACACAGCATCCTTAGAAATAAAGTGCTGGAGAGAGGATAAGTAGTCGGTTGCTCTCACTGCATATGTCACTTGGGATTATGATTATACCCATTGCTAAAAGGCAGTTGAATAAGCAAATGTTGTTTTGCAGGAAGTAGGAAAAAATCCCATCTATCGTATTCCACAGCAAGACGTGAAATGTATTATTCCAGTAATGAGCACTGGAAGTATGAGCTATGTTTTAAGCCATTAGAGTTATATTTTAATCCTTGCTTCCCCTGTTCTGTTTAAAGAGAAGGAATAATGATTTTACGTAACAAATGCATTTTGTTTCTACAACAGTGTATGTCTGGGGCTTTATGCTGAAAACTCTCTCAGTGCTTTAAGGCTTTGGGGCTTTGTTAATTTTATTCCCAAACTCCTCCATCACTGGCCAAGTTACCTCAGCCCCACACCCCGGGTAGGGCAGGCCACCCAGCTGAGGATTCCTGCAGGGGATGTGCTTAAATCTCAGATTTTGATACATTTTTGCTTTTATTTTTCCACTACTCATTTTTTTCCCCAGATCTGATGGTACTGCTACAAAACCCAAACTTTTAAACCCCTGTGCCCATGACCATGGCTGTAAGGTGTCTGCTGCTTGTGTGACTGCTGGTTGGGCAACACATGGTACAGTAAGCACACAAATTTTGAGGTTGCTCTATTCTTGTTGCCCTTTTAGTGTGGAGATGTCCCCTTGTTTCTGTTCCCTGCATGGCCCAGCCCTACTCCTCTCCTCAGGTGAAGTGAATACAACAAGGAGCTTCTGTACTTTTTTCCCCAATGACATAAGTTGGTCTTTAACCAACTGTAGTAAGTCCTTCTTCTTTTACATGTTCCTGCTACTTCTGCTGGGACACTGAGCTGGTGTGTGGTTCAGAGCTGTGCTCCCATGCTTTTCCAGACACAGGAGAGCTGCATCCTGCCCTAAAGCCTGTAGAAGCTTCTTTGTAGACCTCTTTGTGTGTTCCCCCATGTCCCCACTGCAGGCACAGTGAGTTAGGTCCCTGTGCATGAGGCAATGCAGTCTGACTGACCTTACCCTGAGTACACCTGTGCCTCTGATTTGTGAGACTGTGTCCTGGATTGCCAGGGGAGACAGAAAGACATTTTAAAAGTGGCAAAAAATTGGTCCACAGTTGTGGACACATTGCATGGAGACCAGAGTTGCCATTCTATGTGAGGGAAGTAATGTTTTGCTTGTTTCCCTTGAGCTAACTCATCGGGATGAGATTGAAGCCTGTTTCCTGTTTGTGAACACCTGATTCTGCAACTATTTTCAGCACCCTCCTGGGTCCCCTTCTAACACCTATCTAAATCAAACAAACTCCTACCTGTTTGCTGTTCCCTTCCTTTGGCAGAGTTTCTGCTGCATGGCTCTCCCAGTGCAGCCCCCATGCCTTCCCTGTCTGTTATCACAGGTGGGCACAGCTCCACCAGCATCAGTGAAACCCCTCTGAGGCTGAAGGAGAGGTGGGGAAGCAGATCAAGAGGCCTGTGCAGCCACACATCTGTTGATTAACTGTTCATATATGAGGCACCATGACCTGGGCTGTTGTTTTACCCCTTTTCTTCTTTTGGCGAGAAAAGGAGAGAAGAAAAGGCCACTTCTTGCCATATCTTTGGGCAGTTGGTGGCATTCTCACTGATCAGTTTATGTCAGGGTCAGAGCTGCTACTCAGATTATCCGGAACACTCTGTGCTGCTGCCACAGGCACCCTCTGCAGTGGATGTTCAGCCAAGCCCGTGCCAGACAAACTCCATATGCTAAAACGTTTTTCCAAAGGCTATTTCAGCCATGTGTGTGTGTTCTTTAGCTGCTACAGTGCATTTAAGTCAGTCTGTGACTGAAGTCTGAGGTCAGCAGTGCCACCTTTTTCTGTGTCAGTCAGTGGAGGGAGCTGATGTGTGCACAATTATTGGGAAAGGAATATATTCTTTTGCATTTCTTACAAAGAAGTAGAATCATAACTTACGCCAATTAAAATCTTAGTTTTTAGAGGACACTTCCTGGACTTCTTTTTCACTGACTATTCTGCTCAATCTTTCTCATTTTCACAAATTCACATGAACAGTGGCATGAGTTAATTTGTACTACTGTGCTATATGTAGGCGCTCAAAAGGTGCTTAATTTCCATTGAAAATATTCATATGCAAATGTTTCATATTTTTGAAGTCATTGCAGTTCTGCTGAGGAGGTAGATCCGCCTCTATTATACCACAGAACACATTTCTTTTATATTTAGATTTTTACTCTGAGAAGAGACCAATGTACTCGTTGAAAATTGGTTGAATACCAAAATGAAGTGCTAGCTTTGGATTGTCAAAATGAGATATTTTAAAATAAGGAATTAATAGCTCGCAGTTTCTGTCTCATTGGTGTTGGCATGAGGCAGAGATGCTGTCAGGCCTGAGGCTGCAGTCTCTGCCAGCTGTCTCTGCCTTGGTGCTGGCCCTGCTCTTCCTGTGTGTCTTGGTGGAGAATTTCTGTCATGTGTTTCAATAAGGGAAGATGTCTCTGCATCATGTGGCTCAGTGCTGCTGGTCCTGTGGCAATGGAGAGAACAAGTTTTTGGTTTGGGATTTTTTTGTCTGTTTTTTCTTAAACTACTGCAAATTATAGAAAGGCTTTTGTATTCTTGAAGTTTTCTTGAAGGTTTACAGGATAAATATAATTCAGCAAGAGGAATTGACTTAAAAAAGTATAAATTCTGGTCTGTTGCAAGATTGGAAATATATAATTTTAGTTTTATTTCTTAACTTGAACCATTCCTTCTTGATAGAGGGCTGACATTGCTTAGTCAGGGTAGTGCTTTGAGCTGCTCCCAAACTGGCAAATCTGCATGATTTAACACAGTTTGTGATCTTTAAGGGTCTTTTGTTTTCCACCTAGATCTTTTGAGATGTGTCGTATTTTGGTTTCAGTTGTTTGCATGCATTTAAAAGTATTTGCTTTTAAACTGAGTAATTTTCAGGGAGAAAAATATTTTCAAGATGGCAAAGAGTTAATATTTCTGTAAGAAGAGGAAACTCTGAAACTGTCTTTATACTGTAAATGAATGGGCAGACATTCATAAATTCGGACTGAAATCCTTCATTTGATGCAAAAAGCCTTTGTCATGGGTCAGGTTTACAAGCTGCTGAAAGGCTGTGAAAATCAGAATGATTGGAAGCAAAGCTATCAATGTAAGGAGATGTGTCAGCTCTTGCAGGGGATGTGATTGCAGATGTTCATAGGAAGAACACTAAATCCTTGTCCTGACATGAATTTTTATAAACCTTTCTGCAAGCAAGATGAAACAAATAAGGTAATACACTTGTTTCAGTATTCAGCACATTTGGCTCAGCTAAAAGTAGTGATTAGGTATTATAATACACCAAAGCATTAGATTTTGTGGGTGGTAAAATAACTTTCCCATCCTATGGAATATGAGCCCTGAAAAGTTTCCCTGTTCAACAACAGAATGACACTGGAGCCATTCATAGAGTGCATTTTCTTTTTGTTTTGTTTCTTTTAAATTGCAATATTGATGGGGAGCACAGAAACAGTAGATTTAAGATCTAATTGATCATATTGGATCTTTTGGCCAACCCTAAAACTCTGTTTTGCTTCCATGAAATGTTAGACCCAGTTGTTGCTGTCATGAGTTTTTAGTTAGGCTGGGATTGGAAACTACTCCAGGAGCAGTCTGAGAATGGGATGTAGGAGTAGGAAACAGCAATACTGGAGCAGCAATAAGGGAAAAAATGCAGCATGCAGGAGCAGTTCTTCTGTTTATAGTGGAAGGATTATAGAAAGGAAGGCACAGGTGCTGCATGACTGGAGATCAATATGAACTCCATCTCCTTACAGGCATATCGATTTTGGGCACGTACATCTCTTGTAATCTCCCTGCTGTAACGGGCAAACCAAAGTGTGAAAAACAAGAATGGCAGGGCTGAGCTAAGAGATTAAAGAAGAAAAATGTTAAGAAGTGTACACTTTTGATCCCTGGGATGTGAAAAGCACAAGGTCATCTGCTGTTGTGACTAGGTTGAGTATAAAATCTGAGTGACTCATTGATTTCATATACCTACCCCATAAAATATTTTGGTTTATATGATATAATCTTCCTTTCCATTAACCTGAACCGAGTCACTTTATAAGCAGCTTGAGTTTAGCATATCTGTCAAAGATTGATTGTGCCTAGGAACTGTGTCTGGGTTTGGGAGAGCACTGTTTATGGGTTTTTCAGAGATTTTAGACTTGAGTAAGAAAAAAATTGTAGGCATATCTGTGAATTGGTAAATGGCTTTTTCTCTGTTGTTTGGTTATTTGGGTTTTTTTTCTTTACATTCAGTAAAGAGCAAAGGTCTGACACTCCTTTTAGTCTTTCCACTTCAAAGAAGTCAGTAATACCAGTAGGAAGAATTGACCTTGTTTATATCAATGCCATTCCATGAATAAAACTAAATGACATCTCTGATCTTTGAGTTGGTTGTGACTAATTGTGCAGTTTGCATGGATGAATATAGGCAGGCAAGTCCTTGTGATGCAAACTCAAGTACTTAATTTTTCATAGAAAGTAAGGAGATTTATTACAGAATTGAAAACCCTTTCTTTTCCAGAGCAAGCAAACCTTGCTCCAAAAACAACTTTCCAAGGCAAACCCCAGGGATGTTCAATGACTGTGTTGAGAGTGTACAGGTATAAAATAGAAGTGGCTGTTGGGTGGAGGGTCTAGTGCAGGCCTTGAGCAGCCTGATTCATTTGTGTGCTCAGAGTTACCCTATTGCCCCCATTTCACAGAAAGGAGTCAGATGATGGGGTTATGTCAGTGTGAGATTTAAAAAGGATGTGTCAGAGATGTATGCAATGGTTGTCACATGGATGATATTCAGAAAATCACTTTGAGTAAGTTTAGTGGTGTTTCATGTTGACGTGGGGTCATGTATGAGATTCCCATTAAGCAGCATGAACATAATCCTCCCTCTTTCCCCCTCCCTCTTATTTCCTTTGTGATATCTGTACTGGTTTCTGGAGAGATTGTATTTTTGTGCCTCCCAGGAGGCAGGGCACAGGTGAAGCAGGCAGTGGGAACCAGGCTGATCTGCTGCTCTTGAGTGTCTGGTGCCCTAGCATGCCTGTTGAGCTATTCCTGTGTTTGTGTTCTGAATTGCCAAAGAAAGGGCCTTTATGATTGATTATATATCTCTCCCCTGGCTGCCATCCTGAGCATGAAGTCTGGCTGCTTTTCAGGACTTCTGCCTGGACCATGGCTGAAGCTGCCCTAAGTCTTGAGTCTTATACAAACTGCTGCTCTTTCACAGGCTTTGAAAGCTCCATGTGAGTGATTCTCTGAAAAAGACTGTTTAATGATTCTGCCAAGTGCAAAAGGGAAGTTGAGAAAACAGAGAAAAATGAGAGATGTAAGCAAGTATAACTCTCCCCTCACTTCTGCAATGCTTTTTTCTGACTCTGTGGAGATGAAGATGTCTTTTGTTCATGTCTCAGCATTTATTCCCAAGCCAGTGTCTAAGGAGATTACTGAAGTAACTCTTGAGTGCCAGTTTATCCACAGTAACTGTGTAACTTAAGTCTCAATCCAAAATTCACTATAGTCAGTATTTATTCATTTACCCTTGTAAAAACAGCATTTAGACATAATTTGTTAGGTACCTAGGTTAAGCTTCTGACTTTTGTTGCTGTTATACAGATCTCACTGTACTGTCATTGCTCATATTGCAGCATGACACTTTGTTGGTAACTGATGTTCAGCACTGAGATTGTGTTAACTTTTGGGGATGGGAGAAGGACAATTAGTTTTAATACACGGGGCTATTTGGGATTGAAATCTTCGTCTAACACAGATGGCAAGGGGCTATCAGTGTGTTTTACTGCAAATTAATCTTTCCAAGCTATGCTGAAATGAGATATTTAAAAATGAACATTAAAATGCATTGTAATCTGCTGTTCCATGGGAGCCCTAGACAAGTATCTCATTACCTGAAAGCTGTCACTATATGAATGGGGGGACATGGAATTACCCTTGCTTTGATTTATCATGATTAAGTACACAACTAAATTAATTTGCAGCATTTTACTGCATGCATGGCTGTACAAAATGTTCAAAAGGATGGGTGAAACTAATACTTCACTTCCATATCAACCCCTCCACACAATCTATTGATTAATGAATAATGTACTACATTTAAAAAAATACATATATTCAAAACATGACTCATTTTTCAGTGAATGAATTTATTGGAAAATTCATAGGGGATATTTGGACTGCTTCTCACCTGAGCAGTACTTCCTAAAATGTTTGAAAATGTTAGGTTGGCACACTTGCACACAACTAAAGCAAATACTCATCGTGAAACAACGTGCCACTTCACCTGAGAGGAGAGGAGTCCAGTTTTGGATAGTTAGAATTTTTGAATTCTTTCTGTAGAGGCAGTTGCAGCAAGAGGATGATTAACTTAAATATACATTGTTTTAGGAGAAGCTTTTTTCTCTTCCTTGTTGACAACCCTGTAATCAGAATGATGCCATTCATGTGAAAGGAAGAAGCAGGAAGCGTTTCCTAATTGGCTTATAGGTAACTGGAGGAGAAAATAATTAAACATAGACAGGTATAATAACAGCCATCCATCAAAATAAATGATTCTGTAAGGCTGAGAACTCTGGGTGTCCTGTTAGCTCCTTATTTGAATCTAAACAAGGGCCATGGAGGCCAGCTGTCTCAAGGCAGAGACTACTCTTGACATTCCTTACAAAGATGACAGTGAGCTCCAGACTAACTCTGTGAGCAGACAAAGGCTCAGGGGGACAGTTCTGGAGTCCCTGCTTGGAGGTACCGGTTTGAGCTGCTATTTTATTATTTAGATGTTGCACAGAGAATAATTTATTTTAAGGATCTGGATGGCAGAGACTCTGCAGTGGGAAGCTGTGAACTGAGCCTGTGAGGAAACCTGTGGTGACTGTGAGCGTGGGGTGGCCTCAGCCCCAGCTCGGGTGCAGATGTGGGTGCCAGCGGCTCCCGGATGCCTGGACAGGGAAAATTCCTCAAGAATGGGGCTGAAGGAGGCAATGGGTCCTAGTGACCCCCAAGAGCAGCACGAGGTGATGCTGTGGTGTGCTGCAGCAGAAAATAGGGAGCAGCACGGAGGAAGGGACAGAGAAGAGAGCCTGGGATGTGGCAGGAGCTTCGTCTGGGTAAGAGAACAAACCCTACCTTTGGAGCAAATCTGATCCCTGTGCCTCTCTTAAGAGATGGGTGCAAGGACAGGGACCTTCCTGGCTGTCAGCAGCAAACTGATTCCTAATTCCTGAAACATGTCCTTCCCACTGGGAAGTTAATTTGTTGGAATGCAGCAAAATAAGGTCAGTTGCTCAAAAACTGAGTGAGGAGATTTGCTTGTTGGTTTGCTTTTGTATTTGTCAGTAAAATTAAAACATCTTTCAGAACTAGATGGAATCGAAGTATATTAACTTAATTGGCATGTTATGTAGATTAATAAAGTTTAATGTTTGGGGGTTGTGAGTATACTTGGAGTTTATTACGGCTGTTAATCAGAATTAAAAAGCTCTGAGGAAATTCTGAAGTCATAAGGACTTTTCTACTCATATAAGTCCTTAGTATTAACTCACTGCCAATATATCAGCTTGCCATAAAAATATAAATGAGGAATGTGTTGGTGCTGCAATATCCTTTTAACATTAATTTCTTATATGTTTTTCTGGGAGGGTCTGATTTGCCCACTGACTGTGCCAGCTGTAAAATGCTTTCCTGGTTATCTGGGGCTGCTTTCTGACATCCCAAAGCTGTCCCCAGGTGTCCTAGAGCACAGAGAGCACGTCCTTGGGATTGTTGCTTTGGTTTATTTTCTTTCTTAATTCACACCATATTTTTAGGAGATTCACACAGACTGTGACTGTTTTGAGTTTGGCACAGGCACAAGTTGTGGCCTGATGGTTAAAATCAGAGTCCAGTTATGGGATGAGAAAATGTTCTTTCAGGGCTATAGGGAAGATGTTTGGTTTTTTAAATCTGCTACATGGAGTATCAGGTTTTGTGATATTGAGAAGTTCTGTTCATGTCTAAATGCAGGAAATATTTTGGGAAATATAATAAGGGAAATATTTTGCTTTGCTCTTTGAATACCCTGTTAGAAACCCATATTGAGGGCACAGGAGTCAAAAGCAGTTTTAGAAGTCTTGATCATAAACAATTCAAAATATCCAACATTTTTTAATTCTATATTTGATCTCCTAGCTTATAAATTGCAGGATCAACTTTATTTGTGAATAATTCTACCAACCATGGTGGAATTTTGCCCAAGGATAAATTATTCCAGGATGTTAAATTACATAATTTCTAAACAGAGGTGCTTTCTTAGCAAACCTACAAACTCTGTTAAAAGCAGTGCAGAAGTAAGGGATCCTTGTTGTTTTGTGCTGAAAGTGCAAAAGTAATCTCCAGAGTTCCTCATCCCTTGCCAGTTTTGTTCTTACTGTGTGTACAGTAAATTTCATAAAATATTAACCTATAGTAAATATTTAATACATAATTTATTTGTATTATATAAGTTCACTCACCAATATATGAAGTGCTGAATAGATAGTTATATAAATATTTTAAAGTGACAAATATATAAATATTTAAATGGCAAATATAAATATTTTAAATGTAGGAACAAGGGCCACATTTTCCCTTTTTTCCCTCAGAGCTGAGTAGGTATAATTGCTGATAGCACTTTAGTCTCCAATTCTGAAGCAAAAGCCTCAGACAAAGAAATGCGTTTTTTCATTTATGTCAGTAAACTTTGGACTAGGTCAGTAAATATAGCAAGTTTCAGTATTTCATAAGGAAAAGAATATTATTGTAATTTTATGCATTGAATAGAATTTGGTGAATATTACATAGAGAGCAAGTATTAGCTTAAGTTAAAAATGAAAAAAAATATTATTAATTAATTTGGTTTAGTTTCATAGAATTGCAAGGATAAAACAAATGAGAGGATTTAGGTGAGGGAGTCAGTTTTTGACAAGTAGGAAGTGAGAGCAAAGTTCTTTGACAGTTCTTTTTTTTTTTGTTTAGTTTATTTTTTTAACAACTTTTAATATAAGAACAGGGAAAATGGATGTCCAGATCAATCTTCCAGCTTGTATTTTTCTCTACAAATAACCCTGCAGGCTATCAGGGAAAGAGAGCAGCTTTATAAATGACAGCATTTACAAGGAGACTTTAAATGCTGTATTTGCCTAACTAATTTAAAAATTAGTACATGTGAAGGGATGGTACACTTAAAAAGAAATTGAATGAATTTCTTTTGGTCAGCCTGATGTTTGATATTTTATGTGCCTACATGAAACTTGTCCCAACAAGGAGAAACCCAGCAGACATCCTAGCACACTCAAGAGTGTCCAATTACAATTGACAATTTAGCAGTGGCACCTAAAATAGTCATATTATGTACAGAGGAGAAAGTGATTCATGCATTTGTGGATGAGACAGGACAGCTAATCCATCATTTCCTGGAGGAAACAACAAATTCACTTTAGAGAACAAGAGAAACTTGCTCAACAATATAGTTGTTTATAAATATCGGTGGCTGTATTACTTTTCTTTCCTTTTTTTCCCCATTTTAATAAAAGTTTCTTTTTCAAATAATATGATACAGAAAGAATCATGTCATTATTTGTTTGGGGCTAATTAAAGCCTCAATTATATTAGCTGTCTAGAAGTTGAAAATTAGGAAGTTTCTGCTTGACTTCTTTAAAGATATCTCTTATTAACAAGTCTAAAATTCCTGTGCACTATCCAAGAACAAAACCAATCAACTCTGAATAACTTATTAATTCTATATTAATTAAGCTTAATCATCCTGCTAAGAAAACCCACACAGATGCTGAAGTTTATCATCAGATCAGCCAACATTTGTTCGCTCTTGTGGCACGAGAAACTTACCAAATACAGAATGCTGAGCTGTGCTTCCTTTTGTTTAAGCAGAGGCAGAACCACGCACAAAGTCAAACTTTCCTACTTTGAACTGCACTAGACAGCTTTTGTGAAAATCCTAATATCTGCAGAAAGAGAACTTTGTGTGACAACTTATTGCAAATAAGGAACTTACTGCAAACCAGGAATAACCTGTTTAGCAAAGAGGATGTTTCTGTCAAACCTGTGCTGGTACTCTGGTTACTCTCCTGGTGCAAGTGAGTGTGAAGTGTGTTTGGATGGGAGTACTGCTGTGAGGATGGGGAGAGGTCTGGGGTCAGGGGAGTTTGTGCAGCCAGACAATGTCAGTGATCTGCCAGGAGGACAGTCTGGACAAGGGTTTGCAATGTTTGGTGTCTTCCTCGATGGTAAAAAGATCAGGTGATCTTACTTAGGTCAAACTAAGCAATACATGAACTCGTGTGTTGAAACTTCTCCAGAGCAGCTTGGCTGGATCCCCTTGCAGAGAGCTGTGTGCTGCTGAACGGCACAAAGGAGGAACCCAAATGCCAAAATCTCTTCCCAGCTCCTCAGAATTGATAACTGTCAGGTTTTGAGCAGCCAAATCCCAGCCTACAGCCTGATTGGACCAAGGCAGGTACACCTAAAGGTAATAATGAGTTGGTTTGAAGCACTCGTGATGGGGGTGCACAGAGGGAATATAGACCAGACATGAATGTTACTGTTTTCTCACTTCATGTGGACATTTTCTGATGGACTGAAGAAGTTAGAAGGATTATTTTGTTTTATTTATGTTCCAGAGTAGAACCAGAAAGGGAGAATAATTATTTTATCTCCTGAAATGCAGCATGATTGAGTCAAACTGAATCAAACTTACTGCACAAATTAACACTCTTCTGCTTGCCAATAACAGAGAAGTCATGTACCAAATGCTTGAATGTGAATAGTGGAAATGACCTGCTCACTGCACTGTAAACAACAATTGTTCATAATAGCTCTTTGCAAGCATTCAGAAGTTAAAGAATGATTGCTTAATTTCAGTGAAAGATATTCCCAGATGCCTTAGTTTTCTCTCTATTATCTGTAAAAGCTATATGATATCACATTAACAACATCAGGAGCTCCTCTTGAAAACATAAATTTATAATGGATAGGAATTTGAGTGAAGTTTACATATTAACAATGTATTATGCAGTATTGGCTTGAATTTACTAGCTGTATTACGTTTGAACTCCTTTCCATCAAAAGCATGATAGAAATACCTTTATCTTCCCAGACTCTGTACATTTCAGTTGATATTGCTTGATTATGCAGATGTTAATTCTATGGTAAAGACAAGTGGGCTGGCACAGGTTGTTACTCTATCATGCAGTAAAGATTATAATCTCCTTGCTGAGAAGCAAGGGAAGTAAGATAAAGAAGATAATAGATGTTGATGTAATTCATCAGATCTGAAGAGATGCCTTTTAATTACAGCTTACTTGATTGGAGTTTGTCAAAGCTGATTACATTTTTCCTCGTGAGAATTAGTGTTCTTTTGAAGTTAAATGGACTGCACCTTCAAATTTTGAACTTGCCCCAGTGGTAGAAGATCCCAGAAAGGAAATGTAATAGGTCTCAACTCAGTGAGATGGTGGCAAGCACAGGTGGTACAGTAGCCTTGCTGGGGATTATGCAGCTTATTAAACTTTAAAACATGCCTTCATATCAAATTGAGTCCACGTAGAACTAGGCTTCAAATTCGCCTGAGAGTGAATCAGTGGAAAAACTGCTTTCCTTAGCCAGGGAAGTATTTGAAGTTCAAATAGATGCAGTTCCACAAGAACTGACAAGTATTTCTTGGGTTACTATTAAAACTACCAAGATCTGTCCTTTGATTGAAGATGCACGTTTAAAATCCATATTCCACACATGGTTTAATCACTTAGCATAACTGTAAAGAGGGTACTCACAGGCACATATTGCAAGGACATGCTCGTATTGGGGAATGTTTGTGAGACCTTGTTTGTATTGGTAGAGATAGAGCTTAGCACTGTTTAGATTCCTACAAGACAAACAAAACCACTTTCTCTCTGTCCTCTAGTGACAGACCAGATAGCTGAGCAGCATGAAATACCAATGAAATCTGTACCTTCAGTACAGACTTAGAAATACCTTAAATGGAAATAAAAAAACTGAAAAGAAAAAAAACTGAAATAAAACTGAAAAGAAGTAAAGTAAAAAATGAGGGAGTCTCTTTGCTGCAGTGGAGCTCCCCATTTTTCAGCCAGTGCAAAATATCTGTCAAATAACATACCCCAGTCAAATTACTGTCATTGTTAGATTGCTGCTCTACAGACGCTTACAGAGGTTTTAGTTGTTATCATTTGGAAAGAATGGTATTTCAGAAGTCCAATTTGTTGCCAAGTGCTTCAGGGTCCTTTGGGAACAGGTTTTTGTTGTTCCAAAGTACTGTATGTATGTGCTTTAGGGAGAGGTGTTGTGATGTTGATAGTAAGGCAATTAAAGCTGCTTGAAGGAGTCAAGGCACAGAAAAATTAAGGTCCCTTGGAAACAGCTAGTTGACATAACTTCAGATTTCTCTTTAGCCCCTTCCTGTATAAACTGGTTATTCTTCCCCTTCAGGGACAGTGAATAAAAAATTTTTGCAGTAAAATGAAAAGGTGAAGAGAACAGTGTCTGTAGTCAGATCTTCACCATGGAGCTTCAGCAAAGCAGAGCAGTGCATCAGATGATGTCAGTGATGATGTCAGAGGGTGTCAGTGCTGCAAAGATGTCTCTGGACCTCTCAGAGATCACAAAGCACTGCCAGCATTTCTGAAATAGAAGCAATTTGTAGACAGTGTAAAAGGAGAGCACTAAGCCTTTGTTTATAATTCTGTGTAGCATTTTGTTGAATTTCTATGTTATGTACTCAGGTTAAAGGGAAGAAGTGAAGTTACATTAAAAAAAAAATATTTCTCTGATAAGGAAATAAGAAAGACAAGTTATTCCATCAAGGAATGCCTGTTCAAGTTGCTTCTAAAAACTCCTGTGTAAGGACAGATTTCTGAAGGCTCTTGGAAGAATAAAGGCTATCAGCAAAGGCTGAGCTACTCCCAAAAAAACCTTTTTTTCAGCAAAAGAGAGCTAGTCAGTTGTACAAATACCTTCTGGCTTTTTCTGATGCCTGATGTATCTCTGAATGTCTTTTAATAACACATGAGAGACATGAAGAAAGTTCTCTGGAATGGGTAAGAAGGGAAAGAAGAATCCAAGTGAGGCTGGACACAATGGCTCCTTTGGCTACTATTTGTATGTTCTCTCTAGTGTATTGTGGTTTGTTCAGATTTTGCCTCCAGATGAACTGAAGGCTGATACCACGTGCCGGGGCTCAAGGCAAATGAGAAATGCATTCTCTTCCAGAAATTTCATGAGATTGACTGGACGTGATTGAAGTACAGAAAGAAAGGAGGGAGGGAATGCATCAGCTTTGCAGGACATCCTTAGAGGGAGTCGATATCTATTTGTGTTAGAAGTTGCAGGACATCCTTAGAGGGAGTCTGATATCTACTTGTGTTAGAAGAACAGTTCTGTTCTGTTCCCATATCCTCAAAGGATTTTCCTCACTCCTGTGCTGTGGAGAAAGCAGGATGTAATCGTGCAGTGCAGGGCTTAGTCTGACTGCATCTCATGTGAACACTGGGCTAATTACCAGTCCCTTCAGGGTCATATTAATCCTGGAAATTCAGATGCTTATATTAATATCAAATTTAGCTAACTCCCTTTGCTTTGTAGAGGCACAGAAAGGAAACATTTTAATGTCAGTAGCAAAAGATAAAACATTCTTATTGATCATGGGACAGACCAACACCTTTAACACAGTATGGTAACAGCCCCTTCCTGAAAGGGGGACAGAGATGTGAAGGTATCTCTGTTAGAGAGGTGCACTATTGGCAGATTTATACTATTGGCAGAGGGTTAAAGGAGTGGGTACCTTGCAATTCATTGCTTTTTAGGTTATATTTTTGGATAGCTGCTTAGAAAAAGAGGGAGAAAAAAAAAGGTGAAGAGTTTCAACTTCTAACTTCAGTTAATTGAAAAATTATTATTTTTCTCCTTGCAGCAAATTTTTACTTTCATTTAAAAGCTGAAAGGTTCACATAGTACATTTACTTGAAAATAAAAGATTTTGGATTTCAAAATAACAGTCCTCTTGAATTTTTTATCCCTTGTTCTTGGTTGTGGCCTGGCTAGGCTCTATCTTTTATGTCCTATCCTGAGTTCCTTCTGAAGTCCTGGTGAAGCACAGGAGCCTTGGCCTGTTCTTCTCAGTGTTGTGGTTCATAAACCAGGCTAAGGAGAGCTGTCCTGTTCAGGCTGCTGTGTCAGTGCTTTCAACTAGAAATGCTTTGATCTCCCTCTTCTGATTTTAATCAAATGCTAAATTTTCCGTACATGTAAATGCATCTTTAATTTTTTTATTTTTTTTTAATGAAAATGGTTTTGTGGTGAACAATTTTTGGCGATTGAGAGAGAAATGGGGATGGTCAGAATCTGATTTTACTGTGAGCTACAAATGCTTATAAACCATTCTAGGAAGGCTAGAAATGTTTTACTGCATTGATTGGTGCTAAACATCCTACAAACAAACTTATACATTTTGCAACATTTTTACTTAATCTGATCTTCGTTCCCTGTCACCAGACTTGATCCAATCTTTTTGCAATCTTCAAAGCTCTGTTTGCTCTTGCCAAGGCATCCTGGCCCTCAGACTGCTCATGCTAATTAAATCCACAGCCCTCTGTCCCATCTCTGACAACAAACAATTTTCTTGGAAAAGCAGTACTTTAGAAGGGACAATTTCCTTTAGTTTGAATTTTAGGTTTTCTTTAGTTCCCTCCACACACATTGTACATGTTTTCATGTACCAAGTTTTTTATGTGAGTTCCTGCATATATTCTTTCATTCTGTGCCACTGTTCTGGCTCTTTGTTCAAGACAGAGAAAAGGATAAACTTTTTGGTGTTACTTACATTACAGAAAACCTTTACTCTGAGAGAAATGCTTTTGTCCAGTGAATGTTTTTGACTTTCCTTTCAGTACCTTGGAAGCAGCTTCTACTCGTACTCTGGTTCTGAAATGTATCCTGTAGTAGCAATAAGAATATTTTAAATTAAAATTAAAATGCTTTATCACTTTTAATAGTGCAGTTTTCTTGTGACTTGACCTATAGGTTCAGTGTTACTAAAGATGCATGTAAAAAGGCAGATTTTGACTGGATATATTTCAATTTCTTAACAAATTTAAAAAAAATCTTACTATTAGAATTTTATCCTGGGCTGTAATCAGCATTTGGTATCAGGAATGTGAGTTGTTACTCAAATTTGGTTTACAGGTGTGTTATTTCAGTTACCTAGATAAATCAGATTGGATTGGAAATGCTTCTATGTGACTAAAAAATTTACTTTCAATATTCTGCAGTTACTGATTTCTCCCAGATTTCTTATAAGAAAAGAGGACGAAGTTTTGTAGCTGTGGGGAAGTTATGATGATGAGTATTGGCAAATGCCAGTAGGCAGCAGATGATTAGATTTTCACAGGGAGGATCTGGGGAAGAAGGGTTATGAGGTGAACTTCCCAGAGGATCAGGAAGAACAAAATCCCCCTTAAAGATGGGGTTGATTTCCTCAGAGACTGAATTTTGCAGCGTGACTGATACCCCTCTGCAGGAGGGGTTCTCTTTCTGATTTCGTTATGTGGTCTGGGCTAACTTCCCTACCACGTGTTGGTTAGGCCAGTTCACATTTCCCTTCAGATCCCCAGGTCAGACAATTAACCGTGCATCAGCCAAAATTTTGCCTTTCATTTTTTTTCACTCCACAACTTTTCTATAAAGGTTTGCAAGCTTGCCTTGTGCAAAAATCTGAGAAGGACCTTCTTTTTTGACAACAGCTGAATAAGTTCAGAAGTATAAGCTCCAGAGAAGATAACTTATTGTGCTTGCATTTTATTTAGCAAGATTTGTTCTCACAGCGACTGACGTGAGACCTGATGAGAAATGAGGCACCTTCATAGCCTGTGTTTCCCACCAGCTCAGATGCCAAATGCTTCACAAAACTACAAGTTGTATTCAGTGACTATCACTGACTCACTGTCATTTTGATAGTGCTCTTCATTTTGATGTTTCACTCTGGTATTTTTAAAAGAGGACGTGTATTATAAAATGTGGGAACTGGGCAGTGTGAGATTTTGGGCTCTTCCTGTTCTTAGGCTGTGCTGGAAATCATTATTTACATTGCTTTTTAGTTCCCCTTGACAGGCATTATTTTTATTTGCTAACTTGCTTTAACTAACTCAGTGCTAGAGGTGTGCCTCTTGTTGTGTTATAGAAAGTTTCTGACAAGCTCCAGGTGTTTCTGAAGATGAAGTGAAGAAAAGTTATTAGCTAAATAAGCAATGAAAAATGTTTCAACACAATATAGCACACTTTTACTTTGTGAGAGAAAGAAAACAGTTGATGAAGGTTTGGATGCACACGTCTGTTGAAATTTCTCTGAAACATGGCCTTTAAGCCAAAACCAGAGGATTCTTCAAGGAAAACTGTTGTTCAATTACACAGTCTCTCATAGTGGGGGCTCCTCCATTTGTCATTATAATAACAATATTCATAGAATGAAGGGGATGATAATGTATATAATGAAGATGAAAAAAAGATTCATAGTTTTCTTGCAGATTACACAGTTTGCAGTTGAAAAGCTGGTCTAAGAGCCTGAAGATATTTCTTATGCTTAGCAAAGATAAAAATTGAAAGGTTATCCATAAAATGGAATTACTGCATTCTCATATATTTCTCCATTTCTATCTTTTTATGTTAAGAACTCAAAAAGAAACTAAGAATGGAAGAGAAAGAAGATGTAAAAACTTAAAATGGAAACAGGAGAAATGGGAAGAAAAACCCAGCTTGCTCTCTCTCAAAATCTGATTCTTTAATCCCCTACAGCTTGTCTGAATATTATCTGCAGCTTTCTATCACCTGAGTTTCTTCATTATTTTCACCAGGAATTTTTGAATTGGAGAACACCAAGGGTTTAAACAGGATTGGGCTCTAAGGGTCTGTTCCATATAATTTCCATTAATCTGTGAGTAAAAAATTACTGAATTGTCCCAGGTATCAGCATGACAACAGCTGCTCTCAATGGCTTCCTTTCTGCACTGTTATTGGGAAATGCTTTTAAAATTAAAGTCTTTCCTGAGCACTACCTAGTTACCATGATAAATTTCCATTTCCAGCACTGTTTGTAGCATTCTAAGTGCAGCAGTGATTTACATCACCAGGATGCTGCGGGTCAGTGTCAAAAATGCTGATTGATAGGGCAGTGGGTGCCTTGTCCAAAAAAGCAATCACTGACAGTTACTGTTTCTTTAATTATCCACGATGATTTGGATAGGTTAGCCAGCATGTCTCGGGATTTAGGTATTTAACAAAGATTTAAATTAAGTAGTGGAAGGTTCTTCTGAAGTATTTAGAATTCATACTTCAAATCCTATTTATTTCAGGTAGTCTGATAGAAAAACTTAAATACAATAAATCTTTCTGACCACTTTTTGTCTATTTTGGAACCCTTCTTTAAGAAGCTGTTTTTTCATTTTCCTGATGTTCATTTATTGTGATGCTGGGAAGGACTTTTTCAGTGCATAGACCTATTCCTTTTGAAAACAGACCCTACATAGGCCAGGACTTTTTTCTTTGTAACTTTGAAGGCACTTTGGACTGCTTTATGAGAAGCACTTATTGATGAATTATACAAATAACTCTCCCCACTGAGTATGTGTGAAGGCTCAAGTTCATTAGGAAAAGCTGATTTAAGTGGAAGGTGGGAAAATCACTGTGATGTATTCTCAGAATGAATATGGGGGATTTTTTGCCACAATATCTATTATTTCCACTTCAGGTAATGTCTTTTAATTGTGCTTAATGTCAAAGAACACAGTGGAACTTAGGTCTCTTTGTTGATTGGGTACAGCTGAAAAATGAGTTACTCTTCACTGGTGATTATGCCACAGAAATAATACTTTTTTTAATGCTACCTTGTTGGGTGTTGGGTTTCTTATAGATTTTTTTTTCAGAAGTTGATAAGAAACTGCTGGATACTTATGGGTACTTAAGAAAGATCAAAAAGTGGCTGGGCCAGCTGCTGGTTCACTGAGCATCAGTGAGGGGTGTCCCTTACTGCCAGGAGAACCCACTCGCTCCTGTGCCCTGGGAATCGGGAGCCTCATAAATAGTAAGGAATAGTCAAAACCTTCTACAAGGCCTTTAATTTGTGCTCAAACCCCTTACTTGTTTTATTTCAGTGGGAGTACCTGTATACAACAATAGTTTGTGTAGATTTTGAGGTTTCTGTGGACTCTGAGGGTTGAACTAACATGGTTGTGTTGCAAGGTTTTATTCTGCCCCCCACCTCACAGGGAAGCACAATGCTCCCACATTGGTTGGGTCACCTCCAACAAATAAAAGAACAGAATCTGGTGCTAAAATGTAAATTTATATAACATGCCTGCACAATCTGAAATAACAAAGACTAATTGCCAGTGTCTGCTGCATTACCCATGAACAAAAATAGATGATACTGGGCTAAATTATTCTACACATACACTTAAAAAGATTTACTAGACGAGAGCATGCTGCAGAAGGGAAGCAGTAATCTTTTTTTGTAATGACCATGTCAGTATGGATGTTGGAATTTCTGTGTTGGTTTTCAATCAGGTATACCTAAGAGAGTGTGAGGGTTCATAAATAAAGAGTCAAATTCTTCTGTCAGACAAAAGCCCAGTGTGTCAGAGTAGTGGGAAGCAAAGCTGGTGCTGCCGCTCTAATGGATGGCTGGGATTTTCACATGGATTTCACTTTGGAGCTGCCAGTGACGTGCTGTGCAAAAGCAAAGCCTGATATTGGTTTGTTTATATGAACCTTCAGTGTCTGCTGCAAAAGATTGAATGAATCCTTATGCTGTGTGTGCTTTAACAAGTTATTTTACTGAAGCTTGTTTGTTTAAACAAAGGAGCAGCTCATTTTCTTAAATGTGTGATACCCTCAAAACTCAGTGGTCTCAGAATCCACAGTAGCCCATGTGAACAAGCTTATGAGTATATTAAATTGCTTGGCCTGGTGGTGTAAACTACCTTCAAATAATGTGTGGTGGGATTTAGCTGAAGACAAAAATTGCAAGTATTTTCTATTTGAAAAAGGGACAAAGTCTTTAAAGTGAAACAAATTAGACTCAGGGCTTAGACCTTGGTTTCTCTGGGCTTGGTAATTTGCTGTTTAGCAGTGATATGTTGTTCACTCTTCTAGACTTTTTGTAAAATGCCACTTAGAAATGAGAGAATATTTTTAAAAGTGGCACAGACGTGGAGAAATAGAGCTCTTGTATGTGACACTTGGAAGTTCTGCTTTTGCAATGTGTAATGGCGACAAAAATAAAGCCATGACTTTGACATCATTGATTCTGTAAATGCTCAGATCTTTAAATCAAGCTTCTTTTTTATGTGAGAAATGAATCCACTGATGGACCAAATGATAGATAGATGTTGATAGATCCTAAGTGTTCTTATTTATGTAGGAAATGTGCTTGACTCTCATGTTTTACCTACCTGGGACAGCCTCCATGTGCTGCCTTACTTTTGTCTTTTTAAGATAAGAGGACAACAGCTTTTAACACATCCTATTATTTTTATGTTTTAATGTTGAGGACATATATGAAAAAAGTGAAATCCAGGGACCAGATCGCATGGTCATACCAGTAAGAGAGGTATTTGTACTTAATTAATTTAACTTTCATTGGAAAAAGAGGACGTGGCAGCTGCAAGTAGCTGCTGATTATATTCAGCCCCCAGTAGATGGAAATATTGCTACAATGTTAGTGATTGCAATATCATACAGTTTCTCTGTTTCAAGGACCTCACGATTTCCTTCCCTCTGCCTTAGACTGTAACTTGTTGACAACCATAAATCATCTAAGCTGGTATCATAAATATTATTGCAGAATACAAATCTGGTGCCTTTTTTGGTTCTCATTCATTATTCATGTTTACTGAAGTTATACACATATATTGAGTGCCATGAAAATAGGCATTTCTAATTATGCTCAGAATAGAACTAATCTATCTGTAACTGTGTTGGTTATCTGGCAAACTGACCAAAACTGACAAACTGATACACAAGGAAGGAGGAAAACCTTCCCTTGGTCTCTAGTTTTGATTCATGCCTCAATTATATAACAAATTATTTGGTGGGAGGAGGGGACAGCAGTAGAAATTAGGGGTCATCAAATATTTCAGTTGGTATGATGTGCTGTTAAATGTTAAATTAAAAATGTTGCCATTAAATGAAGAAGAAATGGAGGTTTCTTAGAATTATTTGACTGTGGTGACTCTTACTAAAGAAAGCTAAATAAAGGATATACTATGTGTATGTCTGAATATATGTATATAAACATATATATAATAGAAGTAGAATGAAAAACAGAAAAAAGATGGATAGGTATGAAAAAAGAAAGCAGAAATGCCTGGTATATGCTAGTATACTTACATACAATTCAGTAAATAAAAATGGAAACTGGAATAATGTGGGGCAGTTGTACAAACTAGGACTGGATGTTACCTTGTTAGTTTGCCCACAGGCAACTCAGCTTGCACTTATTCCTAACAAAGCTTTGTCTAAATTATTTCTGAAAACATCCAGGGTTAGTCCAGGGGTTCCTTCATTGTCTGCTCTGGAGCTGTCCTGGCCATTAGGTAATTATGGAAATTATCTTGGCTCCTGAGTCTTTCCTGTTTAACTTCAGCCTGTCTTGCACCATCCTAGCTGCAGCTGGCAGAGAGAAGGGCGTGTTCCCATTGACTCCAACTGCTCTGACACTTGGAGGTCCTCTCTAAAGTCACTACAACGTGTTTTAGCGGCAAAATAATAACTACAAGGTCGACCATTGATGTTCTTTGCATGCTTGTCTACTGCCACGTGCATAGGTTGAAAAGGTATGGAGAGAAGAAAATTTTAATTCTGCTGATGCAAAATAAATCCTACAGGAGCCCTACAGTAGTTTTAATTGTATTTTGGATATCAGTTCAGGAGGGGGAGAGGTCTTTCAATAAAAGATCTCTCTCAAATGCGCTGTTTAAAATTATGAATTCTCCCAGTTTGTTTCACCCTTCCTGCTTAAAATTCTGTTTCTTGAGATTGGGAATGAAGGTACTTTTATGCTACATATGATCAGCCTTCCTAAGCCTAACAATAAATTTGCAGTAAGCTGTTTGTAGACCATGGGGGAGGATGAGAAGAGAGGCCAGGGGAGCTGCAGAAGAGATTTACTTACTGATAAAATATTCCATGAACAAAATAAAGGATAAAACTGAATAAATTATTTGCAGCAGTGGCTTGGTTTCCAGCTGCACTGACAATGAGATAGTATGTTTCAATATCATTTGTGAATTAATTTAGAAAGACCTACAGTATTTAAAAAGCTGATGAGAAGGTCACCAATGTAAAACTGCTTTGAAAAACCCAGCATGAGTTTTTTCACAGAGAACACCACATTCTGACATTCTTTTCAAATGCAGTGTTTTTGTGAACACTTTTCTCATGTCAAATTGTTAATAATTTTGCTAAAACTTCATGTGGTTAGAAAAGTATGCTAATACTAATGAATATTTTAATGCATGAAAATGCTTTCTATTCCAAATTTTAAGCCAAAAGAAAAAGAGTAGTGAAATTTGATATTGCAAAATGTCTGTACATCAAAATGTTATTTTTGAAATCTTGAAATAAATTTGAACAGATGCATTAAATTCACACATCAAAGCCTTCTATGCATTTGTACATTAATCTCTACTTTGAGCACTGCTCAGAGTTTCTTTCCTTTCCCAGGGAGATCAGTGCTTGTGGATTCCAAGATTGAACAAAGTAAACTTGAGGGTCTGCTTTTCAAGCCATTGTTGTGGGCTACTCCATTTTCTGATGGTTTAAGGTTAGGAATAGTTCACGAGTAAAACAGAGATGTGGTTCCTTAACAAAAAAAAGCTGTGTTTTCCTCTAAGGTGTGTCTTGCCTTCTGACTTAGAGCCCAAGGTCTGTTACTGCCTTTTGATGTTCAGTTCTGTGGATGCACCTGGACTTCTACAGCTCTGCAGATGCTGAGCCACAAAATGAGCATCCGGATTCCTCAAGAAAATGAAAAACTTTGATCTACCTTGAGCCAGAGGTACTCACGCTTATTTTAACTGCTGCTTTTTTTCTTGTTTCTTTTTCCCTGATGCATTTTCACTCTATGCAATGAGACCACGTGCCTGATTTTTGGGAGTAAGGGCTGGTATTAGGCATATGATATTATATTGCAATTTCTTATAATGGTATCCAGCTCTTAGATTGTTGAATAACACAGGAGTAATAAGATTTCTGGTTTTATCTTGTTTTCAGTTATATGTATATTCATTTTCACTTTTAATAGAGTTTGCTTAGAGGTATTGGTAACATCTAGGAAAAAGTAAAACCTTTTCATACAATACTTTATGCAAAGGACGTTTTGTCAAAGACTTTATTTTATTTTGCTGCATCCTGTCAAAATCAGTTTCCCCAGGAAAAAGGGAAAAAACTCAGGTGTTTGTGTCTCTAGGCCACAGTCATTTGAGGGAAGTAGAATAGCAAGTGATTGGACAAAATAGTGGTGCAAACTCTGGAGAAAAACACATGCATGTTGTAAGAAAAAATAGAAAATTGTGCATGCTTCCTCTGTTGACTTTATGTGTTATCAAGAGGCGCCTTAAACAAGGTGAAATTTGTCCTTTCTTGTGGACTACAACCAAGGAGAACTAATTATCAGGAAAAGTTTTCTCCTAGACTGACAATCAGTCTTTAGGTCAGAATAAAAGATAATGGAAAAGTGTGGTTATTAAGTCTAATACATGATTTCTAGAGAATAAATCTGAGAGGTCATTCAATAGTGTTATCATACAGAAGCATTCAAGCCTGCAGATTGTGATTTGGTTTATAAAATATGCTGAATATTTAACAAATTTGCATCATGTACGCTTCCTTTATCACTGTTGAATCATTAAATGAGAAAATGTAACTCCCAAGAAACTTTAAGATGAAGATAGAAGTGAAACTCTTCCTTCCACAAAGCCAATCTGTTTCTGTGAGAAACAAAATGACAATAAATAAGAACACAAAAAAATTCTCAAAGCCTAATTAAATAATCTTGCAAGCAGGGACTGCTGCTAAAGCATTTTGCCAGCAGGATTTGGGAGCAGAGAGAGCACAGAGGTGGCTGGGTCTAGAGAGCAGCCCCAGGGTGCTGCTGTGTGCTGGCTCTGCCACAGGTGAGTCCTGCCTTTCATTTTTAGTGTCTCCCAGGGAACCTGCCTACCTGAAATCACAAAGGGCTGGCAGAGCTGCTCAGAAAGTTCATCCTCTGCCAGATCAACTGGCAAATGTAACAAAAGGGATGGGTTTGGGGGAATGGAAGTGCAGTGGGGTAAAGAAGAGAGATGGGAGCAAGGAAGAGTTTAACCCAGTCTCTGCACTTTGGGACTGGCCATGGCATGCTCTTATTATTGTTGGTTGTAGGTGTAGAAAAAGGGATTACAGGCAACCTTACCCCAGTAAATCACAGTTGTACTAATTACCAAAGAGGAGGAACAGCCTTGCCCTTAACAGGCTGCAGCTGTGACTAATTAAGATAGGTGTGATAAAAGAGGGCCATGAGGAAGAAGGAATGGGCCAGAGAGACACAAAGAAGAATGGAGCAAGGAAGAGAGTTGCTGCTGAAAAGGAATCGTCTCTGAGGTCAGTCTGGGTCTGGTAGGGTTGGTGCCAGCAGGCTGAGCTGGTGGAACCTGTGTTCAGCATCTGCAAACTCATATTTGCAGCCATAGTACAGCAGGGGATAACCAGCAGTCAGTCTGCAGCTGGACCATACAGTGGGAGCTTGCTGTGGTCAGTCAGGATGGCAGAGCTGTAAGGAAGGATAAACTGGGATCCTTTTTGTGTTATTAACTGGGAGTCTGTGTCTTGGCTTGTTTCTGCTCCTTATGAGAGGTCTACTGCAGCAGTTATTTTTGTTTGTTTTATTTTTTTAAAAAGGTTGATAAGTCTTTGTCTCAAATATTTGGATTTTTTTGTTGATTTTTTGTTGTTTTTGTTTTTTTTTCAAGGAACTTTGGCTAAGCTTTCATAAGCAAACCATTGAATTGCTTTCTAGTGTTATTAGGTGCTTAATTTTAAACATCCTTGCTGCATAAACAAATGCATTGCATGTGACCCTGAAAATCAGTTCATCACCCCACATACAGAATTTTAGAACAGAGTGTTCTTCACTCTTTGTGCCTTTCCTTGCATGCCAGCAGGTATCCCTTATCTAATGATTCTTCCTGTTCCCCTGTGGGCAGTTTCCAACACATTTTTGGAAGGGTTCTGCCCTTTGAAGGGAATATCTTGAATTGAAATTAGGTTTCAAAAAGGTTGAAGGCTTTTATTAAATTTCAGACATATGCTCTTGAATGCCTTTGAAAATTTGGGTGCAGTGACACACAGAATCCAAAGTATCTCCTCTGCCATGCTGCCTGGTGTAAGCTATTTTAATGGGCTTCAGTATGTAGGTAGAGGGGAGGAGAATTTGTCTATTGTGATTCACTAATACAATTTTTTTCTTTAAGTTTATGGATTAATGCTTAAGTGTATATATATAAAAAAATTGTCTTGTTTCCTCCCTCCTTTGACAAACAGTGAATGTGTCACAACTCCCTCTGATTTTACAGAGGTGTTGGAAGGAGAAACAAACACTTCTTTGCTGAAGGAAGAGTTTTAGAACATTTTTTTAAAAACTGTTTCAAATAGAGAAATTTAATCTTTTTTTAAAAAAAAGATTGTTCAATCCATGATTTTTCTTTTAGCAAGGGATTAAATAAGAACTTAGAGAGGCAGCATTAATTTAAAATCAGTTCTTTATTTTAGAAAAATTAAAGGTTTTCTCCTTGGACTTCTCTAAAAGCTGTGGTGTGATTTGAGGGGTGGGTTTTTATGCCTCTCTTTTCTCACTGTGAAATGCCCCTATTCCTGTAAACTGCTTTTATGAAATAACTTTCAGCTTCTTTTGGAATAAACTTTTGAAGTGTGTTCTTAGAGCAGCTCTTTTTATGGGAACTTGTTCACAAAGAACAGAAATGAAGAGCATAACATTGGCAGGGTTCTCCTGGATTGTGGCATGCACCTCAAGATTTTTGTTATTTGTCAAATAATTTTCAATGCACTGAAGTATGGAGAAGGAATGATTGAAGCAGTTCTAGGGAATTCTAGCTGGTTGGAAGTGGTATTGTTCAGCTCTTTTGTTTTAATGATTGCGAGAAAGTGGATCTAGGTGAGTGTTATCTTTGGAGCTGAAGGGAGGCCTTAAACTTGGCCAGTTCAGAAAACGTTTTGAAGCTGAAGAATCTCTGTAGGTACAGGGAGAGCAGCCAGAGCTGTGCTGCCCTCCCTGCTGAAACATTTCCGTAGCCTTGTGTGCCACAGTCTGTGCTGGAACGATGAGAATCGTGTTCGAGTGTATGGAGAGCAGGCTTGCTGATGGGCTGTAGGCCATAGATGAGAGTTCATTCATGGTTCAGTTCTTGATCTAGTTCTTTGTGATGTCAATGTTTAATTTTTTCAAGGGAATAGGAGAATATGCCACTGCTAAATCTAGGGATGCTGTTGATATTTCACTTGATCTCTAGCATCTTGTTGTAAATACAAATCCTTGGCAGACACAACTGGCATTGAATGAGTATAATACATCCTATTTGTATTTTGGGATGCTGTGGTGAGAAGAAAATGGCAAAATAGAAGCTTAATTTGGACAAAAGGTTTGCACTTTCTTTAAAGGGAGCAGTGCTAGATCTCGCAGGAATTTTAGTTTATTTTCCCTGACAGTGTAAGCCATTAATGAGGGCTTTAAACTAAAGATACTCGTGAAGGGGACTCTCAGTCCATCCCACCCCTACCAGTTTGAATCCAGTGCCAGCAAGAGATGCCTGGAGGAAGAGGGGACTACAACTCCCATTTTGGAAAAGGGAGGAATAGGAAGACTCAAGGAACAGGGTCAGTCAGTCTTGCCTCTGTGCCTGGCAAAATGATGGAGCAGATCCTCCTGGAAATTAGGAAGACACATAGAAAATGAAGAGGTGATTAGTGACAGCCAATGTGGCTTCACTAAGGCCAAACCTGGCCTTTTCTGATGAGGTTACAGCATTTGGTGTGTGATGGGAGGGTAACAGACACCTTCTGGAGTGGAACAAAGCACCTGCCATGGTCCTGCTCAACATCCCGGTCTCTGAACTGGACAGATGTGGGCTTGATGGACGGAGGGGGGCCTGGGATGACCTCAGAGCCCCTCCCAGTGCCTAAAGGGGCTACAGGAGAGCTGGAGAGGGAGCTTTGGCTTGGGCACGGAGTGATAGCACAAGGGGGAATGGCTTTAAACTGGGAAAAGGCAGGTTTTTATTAGACATTACAAAAAATCTTCCCTTTGAGAGTGGTGGGGCAGTGGAACAGTTTGGTGGAAAGGTTCTGGCCTTCCCATCTCTGGAAGTGTTCAAGGCAGGTTGGGTGGGGCTTTGAGACACCTGGTCAAGGGGAATTTGACCAGGCAGGAGAATTCTCTTTGGCAGGAGAATGGAACTAGGTGATCTCGAAGGTCCCTTCCACCCCAAACCATTCTGTGATTCTATGATTTGCTATTTTCAGGCTGAAATCTGAGTTTACAGATACTAAAATAATTGTTAGAGAAAAAGGACTGTCACTTTCTTGCAGATATCACACAAATGTTAATTATTATACTTCTTTCTATTTTTCAGACCAAGGAGCAATTTGCTGAGGGAGGGACAAGTGTCTTGAAAGGCAAAATAATTTTTAAAAAATAAAGTATATCAACTTTAGGCACAGATGATGTGGATATTTATGCTAATGATGATTGTGTCTAGGGGAATGTGTACTGTGGTTGTCATTGGCAACTTAACATTAGGTTCTGTGGGTAATTGCAGCTGGTACTGTGTCTGACTGGTAAAAGCAGTATCAGAATTCTGTAGGTAGAAGAAGTGACTAATAGTAGGGTTCTTAGTGCCTCCCACTGCAAAACAGCATTTCATTACAGCACCTTCTAAATATATCTCATCATACATTTATCTTTTCCTGTGCTGATTGACTCCCATTCTCCTGAGATGTGTTTAAATGTCATTTAATCTCTCAGTGGCAGAAATGTTGATAGTTTATCCTAGAAAGAAAATGGCATTGAAAAATATTTTGAAAAGGTAGAATTTCAAGTCAGTTTGGTTTTTGTGCTGGCAAGTGCTAGTTCTAGTATTATGTGTAAATTTTAGTAAAAGGAAATGACATTGATTTGAGAGCATATTTGGAGAATATTGGCAGATTGTCCTGTAAATTTGTTTGCAATTGTCAAGGTAATGCATTATTGCTCTCCAAATGGTTGTTTTGCCATTTTTTCTTTACTGTAGCTGCAGAAAATATTAAATGTGTTTGGAAAGGAAAAAGCTGAGCACACCATTATGCCTTAACAACAGATACATTCAATGACAGATGGCTATGCATGTTGAGTGTTGTTTCAAGCTATAATTGGATGCTTATGTAAGTATGCTTAGTCAAATATGTGTAATTAAGCTATCTTGTTAGGCAGGCTAACTTACAGGGCAGGCCAGGTCTCAAAGATGTCAAAAATAATGGTTATACTGGACTTGTTCTTTTGAAACACTTACCTAAACAAAACCCAAATAGAAGCATCTGCTGTTTTCAGTTATTGCTGTTTACTGCAAGGCCTTCAAAATCAGATGAAGATGAAAATTAAATGACATAAAATGCCATGGGAGGTTTTGTCTGCTCTATTTTTAAACCTCAAACTAAGGCATGTGTCTGAGAGAGAGAATGAGAGAGTCACAAGTGACATTTATTCTTAACGTATCTGGTGGCTTCCTTATTGTAATGAGGTGTAATAGAAGTACAGAAATTTCCAGCTGAAGCTGGAAACTGGTGGACACTAAGCCTGGAAAAGTGATATGGTTGTCTGATATCCATGCTTATTAACACACTGAATTTATTATGAACTTAGGGAAAACTACATAGTCAATGAGCACAAGGTGCTCCTGTTTCCTGCTGACCAGTGACCCCAAGCTGAGAAATATCAATGTGCTGTGCTCATCTGCTCTTGCTGTGATGTGGAAGGAATGTTTTCTCCGTGACACAAAATGTTCTTGACGTCCAGGGTTGACAACAGTACTGGGACATTTTTTGTTTGGTCACCTGTGAGGTGGCCTGACCTAGAACTGTTTAGCATCAGGAATTTTTTCTCTTAATTATTCAGTTCAATTTGCCACTGCTCCTTTGCTTGTAGAGAAAGCCTTCATTCTACTCTCATATTATAAAAATAGAGAAAAGCAGCAATTTTGGAAGAGCTCCTTGTGTTCAAACCAAGTTTGATTAGTTGCTATATTAACATGAAACTTGGCTTAGGTCTTTAAATTAAAGTGCTGAACTTGTCAAAACTATGAAAAATGTGTTCTGTGCTTGTATTTCTATTACCCTCACTTCAAAATGTGATTGTTAGTGGTTAACACATTCTTTGTGGACTTGCCCAGAAACCAACGTTTACACATATAGGCCAAAGTGTTTTTTGTCATAGTTAAGAATAAACATCACTTCTACCATCAATGTAACATTAGGAGAAGTATAAACCAAGACTTATATTTCAGGTTTAAACTAGGAGGATTATTTTAAGTGCTTGCATGTTTTCTATGCACAAATCATACCAACTTTAAACAGAAGCCTGTTGGAGAGAAAAAGAACTCCTGCACGATTCAATATGAATCAAACAAAAAAAGCTGTTTATTGTGCTACTGAATGTTATTTATATTTACTTATCATAATCACATACTGGTTGATTGGTAGCTCTGCGTTGTCCATGTGTCTTTTGATTGGTGGCTCTATTTTGTCCACCAGGCAAGCATGCATCCTTTTCCTTGTAATTGTCACTTTACATGGAGTGACACCCAATGACTGTCAGCAATTTTCTGCTTCTTGTGAATTTTTGATACACAAAGATGTCTTTATTTTAGTCACAGAAGATTAGGCTGCTTCACTTAATTTGTGTCCATCGTCCTGTAAATGTGACCCCACTGAAGCCCTCTTCTGGCAGAATGTTTTTAATAATGCCAATATTTGATAATCTCTTCACATACTTTCCTACAGCAAGATGGGTTTGTAGGAGGTGCAGAGATCATTTGCACTTTTTCTTCTGACTGTGGTCTCTAAAAGAGCATTTGCTGGCGCTCTACCCATGGCTGGATTCTCTACTGTAGATAGAAGTGAAGGATTACATGTAAAACATTACTATATTTTTGTGTCTTTGGAAGTTTTGTTGTCTGTTTAGAACTGTGTGGCCAGAAATTTGTGCTGTTTTCCCCAGGAATTGCATAAGGCTAATACTGTTTCTGAACTATTTCTGAGAGGACATGCTTCCTAATTAAGTGCTCTAAGTTCAGGCTTTCCAAGCATCTTCCTGCATCCAGTCTGGAGTCTTGAGCAGTCACAAGGTAATTTCAAGTTGCTGGGAAACCAGGAAATGCAGTAAATTGGAAAAATATCAGTATTTTCCCCCATAATTCTTCTCACGTCTTTACAAATTCTGACATATGAATTACCCTTGTTTTCTGTGCATCACCAGTAAGATTAAAATGTCAGGACTTTTAAAAATTGATTTCCCTTCAAATAAAAAGACAACATACATACTGTTGTAATTGTCATATTTAGATTACATAATTGGTTAGAAAATAAGATGGAGCATTAACCCTTGATCTTGGTAATTTCAAGTACCTTTACCTTCCATAGGTATTGATTTTCAAGGAGTATTGTTTGATACAAATGCTAAGCTATAACTAGAATTCTGTTTCTAAGGTGAATTTTTCATGTTACCTTAACTCTGTGGCTAGGTCTAAGAAAAAATAGAGCCCTGCAGTGTTGCTTACAATTGAGTGTTGACACTTGGTAACAGTAATGAATTTATTCCATACAGATAATGCCTTCATTTAGAAGTTTATGTATTTTAAACAAGAAGACCAAGTAGCAGTATTTTCCTGTTGCTTACACAATATTCTGAGTTGTAAGGGACCCATGAGGATGATGGCCCCTAAGGGCCACTCCTACAATCTCACCATGTGGCTGAGGGCATTGTCCAAACACTCCTTGTGCTGTCGGGCTTGGGGCTGTGACCACTGCCCAGGAGTCTGGGCTGTGTTCCAGTGTCCAACCACCCTCTGTGGGAAGAAATTTCCTCTACCATCCAACCTAAACATCTCCTGCCCCAACTTCATCCCATTCCCTGCCACTGGTCATGAGAGTGAAGAGATCGGTGCCTGCCCTCAGCTGCTCCTCTGGAGGCTTCTCCTGCAGACCCTGCCCCATCTTTGCAGCCTCCTTTGGGTGCTCTCTAACAGGTTTATACCTTTGTACACAATACAGGTACAGAAAAAGGTTTATACCTTTGTACACAGTCCCCAAGTCCTCAGATACTCCTCAAAGCCCCTCATGACCTGCTGCAGAGCAGAGATCCAGCAGCAGCTCCTGGCCTGGTGTCCCCAGCAGCTCCCGGCCTTGCTGATGGTGCCCTCAACTCGTGCAGCCAGATTGGTGAGGAATGTGTGAAAGCAGAGTTTGGGGCAGTTTGGTCTGGCTGGGATGCACGGCCATCTTCTGTGAGCACTCAGGTTGCTGCTGAGAACTTTGCTGTTAAATTTGCTTTAGTACCAGATGAGACCTGAACAAAGCCTTAGCTTCACTAAGGTGTAAGGCACTGGAAAAGATTTTCAATCTTTGCTTTCCCCACTGGTTTGAACAAAAATATCTTCAGTTGAAGGAAATTCAGGTGTTTTATTTTTTTTGGTATTAGTTTTATCAAATACATGTCTTCTTGGATATGAACTTTTCATCCTTGGGAATAGAGTATTGAAAGAAAAAAAGCTACTTCTTTTCTGCTCCTACCTTCCTAGACAGAAGAGGGATAAAGCATTTTTGGAGATGCTTTCCTTGCATCTTCAGACAGTCTTTTGTTCTGCTGTTGTCTATAGTTTTCAAACAGTTAGGAATGTCTGCATTAGTTTTGACATGGTCAAAGATTCTTTATTTTTTTTCTTGCTTTCAGTAAATAAAAAGAAAACCTTACATTTTTGATGTTGCTATTAATGTGAGGGAGACAAATATCCTGCTTGTATTTCCTAGCACAGTTCATCTCACTTTGAAAAGAAAAGCAGTATTATGCTTCCTTAAAAAAAAACAAACCTGAAACCTGCATGCCCCAGTACAAATAGACATCATCCTAAATAAAGGAAAGGCTTCTTTGGATGCTATGCTAAATTAGCTTGGGCAGCTAGGAGACGTTAAAGATTGAGTTAATTCTTCTGGGATATGGGATTGTTGTGATGCTTTTTTAAAAACGAAACCCGTAATTGTAAAAAACCTCTAACGAATCAAATAACAACCAGAAAAAAAACACCTCAAAGACTATTCAAAATTTATTTGGTATTTAAAAATTTACTCAGTTCTAAATAAATGGAGCCCACAACTTTGTTTTGATTACTAAGCACCTTTGACACAATCTTCATTTTCAATCTTTTAATGTGTGTGCTGTACAGCAGCTTGTGCAGTTCTAAGTTACAGCAGTAGTGTTATCTGTATAGCCCAGAGAGATATTTGGAATAAAACAACAACATAGAATTTTGAAAAATTTGGATTTGGTTATGGAAGCCCTTGTAACTATCTTGGTGACTATTCTTGTCATTGCTTTATTCTTAAAATATGCTTTTAAAAGAGGAGTTCATCCATATCCTCTCCAAGTCATTGTAGAGATGCAGTCATTTTTCACTTCAAATCCTACCTTTAGAAATGTTTGGAAACGTAGTCACCATCTTTTAATCTTTTTCCTCCTTGTGAATATTTTCTGCTAGTTTGAAAGCCTTAATTCTATTATGACAGCTTTGCCCTCTTCTCTCTTCAATTGCTAATTGCTCTGTCCTCATCCCCATGCTGTTCTCAGGCATACCTGCACGAGCAAATGTATCTCACATATGTAAATCACATATTATTGCCACTAGCCAGCTGTATGAAACACTTTGTTTCCTCGCCAAACACAAATTTGTGCTTCATAATGTACATAAAAAAATGGTCTCTTGTAGTCCAAATACTGTATTTAGGATTTCTGGCCTGGGAAGTAGGTGTGACTTTAGAAATAAGAATATATAAATTTATAAACAAACCAACATACTTATCTTTTTCAAGTTAGGTGAGGATGCAAAATTGATCAAAGTTTTGCTGCTAAATCAAAGTTATAACCTTTTTGTTCCCCTCTTCAAAAATAAATGCAAAACCAGAAATCACTTTCTATTAATCGCTTTTTATCAAACTAAAATCTGTGTTGTAGCATCTGTGCTCTGGTATTAGGATTTATTTTGCATTTATGGGGATACATCTCTATAAATATCTAGTAATGAGTGTTTTAGATGTAATTTGTGGCTGTCTGGTGAATTCAACCATTATATTTATCATAATTTTGTGTGCAGTTAAAACTATTTATGGAAATATAAATTCATTTGGTGGTAACTTCTGTCAGGCAAAGTATTTCACAAAATAATTTCTATCTTTCATTCTTTCAAGTTGGTGTGTATATCCATATCTAGCTACAGATGGATAGATATCAAAATATATATAAAATAAAAGCATTTATGTGCATTTTCTCAAAAACTAATCTAAAGCTGCCAGCTACGGAAAACAAAATAAAAATCTTAAGTTTATTGTATTTTAAATTAGTTTGGAATTTTGTTGGAATAAACTTTATTCAAGAGCTCCAGCAGTAAATTCCAGGTACTGCTTACTCAAAATATTGCATGCTATTCAAGTGGAGATGTGCACAGCTGCTCAGCAGAGTTTTTTTGGTTAATGGTCTTTCTGGGAATGTGGCAGTGTTAATTTAAAGTTTATGTGTATTTTCTTGCACCTAATGTTATGTAAATGTATGTGTTGTAAAAGATTCTGGGACTTTAAAAGCTGCTAAATGTGAGTTTTGTAAATTATTTCTGTAAAGCTTGATATTTCTGGTGAAGACAGTGGAACCTTGCTGCTTTTTATTTTGCTGATAATTGTTCCTATAAGAATATAAACAGTTTGTATAAACATTGCATAAACAATGAAAAGGAGAACCTCACAATATGTCTAAGCCCATTTGGACATATGTTCAGCACAAGACAATTTCATGCAGACTCCTGCAGTTATAGCCTCAAAGTCACTGATGTGTGTGAAGTTCTTATTTCATATTTCATGTCTAATTGGGAAGCTGCAGCTACCATACTTTTAAAATTTAATGAAACATTGAGCCTATTTAAAGAAACCCTGATTTTACATTGAGTTGAGATGCAGTAAAATTTGCACTTATCTCCTCATGTCTCCAATATTTTTATCAAAATTAAACCAGCATTTATCAGCAAATGCAAATATCTAATGGTCTCTTGATTTTTCTTTCATCCTGAAAATTTTTCTTCTGTCTTGTTGATCAGTTTCTTCAAAAATTGAGGCAGATTCTTTGAAAAGCTTATCCCAGCTTAAAAAGCTTTTCTGTTAACCAGGAGTGCTTATTAAGGATGTAAAATTTCGTGAGAAATGTTTTAGTGTGGTCAGCAGATGAAAGCAGTTGGAGGGTGATGATTTAGAAGCTGTTTAACCCTCAGCACAGAAGCTAAAATCATTGTTAGAGAGAAAAGGGATGTTTTTATATTCATCTTATAAAGGTTTTTTTGGAAGAGAAGGGTGTTCTTAACTTGAGTTCCTTGAAACAAAATGGGAATTCCAGGGGCAGAGATGAAATATTTACTGTGTGATAGAATTGTGGTGAAGGTGAGGTTTCAACATGCCATTTTCTCTAGAAGGTATGTGTGCCATGTAAGAGAAAATTTTGAAATTGTTTTTTATGATACTCAGGTGAAGTTATTTGTGTGTAAAGTAAAAATTTTGCCAAAAAAGTATAGTATCCAACTTATAAATGCAGTGCTGGAAGAATGACCTAACCTTTCTGAATTAAAATGAAAGAGCAACAAAATCATCATAAATAGGTAGTGGTCTGCAGTTAGCTCACCACCCTTAGTTATTTTGTAGAAGTTATCTCATTTAGACTAAGGGGATATTTCTGAAACATATGAGAATATTTTACAAGTATTTTTCAACTATTACCATTGGGGAAAAATCTGTAAGGTCTTTTGACAATTGTCTTATGCCCTGGAAGGGTCAGAACAATTGCAGAGATGGAATATCTGACTTGTAAGAATATGCATTTGAACTTCAAAGCACAATTCTTTTTAAGCTGACAAAAATCAAACTCTTACACATTTACAAGTCTTATTAAACATATTACTAAATGGCTCAGAACTCTTTATTTTTTGTGCAGTAAAGCTTGTCTTCATCACTGGATGTCAAGGTGATCTATAAAGGAATTATGTGGTACAGCAATTTGTCATGTTGGGATGCTGACATGTAAAAAATCAAATGGTTTGCCAAAGATTACTCAGTAGGCTGATGGAGAAGCAAGAATAGGCTTTAATCTCTTCATTCTGACTCACTCCAGTCCCATAACCATTGGGCCATGGAATGAAATGTGAAGGATTGGAGACGTTTTATTACGTGATACTGCTCCTCTCTTCCTGTTCTGTCCTGTGTTCTTAATGTGAGTATATGTTGTTTGACAGCTGACTGAAACATATACACGTTTTTATTTGCTTATGTAACATTAAATCTTGGGTATCCTTTGCTGGTAACATTTTTCTTGTTTCCTAAACTAAACAGGAATGCAGCTGTCATACTTTCTTGCTTCATATATCATTTACAGAGCTTAATCAAGATTATTATCTAAAAGTCTGTGCTTAATTTCCAAAATTTCATGTTCTTGAAATCCATGGAAATGAGAACTAAGCTCCAAATTCATCCCAAGATCTGAGCTTTTCCTTTGAAATCTGGATGTTAATCCTTCTTAAAGTTCAGAAGGGTTAGAAATGTGGATTCACATTCATGATTTATGTAAACAGAATAATTACTTATGGCTTCCAAACTCTTCCAAAGAGACAAATGTAATTTTTGTCTAGAATTTTGTCATAGGAGTGTGGGTTTTCTTAATTAAGCAGGATTTTAGGAACACTGACTAGTAATACCAGTGAAGTCTAGATGTGTATATGCATTAATATCTTATTTTCAATGACTGCACCATCACAAAAACCCTTCTGCTTTTCTGAAGTATTTAAGAGTCTATGTATACACCTTTCAATTTGGACTTTTGTGTTTGTATCTAGTTTGTTATTGGAAAAAGCTCTTTTAACTACACAATCTTCTCCAAGTGAACAAATATCTTCACTTGTTCATGTGGCATTGCAGATAATGGACCTTGTGCTCCCACCAAGCTGCAGGTCCAGGAGATCATTTGTTACCTCTAACAGGCACGTGTAGATTTTTCAGTGGCAAGAGAGTGAAAATCTGTGTGTAAACACCAAAGCACTCTGAAGCTTGCAGCAGGGAGGTGTTTACATTTGGAGCTAAGAGTGCATTAACTGGGATAAACCAAGTGACTGCCTGCATTATGCACAGAAAAGGGAGGGTGAGGGTGGGAGATAGATGGGCATGGAGAAGGGAGTCCAGAAGGGCCTTGGGAGATTGAGTTTGATTTCTTTGGGGATTTTCCTGCAAGACTACTGGCAGACTAACTCACAGTATTCAGGGCAGGATAGGAGAGGAAAGGGGGGTGGCATTGAAGAGTTTTTCAAGAGGCAGTAAGAGCTGGCCAGACAATGGTCATTGACATGTTTCACTTAGAGACTTTGGGGGAAGGAAAGGTTTGGCTGGCAGGGAGGGAGAAGTGCTGCAGAGCTGGATGGTGCCAGGCAGGTGCTGCCAAGTCAGGGTTGGGAGCTCTGTGCAGCTCTAGCCACGACACAGAGCACAGTGCTGCTGGGGAGATCTGGGCTCAGCCTTTCAGCAGGGATGTAACAGTCCAGGAGAACCAAAATCACAAATTTATCTCCTTTTTTTCCTAAAAATGCAGTCACTTTGAAACCAAAATATTGAGATTGCTCTGTTATTGCTGGATAAAATAAGTAGCTGTAACTGGAGTCAACAAATTCATGTTGCAGTCCTGAATGTGCATTACTGTTTCTATCTTACAATTAGTCTGAGTATTCAGCACTTACCATATATGTGCTATATTATCTTTGATATTGGTTTTCTTCCCTCTGGAAGGGACAGCATGTCTTCCCCTTTGATTTATTTGAATAGTAAGTGGCAAGATAAACCTTCTATCTGTCTATGTGGAAATGAAATTACAACACAGGAAGCAGTGACACTGCAGCTGGAGTTTACAGTTTCTGTGTTTAGTCAAGTAAAATTGCTTTTATCTGTCTAGATTTAGAATGTTTCTACCATGTGGAAAGGGGAAAATAACCTTAAAAAAAATAGTCCTCCCAACCTCTACAATATCTTTATTTTTTTTGAGATGCATGATGGTTCACCAAGAGGAGTATGATATTTTAGAGTATTGAAAATGAAACATCCTGTGTTTGTACCTCTTTTTGAGATTGTTGCAGTGTACAATGGGAAAGTCAAAATCTGAAGGTTCTCATACAAGCTGACCAAAAAAAAAAGATCTTTGTATTTTTGCATTTCACATTCTTGGCCTTTGTTTGGCAACATCATTCTGAAAGAAAGATAGAGAAGCTAAGAGGAAAGAATGGTTCCAGCAGTTTGCACTAAAAATTGTACCTGACACAGATACGATGCTGGATCCCCTTCAGAAGAACATTGTTTAGTGTTGTGTGGGCTTGGCAATTTAGTCAAGAAAAAATAATTTTAAAAAGCCTCTTATCCTAGATTGTCTTTGCTAGATTAGAACTCCAAAATGGCAGCTGTGAAAGGAAAAAGAACATTCTCTGAGAAGGCCATCAGGGGTGTGGTTTTTCCTCTCACTGCAGCGTTGCTTGCTGTGACAAAGTGCAGTGCTGGGGAGGAATGTGGAGCCACACTGGGCAGGAGGCTTTTGATAATATCAGTGCAACAGTTTTGGACCAAGGTCTGCTACAGTTTTGGTGATTTCCAAATGCTTTTCAGTAGTAGTGTTTCAAATCTGGCCTTAGTTGCACACGATTTTCTCTGTGGCATAGATAAACCAGGGATATTAAATACAAACTTCTGAAACAACTGTGCTCAGTCCTCAGGGGCTGGACAGCACAGCTCCTTGCTATCCTGCTGGGTTACTCTAGGCAGCACATTGCATTGCTCTTTAGTATTGTCACCTATGAAGTTCAGGAAGTTCTACAAAAGATGGGGAAAATAGTGGAACAAAGCCTTTCTTAACTTGAAAATTATTTTTATGTAACTTAAGTACATACTACTTAGTTATGGAAAAGTCTGAAAGTCTGACAAAACAAACACAAATACTCTGTAGCTGCAAAATTTCATTTCCTCCTTCTGTGGTACAGATTCTAAGATGAAAACAATGTGTAGCAGTTGCCTTGAAAATGTTCTCAGTATCTGAAAGTATTTAGAAGTCATTAAGACTTGGTCTACAGGCAACCAATGTTCATGTCCTGTGGGGGGAGAGAGAAAGGCTTCTTCAGTACAATATTAGTTCTGTTTGAAATGTTTAGATGAAATAAAAGCTTTTCTAACTGCTCTTAGGCAAACTGTATGTAGCAGGTGCTTAAATTCAGATGAAGAAAACTGATACACCCTGATGACCTTAACAGCTGCTCCTCTGAGTAGATTTTCCTCTCCTATCTCCAAAATGCTTTTATGGTCATATGCTGGAAATTAATTAGATGCTCACTGCTGACATTGACTGTACTATTCTATTGAAATAACTGGAGGAAGATTAGGAAGGTAGAAATAACCTCTATGAAAATACTGTGCAGTACCAGTTTGCTGGAGCCCTGGGCACGGAGGATTTCAGACTTTCTGTGCTGACAGGGACTGATCTTCAAAAATGCTCTGCATTTGACCTGAGGCCATGGAAAAGGCCTCCAAAACTGAGTGATAGCTCTGAGATTATGAGTGTGTAGTTGAATAGAAGCTTGTTATCTCACAGGGTGAAAAATTCAGGATTTAAGGTTTTTGGGATATAGTAATATGTATGTTACAAGATGGAGGGTTTAGGGCATAGGTTAGTCCTTCACAAGTTTGAGTGATTTTTGTGTGGCTGGTTGAAAAAAATTCACCATGCAGAGCACAGGTGGTTAGTTATTGGGTTCAAAGTAAAAATAAATTAGTTGGCACCTCATAATTGGGTAGTTTAGGCTTAAAAAGACCTTGAAGACAGAACTCTGGGCTCCATTTCTGCTCTGTTAACTTGGTGTGTAGAAGCACTCATGGTCAGTGAGGCTGTAATATAAATAAGAAATAATAAACATCTAAACCCAAACATGAATTCTCTAATGCTTTTAATCCTGACCCTGAGAAGAAGAAGCCAAGGGGTACGCCTCACCAGCTGACAACTTTTGCTACAGAAAACCTGAAATCAGTGTTTTTTCTTTTTTAATCCTTATAAAAAAGGTGTTGTAGGTATGCAACTCTCATCCATGTGGAGTTCCAATCTGAAAAAATCTTAGCTGTTAATCTTTAACTTGGAGAAGGAAAAATTTTAGCACATAAGAATCATGTTAAATTTGGGAATCATGTTAAATTTGGTGACAACATTAAGCATGGATAGTCTAAAAGATGCATTAAATAGTTAAACTTGGTTTTAGTGTGAGTTATTTTTGAAGCAGAAATGTGGAAATTCAGGGAATGTAAAATGACAAATTTAGCAATGTAAGATCAAAGAGACATGAGAATAGGGGAGAAAGAAGTGGGTATCTTTAAAGCACATTCTTCTACTCTGACAACACCCTAAAGATTTCTCCCCAGCCTAGAAAAATGTGAATTTTCTTATATCATAAGAAAGTAAATAAGAGTTTTTTATGAAGTTGCTGCAGTGAGTTAGTAGCTAATTGTACAGTATTTAAGGAAAAAACCCACCCTTTAATGATTTTTTTTTTTAGTAACAATGGAAACCTGTGGTAAATGAATCTCACTGAAACCACTTGCTTCTGCTTGTCTGTCATACCCAGTAGAAGGAATCAATATGAAAAAACCTGGAATAACTGGCATGTATTATAAATAAAGCTGTCTTGGGGAACTACATAATGATTCATCAAAATAGACTGTTAAGTGTTCACTATCATCAGTCATTTCACTTAGTTTTGGTTTAGCAAAAATATGCTAACATATTAGCACACAGTATTATGGATGAAAAAGGAACTTTGAAACATCTTTCACTTAAACTTTGAAAAATGTAGAGGACCTCAGGCTGCAGAAAAATGACGTGTAACTCAGAACACTGCAGATTAATAACTCTGTAGCTTTATTTATAGCTGTTGTGCATTTTTGCTTTGCTGTTGAACTTGACCAAGTGAACTGTGGGTTTAATTTTCTTTTTGTGTTTTATTCAGCCTTTTAATATGCTGGTGACATTTTAATTTATGTACTTAATATTTCATAGAGTTGTTCAAGTTGGAAAAGACCTTTAAGATTGAGACCAGCACTGCCAACTCTACCACCAAACCCCAAGCACCACATCTGCACATCTTTTCAGTATCTCCAGGGACAGTGACTCCACTGCTTCCCTGGATATCCTGTTCCAGTGCTTGACAGACCTGTCAGTGGAAGAATGTTTTCTGATATCCAGCCTGAACCTCCCCTGGCACAACCTGAGGATGTTCCCTCGTGTCCTATTGTTTGGGAGAAGAGCCTGACCCCCACCCAGTTACAATCTCCTTTCAGGGAGCTCTAGGGAGTGCTGGCATCCCTCTGAGCCTCTTTCTGTGGGGGCTGAACCCCCAGCTCCTCAGCTGCTCCCTGCAGGCTCTGCCCAGAGCCTGTGTGTGGGACCTTGGCTGCTCCTGTCCCCTCCAGCTCCATCCCTTGCTGGCAACTGCGGGCTCCTGGTGGGACCCCAACCTCCCCCTGGGGTCCCCCAGTTTGGCAAAGCCCCCTGTGGACTGTGCTGGAGTGCTCTGCTGTGAGCCAGAGGGGAGAGACTCTGCTGAGATTAGACCCAGACTAGTGAAAAATAGAAGGATTGAAAAGAGTATTGCTTTGGAATAGCTGTAAGGACTCTTATGAACAGATGGTCTGATTCTGTAAGGTTAATTATATCATGATCTTAATTGATCACAGCAGGACTGACCTTTTACTGACTCATAAAATAATTTCATTTAGAGATTCTTCCGTCAAACTTTGATTTTTATTTTATTTTTGCCTTTCTTTTTTCCTTAGGTCAGACATCCATATGCTCTGTATGCTGTGGAGAGGCTTCAAGAGATGAAAACATAATCATGTGCTGGCAAAGTTGACACCAGTGATTCCACCAAGTGAGATCACAGGAATTAGATGTGAACTTTTGAACTGGTGAGTCCAACCCTTATTCTTCTCAACATTTATCCCATGTCTGTGTTGTATTCTCCTCCTAATGTCCATGGGTTTTGTTCCCAACAATATATTCATTCATTCAGCAAATCAGGTTTTTAGTGAATTATCTATCTTCTGGTATGTCATGAGGAAATTTGCAAATTTTATCTGGGCAGGTTAAGTTATGTACTTCCAATCATAAGACCCAAGTAATTTCTTTGACCATTTCTGTTAAGAGTTTGTCTGGGATTTTTCTGTTTAATACTTCTCAAGACTCGTTATACCCTTGTGGTTAGGACTTTATTTCTTCAAATATCAATGCACAAATGTTATCCGGTTTTTCACTTTAGTGCATTTTTTTGCTCTAATTATGCCTATTGGGAACTTTAACTGTTGTATCTTAAATGTCAAAATACCACGTAAATTACTGCTTCCTATGGGACAAGGATTGTTTACTACTCTGAAAAGCCATGAGACAAGATGATCAAACCATGAACAGAGAAAACACAACTAAAGCAAATATTTAATGTGCATTTTCATTTAAATAAAAACCGCTCTGTAGTTCTGAAGGTTTTTGCTTTTGGTTTTTTTCCTTTTCTGTTGTTTTTTTTCCTGTTCGTTTTCTTTGATCAAGTGTTAAGGAAATGAAGTTGTGTGGTTGTTGCTCTGACTGCTTTTTGTTTGTTATTGCCTATTGTGTCTGTTTTAGTCTGCAGCTCTTCCAAACTTTTAAACAGTGTAACATAATGAACTGATCAGGTGAAGTGCTTCGATTCTTGATCCAGTAACTACCACTAATGAGAAATGAAATGCTGTAAATAATCAAGCCTCTTGGGGAAACAAGATGTTTTTGAAGAAAAAGGAGCACTGGGCCATTATTTGCTTCATAGTTCTGTCATTCCTAAATGTGCCAATATAATGGCTCAGCAGAAGGGAATGTGCTAAAGTACTCGTTGTGCATCCCAGGTGTTTTACAGAGTGACAGTGGAAAGCATTCAGCTCTGTATGGTTGCATTTTTACATGGAATAACACTGAAATATTCTGAGGCCCACAGCAGCTCCCAAACTATGGGAAAAGACCAAGTATTACAAACCCATTATGCATACATATAGCATAAATAATTTTGTTTCTTTGATCTTTGTTTAATTTTGGCTCTACTGCACATTCTCTTGTCGAGCTGCAGAATTCTGCCTGCTACTGTTTATATTTCTCTTGTCTCATAGGGGAGTTCTTTAGGAAGAAATCTTCCCATATTTAAATTAGAGAAAAGTGGTGACAATAGCTGCCAGTGTTTGGTAGCTTTTGTCTTTTAGGGAGTTGTTCATGTTTCTTCCACAGATTTCCCCAAATTTCTCCTTGATTTGATACCCTCACTTTTCTAGCATAGCAGAAATCTGATTTTTTTTAATGTGTAGGTGACATCACAATGGAATAATGTTATTTGCTTTTGATTTCTGTTCCCATTTAATTACTTTTTAAAAATTTGCTTTGTTTTTAATTCAATGCTTTCTATTCTCTTTGGGGTTTTGCTGGACTCAGAGCAGAATGCTCATACTTGAATAAATAGATGAAAAAAGTTAATTTTTGAATATTTCAGTAAGAGACTAATTTCCCATTTAAGACTAAAGAGCTTTGATAAATTAGATGTCAGTTAGAATAGCAGACTATTTTCAAAATTGAGAAGCTTGTTTTTTGAGGAATGATAAGTAACTATAGCTGGGAAATGTAGAACTTGGGTCTTTGTGTTGGTATTTATGCAAATATCCTCTTCAGCTTAAGAATCTGGTAAAATCACTTAAATAAAACTTGAAAATGCCCATGTATAATTTGCTAAAATCAAACAATATTTCTATAATATGCATAGAAAGTAAAGTTCTTTTTATCTTTCTTAGTGCTTTAAAATACTCTTTATTTTACTAAAGAGATTGGTTAAAACTACAGACTGACTTGAATGGCTTTCATCTCTTTAATCTCTCCTGCCTATTTCCCTGAAACTGAAGCAAAGTTTTGTTCTGAGGTGCTGGAAGTATTTAAATGCAAACCCTGTGAGTGGATGCAATGTGAGTGCACCTGAACCCCCTGGGCTGAAATGGGGTTTGATTGTGTCTTTGCAGGATCACATTGTCTGGCCTCCTGCAAATATTCTTTGCTGCTTATTTTTGCAGGGGAAGGTTGGTGCATCACTGACAATATCTATCGTGTGCTCTGTGCTCTTTTCATACTCTCTGTCAAGACAATAACTTTAATTTGTGTCTATTTGAATAATATTCATTGTCACATGGAAAGAGATCTTGAGACAAGGAAGGGATTTGTTTAGCAAAAACACTTTGAAGAAATGGCTGTTTTAAGAGGATTCATTTCACAGGAAGGAATCAGAGTGGCTAAACAGTTCAAATCCATGATTTTTTATCTCAGTGTGACCATTTCCTGATGCAGTGAGCACAGGAGAAATGAAATTCAGCTTCCATGGTGCCATCTAAATGATTCATGAATACCCACTGTCTCAATTGCTGATTGCTGATCACAGCTTTTTTATTTGTGGAGTGATCCTGAGTTCTTCAAGGCATCTTTGTGCTTACTGCAGGAGAGCTGTTTGTGCCTGATGCTTTGTCTTCATGCTTGATGCCACTGGTACAGAGAAATGAGCCTTTCAGTTAGACCAAGCACTAAACTAAATACCTAAACCAGGGGTTCCACCTGTACAGGTATTGCTGCAGGAATGTGGCTCAGATCCATGACGAAGGTCTGAAGAGGAGACAATGTGCTTTGGCTGCTGCTGGAGCTTCCCAGGCTGGCATTAGTGGTCTAGAAGTCAAAGTTATTCTGCTTAATTAGGCAAAAGATTACAGTAGAGTGCAACAAAATTGGATAAATATAAGAACTATTAGGAAAAAAATAACAAACCACTTTCTGAAATCAATCCTGCAATCCAATATCAGACTAAAAAGTCTTAATGAGGCTGCACTTAAAAATTCCTGAATTAAGCTGAGATGATCAGACAGCAAAAAAAAGATATTATTTTAAACTATTCAAGATCAGGTACTTATGTACTCATGAAAATGCAAATGCAGCCCGAGGAAATATCAGCCCTATAGGGTTTTCTTTAAATAAGTGTAGTGATATAAACACTGAATAGCCATTTAATGGAGATCCTTTAGAATGAAAAGTACTCATCAAGTAGAATTGAGAAGAAAGGTGGGTAAGGATCGTAACCTGTTTCATTTTACTTAAAGTCAAGAGGGAGAGACCATGGGCTTTCCTTTCTAATGTAGGGAAAACAAAGAATGAAAGTGGATTTGATTAGTTTTCATATGTATCTGTATTTAAGTATCACATAAAAAGCCTCAAATCCTCTTCTGTTTTTTTTTTTAACTGGGAACCAACATTGACACCAATTTGTCACACATTATAAAATATACTTGGAACCTAACAAAAACTCTGCTAAAGCAGAGTTCATAGTTAGGAGATCCATGCTGCAGCTTGCTGGCAGCCTTCAAATTGTATTTATTTCAGATTGGTGTTGAGGCCAAAAAGCCAAATATTAGCCCATTATCAGGAAATATTAGAGAGATGTCAGTCTGGTACCTCATTACCACAGGGTGTCAAGCAGGAGGAAAGTGCCTAGCCTTAAACTCCATCCTTTTGTGTATAAAAGCATTTGTAATTGGGAAGAAGTGCTTTGTGCACAGACTGAGGGCTATTCTGTGTTTTCTAAGCAAATGAAAACACTTCTCGGGTTCTAGAACTGGAAGCCCCTGAGGAGAATTAGTCACTGTTGGATAAACCAGCCTGCAAAGTTGGATGAAAATGCTTTGATCAAGACTGTGGCACTTCAGCCTGTCCTTTTCAATGGACAGTGATATGTTAGGAGCTGTCCCAGCATTTTTGCCATCTTATTTCTGCCCAGGTTTTGTAAATATCAGCTGCTCCAACCTGTGCACAAAAACCTGTCTGTTCATCACTGTCTTCAGTTTGGATGTCAAACATTTTCTGCTTCTTGCAGAGGGACATGCTAAAGAATGTTCAGTTTTATATGTGGTGAGGTGACCTTATAAAGGCTACAGTATTTCACCTTTTCCTTGGCTGTTAGAGCTACCCTTCTTCCAGAAGTTTGAGCTCTTCAGTTTGAGGTGCTTTGATTTTTATAGAAGCTACTCAGAAAGGCTTTAAAGCATTCCAAACTATCACTGGATATATTATATTGTGGTTGGTTTAGATTTTTTTGTTCATTTCGGTCTGCTGAAGACTTATGAGTGTCTTATAAATGGCTAAGGATAATCTGAATTTCCTATAAAATAACTTTTATTATTTCTTAACTCTTTCTGTAGTAAGCTTAGTAATTTGTCAGAATGAGTTGTGCTTTTTAGCTGATGTTCTTTCTGTTCTGGCATCTTTATTCTTCTGATTGTCAACTGAAAATTCTCAATAAACATCTTTATACATGGACTCAATTTCGGGATGTTTGAAGGCAATAGATTATGTATGTTAATTAACTAGTGATGCCAGAAAATTTTGGTAAGGATTTAGTGGATTCAGGGCTCCTTGATGGATCCGAATTTAAATGGAAATTTGATCAAACCAGAAGTTATTATAAAGCAGCAATAATTCAGCTAATGTTGATAGCAACTCATTTAGTGTTAAATCATCAAAGTAATCTGATTCTTTAAAAGTGTAAAGATTTCACTGACAAGTAGCAGTTGACCAAAACAATTATTTTTGTTATTGTGTTGAGAGTAAGGCAAACTTAGTAGACTATAAACTTGTAGGAATTGCTGTAGAGAAGAGGAGATAGGTTGTGATAGATTTCATGTTTGATACAGGGGAAAGAGTCCGATGGCCAAATTCTCTCTTATTTTATCTACAGTGAAAGAAATATTTATTTGAGGTTTGGACAGTGAATATTGACTCAGGATTCCAATTATATTTGTGGATCAGTTACAGATTTCTGTGCTGCTGCAGCAAATAATTTAAGTGACATTTTCCTTCATCTTCTGCTGTATATAATGCTTTGTGGAGGCATTGCAAAGATGAAATTCACTACTAATTTGTGAGCTGCATTGATTCTGCAGCATGAGGACCATATTATCCGATAAAGGAGTTGTTGGAAATCTAATTATATGAAACGATATAAATATAATTATGTATTATCTAAGTATATTTTCCTGAAGAACTTCACAAAGACAAACTCTAGTTTCAGAAATTGAACATGTGCTGGGTAAAAGAAAGATGAGACAGAGTCAGTAAAGTATTGAGCTGGGGTAAAACCATTTTTTGTATTCCTTAGAAAAATGTATGTTTCTTTTAATTTGAAAGAAATGTGAAGCACAACCTGCAGAATCAACCTGTTTTATTCAGAAGTTCTCCTTTAAATACATGTTCTTATTTAAAGATAGTGACTAATATATGCTTTAGTGAAGTATGCCTTAGGATATTTTCCTGGCTTTTATTTTTTCAGGCATGAGAACTGATTAGCTGTTCTCCACCACTGAAGAAAGTGCTCTGAGTTTTGTGTCAGTCACTGATATCTAGAAATGGTGGAGACAACAGCCATGTTTCTATAGATAAGGATGTGCTTTTAGGCCTTCCTAGCATGTTGTCAATATTAGCTTGTGTTTTCTGAGGGTGTAGCTCTATGAATTTTATGAGCCAAATGGATGTAGCAAAACACAGAATCTATAATGTTTTCCCTGTTACAATTTGTGTGTGAAAAATATTCTTTGCTCTTCTACTTTTTTCTTCTTTTTCCATAATGTTCTATGGTCTTATTTTTTGAAGACTATTTTTTCTATTTTTCAACTTGGTAGTTAAATGCTAAATCAAGCTCTAAATCAAAGTGTGTTTTGTTTCTCAGTAGGAGTTACTGATAGTTTTATGTTATAAAGAAAATGTGTTGTAGGCTCATAAGGAATGCTTGGGATCAAATAATATCCTGATTAAGATGTTACAGAACATTTTGCTAATTACCTGTTCATAGCCATAAAAAGGTTTGGGTTGAACTGAAGTGGTGCCCTGAGTGACTTTCAACTCCAGTGTTAAATTATTTTACCTGTTACTTGTAATCATGAATTCAGCCATAAGATGCATAGCTCTGTGCTGCAAATGTTTAAAAGTATATTCATTCATCCAAGGACACACTTAGAATGGTTAGTTCTTACTAACTCCTCTTAAAGTCTCTTAGGAGGAGACTTTAAACTTGGGTTTTAGGCATTAATTGGAGGTTTTATCCATTGCAAATAGCAACTTTGGACTGACACCTTTTAAGCATAAGAATAATCTTTGGATTTGGAGACTCAGAAATAGGTCCCACGTATGGAATACCCACTGCATGGAATAAATTCTATAAAAGAACCCTTTTTATTTTTTTTAATGGTAAATGTTACAGAAATACAGAGAACAGGCTTTGAGGACTGCTGTTTTCTTGTGCTATGAAGCAGAATAAATTCTTATTAATTTCTTCCTCAGTAATTTCTGACATATTTGTCTGAAGTATTCTTTTCTTGTGCTCCTTTCAGCAGTGAAAAATTCACATAAATATTCTCCAGTAACTTAGAAATAGTGTCCCTTTGCAGGTGTTGGATAACGGTAGCATTAAACCTAAATTCTTCATTTAGGCATTTGCAGCCCAAAATGACTTTAGGAAAGAAGCACAAGAAGATCACTTAAGGATTGGGGTTAACTAAAGGTGCAGAGCTCTGTGCACATCTCTGGTTTCTGGTAACCCTTTTCATGGCCATTTTGCAGTATTTCCTTATAGGGAATGTGGATGTGATAAGCCTGAATAAAGATATTAGGCATAGAATCTGTATTTCTTATTTATGACTGTGAACTTGGCTTTAGGGGCAGCATCAGCTTTGGTGGCAGAGAAGGACGGAGAACATTGGGACGTGGTGCAATGAACACATTTCCTTATCAAGGCTGGAAAATCTTGTAAAACTGTGCCCTTCCAGTCCAGAGCTGGACGAGGTTCTGGGGGGTAATATGCAATTGCCAAGCAGAATCAGATGAAGGTTTGTTTTTTAAACCCACCAGGCTCTGTGCTAGTCTCAAAACACTTCCATGGAAAGCATGGATGCAGCTTGGTGTTTGGTACCCCAAGAGTGCTGGCTCCAGTGAGATAGATACCGTGCAGCCTTTTAGGGACAGACCTGTCAAAATATTTCATCTGTGCTTTCCACATCTCTGCTTTCATCTTGAGCTGAGACTGACATCTGTCAGATTGTGTGGTATGGAAGAAATGTGATTTAAAGGTTACAGGAGTGAATGGGATTCTAGATTTCAGATACAAGTGAATGGAAAGATCCTTAAACAAGTAAATGAATTAGGTTTTCTCTTCAGCCTATTGAGAAATTTTAATGAAGATTAACAATTCTAAATAAAGAAGCCATAAATGGAGAAATATATATTCATAAAATATAGCAGCAAAAAGCTGATAAAATTGATGAATGCTAGTCAGGGTTGCTCTGTTCTATTGATCCCATGTATCTGCTTAGTACTTGGAAAATTTTATTATAATTTGATATCAATAATATTGAGCATGGTTTCATAAAGGAGTAGTTGTGCAAGTATCTAATAGGCCAGAGAAAAATCTGTATTATTATTGCAACTATTAATGTTTGATGTTGTAATTGTGGATTCAATTAAAAATTATATTAGCTGGTATTATTTGTAAAAGAAATGGTTTCTATGTGAGGTTTATAGTATTTAGCACCAAACTCTTAATATAATTTTGCTTCATAAAACATAGGGATAAGATACTGATGGTACATGATTTTGGTTACAAGCCAAAATTTAATTTGGTATTGTAGACATGAAAACCTTTGTTATAATACTAAATTTGCTGATAATAGTTGCTGATAAGTGTTTATAGTATTGCATATTGAAAGATGGAAAATTCAGTCACATTAGCAATGATGTCTCTCTAAAATTAATGTCTCTGAACATTTATGAGCAAACCTGCATTACTCAGATTCAGCGTAGGACCAGGTTACAGTTGTTATGGATGTGGGGAATAATGTTTTTCACACTTTCATTGAAAATATATATGTATGCATACTATGTATATGTACTTTGTATGTCTGTAGTCCATATGTGCCTCCTGCAGAAGTAGTTCTTAAAATCCAAAACTTAAGAAACAGAAGTCTAAACTGCTTGTAAACTTATATTGTATGGGAAACTTGGGAGAAGTTTATTGGGCAAGGCTTGAGACTGAGCATCACATATGGGCTGCTGTGTTCAGCCCTGCATGAGCTGCCTGCCTGGCTGAGCCTTGTGCTCACAGAGGATGGGATTTGAGTGGTGTGTGACAAGCAGAAATGTTCTTCTGACATGTCTGGTTTAAATAATTATTTTTTTCTTAATGAGGTTGATGTTCTCAACTACTTCCGCATGAGAACACACACATTGAGCCCAGTGCTATATGAAAATACAGAACAATGGGGCTGAGATTCTGAGGAGTTCCCAATAGAGAGACAGAAAGTCTTAGAATTTTTTGACTGTTTGCAGTGTTTATTGAACTGCTACAATGAAGGAAAAAGTCGAGATGAAGAACTGTTACTGATATTGGTTCAGAAAGCTGCAGAGGGGTTGGTGGGGGAAGTGTGGCAACATCTGAGCTGCCTTTTTAGAATATTGAAGCAAAATGCTGCTACAGGAACCATCCTGGGTAGATGAACTGTGCTTACTGTGCTGCAATCCATGGGCTCAGGTGGGAGTGCATTGCAGATATTTGGTTATTAACAGCTCTGCTGACATTTTGCAATTAAGAGAATCATCAAAACAATCTAAGCTGGCTCCTGTCCCCTAGTTCTAAACTTTGCAACTGCCACCTAACTGCTGTGATTCTTGAAGACAATTATAGAAGATGTGTCACTTCAAGGCTTTTCCTGGAGGTCCTGTGGGCTGGACATCATTAATGCTATCTTCTCTTGTTGTGTTCCATGCTTGTAACCACATGCAGACCTTGGGTATGGTCTGCATATTCCTCTGATTTTGATTTTTTTTTTTACTGTGTTTGCCTCTCTACTCTTGTTCTCTGAGTTATTTCATAATGTGAAGATGGACTAAAACTAAAACAGGAAACATAAGAGGTGCCTAACCTGAAAGCATAAGGATGAATGTGGAACTACAGGAATTTCTCAAATTATTTTGCAAGCAGCATAAAAGAAAATTTGTTTGATGACAGGGATTCTTTGTATGCTTGGAACAGGGTGTTTAATTTGGAAATATGTAAAGAATGCTTGATGAGGGATGAATCTATATTCTGTAGTATGGATTTAATGCAGATTCAGCAGGATTTGCCTTCCAAACAGACTGCAATATAAAGTTTTAGTTTTCCTTTTGCAGAGATAGTTTTGCCAGAATATCTTTTCTAACAAACCTTGTGTTAACACCTACGGTTTTTGATCTTGTGTCCGTGTACCAGCTGTCAGGAAAACACCAAGCCCACAAACCACTGATTAGACACGAGGCACAAAGAACACAAGTTGCTGTTGTTTGGAAAGCTCAGCACTCTTTCCAAAACTTTGCCCTGTTTGAACTGTACCAGTTTGACTTTCACTAATGATGTATTGTAAAGCTGGTTTGGCAGGAGGGGAGTTGATCATAAGTTTCTCTTTTGTTCAGCCATGAAATCAGGCTAAAATATGTAATTACAGTTATTTGTCAGAGGTCGTGTTTTTCAACAGAGAAAATGCTGCAATGCCTCTGAAATAGTTTCTTGATGATAATTTGTATCAGCTGCCCATAAGAAGCAATAGTGTGATCATGTTGCCTCAAAAAAGCTTTTTATTTAAGTTTGGAAATAATCTTCATCATTCAAGAGACAGTGAGTTTTCAGTGAAGGTGTCAGATCTCTTTTCCAGTTTGCTCAGGTGTTGGGTTGGTTTTGGTGGCAGTGTTTTTTTTCATTCCTAACCTCAGCTCTCAGGCAGCAGCATCTGCTCTGTGGAAGGGGAAACAGAGCCCTGTGTCAGGAATTCCTGTGCAAATATTGTAATGGCTGATACATTTTTCATACCATGAGAGCTCAGTTTGGTCTTCACAACGGGGAGCCTGCAGTATCTGACCTCCCAAACCTTCCATTTGGCACCTGCATCCCCAAATTTGAGTTAGTTTGATCCAAACCCGATACCCTTCCACCTTTTCTTGGAGCAGAAGAAAGCTTGGAAGGTTTTGTTCAGACTAACAATTGCAAGATTAGATCACGGTCAGTTAGGCTTGTGTGAAGTGACTGCTAGGTTTAATCATTTCAGAGATAAGTGAAAACCTGGAGAAACAGGGGAGACTGATCCATTTGTGAAATCCTGAATCTTTTCTTCACTTCAAATAAATAAAGTGGTGATTAAACAGGAGAACAAAAAGGGTTTGGGTATGTGGGTAACCAGCAATCTTCATGACATAAATAATTAATTTTGCTATGAAATTCACTTAGTTGGGGACATGAGCATTTCTAATAATTAAAACAACAATTTAATTATGTAGGCAAAAATATAGACTCTTTATAAGGTAAGCATTTTTCTCTTTACATTAGCATAATTTTTTTCCTGTGGAACAAGAGTTTCCTATCTTGTTTCCGATTCTAAAAGTACAATACTTGTATCTGAAATTTTTCCATAGACATTAAACATACTTTGAGCTTATACATAAAATGTGTTGTTCTGTCCAATTTGCAGTATTCTTAAAATTTAAAAATCTATTCCTGCTCTTGAATGTTATTTGTAACTATTGATAAAACACTCAGTGCTGGCATTTAGATTAAAAGTACCTTGAGTTACATTTGTCTTGGCCTTCTTTTTTCAAAATTGCACAGTAAATGCAGGTTTCCAGGAGAAATTGTGTGGCTATGTATGGTCAGGAATTGAAAGGGAAAAACAGATATTCTGGAATGATTTCTGCTGGTTCTCATTTTACCTGTCTGCAGTGGCACAGGTAGTGCTAGAGCAGCACGGACACCAGTATTTTGTGAATATTGTATGAATCATGATATGCATGGAGTGAATGAGGGATGTACAATAAATCCTGATTATACAGACTAGAAATTGAGTTCCACTTTTGATCATATTTTTGCCAATGCTATTGTTTATCAAAGTGTTTTATGATAAAGGAAAACACCAAAATTAATAACAACAAAATTAATGTTTATTCCCCCCTTCCCTTCTGTTCTGTTAGTGCTTTAACACCAGGAGAAAGTAGATGGTAATTGACTTTCCAAACAGGGAACTTCAGCATGCTGAGAAGCACTTGCTTGAGAGCTGAAAGAGGGAAAATCAATAAGGAAATGAGAAAGTTGCCATTTCTAGTACTCCATTAGGTGCTTTGTAATATCTCATCAAATAAATCTTATCAGGAGAACAAGTACATTTAAGAGCAGAAAATTTCACAAATGCTGAGAGTTAAGAGTGTGTATAAGAAGTTCAACCACTGCTGAATGAAACAGCCAATATGAGAAGCACCAGTGCATGTGGCTGGGCAGATTGCCATTGATTTTGGTGGGGTTTGGGTCAGGCTTTAGTAGCCAAAAAGATTAGAATTGGTCAGCTGAAAATGAATGATGATGTAGGCTATATTTTCTTATTCATTTTTCTATGGAATAGAAGGAGAGAGAACAGAGAGAAAAGATTCAAAAAGCCTGCAGTGAGGCTTGGAACTTCTGGTGTGCTGCTTTATTTTGATGTGGTATCCAAATGAGGGTGATATTTTGTATTACTGTAGGATAAGCAAAAGGATTAATTTATTTCACTCATTACTAACATCCATGTTTATTAGCAGAATACACAGTAAAAGCATCAACAAAGGAGTCAAGTGAGGAGTATCACAAGTCTATATATTTGATATTAATTTCATAGTGTTTAACTTTATTGTAGGGGTGGAATTTAGATGATAATTGTCGCCTCAATTCCTGCCTCTTTTCCTGTACACAGACACTTGTTTATTGCTCAGCTGTAACTGGTGATTAAATAGTGATTAAGTGATGGTCAAATGTTATTTGTAGATTATAATTTTTCTTTTATTACTTCCTAACAGTACAGAAGAATCCCTGTGTTCTTGGCTGAGATTTTTTACAATATCTGTTTAGAAAGTTTCATGACTGATGTAAGGCTACTCCCATCTTCACCCAGCCTTTGTGATACAGGATATTTCTTACAGTAAAGATGATATAGTCAGCTAAGATTGCCCTTGCTTCCACTGATCTCAGTGGGGTTATTCTATAAATGTGTGGAATTTCTTATGAATTAAGAAACAATCTTCTTACACTGGCAAATAATTTATTAGGTCAGTTTAAATCAAACTGCTCGGGAGACTGACATTTGCCATGTTACATCATTAATAAAATAATAGATGTTAAATAGACTGTTTTGCTATCAGGATGTTCACACTATTTTACTGTATTATTTGTTTTCTTCTGTTCATGAAGTGCCTCATAATTATGTTTCTACTAATTTTATATTCATACATTTTTAATTATATGAGCTTCCCTCCCGGCATGCATTAATGTGGTAGCACCTAAAAAGCTAATAAAATATCCATTCTGATAATAAATGTCAGTCAATGTTGGATTAAAATATTCTATATCAGTCAGAATATCACTCAAACTCATGTTTTCTAGGCCACAGCAGTCTCAGGTTTTAGATTTAGTGTAAAATTTAATGCAATTTGAACTGGGAAACAGTTCTTGGAGTGGAAATGCCAACTTAAGGCTTGTTCCACCCAACTTTTTGTACCCAGCATTCAGGCTTATAGAGCCTGCTGTTGGCTCCAGTGGGGAACATGGGGAATATTTCATCCCAGTTTCTGGGCAATAGATGGTTGGCTCTGCTCTCAGTGGCAGTGATGAAAGTTTGGAGAAGTGCACACAGATGAAGCAGTTGCAGGCAGGTCCCTCCTTTTTTGTTGTCCTTGGCAGGCTGTTCCTGACCCGCTTCCAAGCACGTGGTGGCTGAGCCTTCATTCCCTTTGGTGATGGTGCTGAGTGTGAGTTTTCTGCAGCCCTGTGAACCACTCTGTCCCTAACTGAGCCAGTCCTCTGTGCTTCAGAGGTGTCCTGTCCCTCACACCTGGGGGTGTGTGACCCCCTTGGGGTGGGGCTGGAGCTCAGAGTCAGCAGGGACAGGCACCCCGTGGGTCCAGCTGGGCCTCCTGGAAGTGCACCAGGAGAGTTCAGGTTTGCCCACCTGAAAGGCTCCAGTTCTGGGTGAGGTGTGGAACACTCAGTTCTTGAGCACAGCTCAGTTTTGGATGTGCTGGACCTCGTCCTGTGTGTGCTGTAGGCACCTGACTGAAGTCACCTCGTGGCTGAGCTCACACACCACAGATGCCTTCCAGGGCTGCATGCAGGGACCTGGCCCAGGGCTCTGCTGCCCCTTTGGGTGCCATGGGACTGAAATAGTAAATATTACAGAACTTCTAAGACCCTAAATCCTTTATTTGATCTAATTTTTACTTTCAGTATGAGAAGGTAAAGAATAACTGGTACACTGGAGAAAAGAGCAAAGGTGTTGGTGCAGGTAGCAGCTGCATGTCCCTACCCATCAGGCACTGTCAAGAAGCCTGTAAGGTGTCTTGCTTCAGACTGACAGAGTCAGAATTTCTTTCTCTTGGCATTGTTTCTTTGCTTTGTTTAATATATAATCAAAACTTGACATTTTATTTGAAGAAAGTTGATAGATCCAGTTTTCCTCTACATTTTCACTTTGACCCTTTCTTGGTTTTGTCAGGGCATAGCTTTACCATTCAACTGAATGTTGAATGTGTCTTTCACTTGTAGGTTTTATTTAACTATAAACTTAATGTAGCTTTTTCTAGATGACTGATGAAAAAGTATTTTACTTGTATTCCCTGTAAAAAGTATTTATTTCCTATTCCCTGTCTTGCTGTGCCACTGGAGGGGAGGAGGTTGAGAAATCGGGAGTGAAGTTGAGCCAGGAAGAAGTGGGGAGGGTGGAAAAAGTTTAATTTATTACCAGTCAAATCTTAAAAAGATCTAACTCCCCTAGGCTGAGTGCATTTTAGCTGTGATGGTAGTGGGTGATGATCTCCCTGACCATTTCCTGATCCTGTAGCCTTTCTTGCTTTATCTCCCCTGCGCAGGTGAGGAGTGATAGAGCAGCTTTGGGTGGGCATAGGGACTCCAGCCAGGGTCAACACACAGCAATGTCAAAAGCTGTATGAATAGCAATATAATTATTTTGCATTCCAAAATGAATATAGGTTGGACTTTGATTTAGTTGAATAGAAACTAATGTACACAGTAAGTTGTAATTTTTAAACCACTTCAACCTCTGGAGTTGTGACGTGTACTTCCAAATCTAGATTCATGAAAAACATTGCTCTGCATCAGGAATCTCAAAGAAAACACCAGCAGTGTGCTATGAGCTGAATGGGCTCGAGAAGCACATATCATATAATTTTTCTCTTTTTTCTCAATGGAAATATTTTCACGTGTATGACCTAATTCTTTTAGACCTTTCAGTTACTAGTACAATTTGTCTCTTGTTTTCGTGTTTGATTGAAATTACAGGAAATTAATATCAATGAAAAACCAAGCTGGTAAATTATGAAAAGGTGGAAACGTTTTTCCTGTCTTTGTCAAAGTAAAGTTATGTGAAATGTGTTCTATCTTTACTACCCTTCTGAGAATTTATTTTATTTGGGGAATACAGTTTACTGAGAAATGGAAGAATAAAGTTTTAATTTGTTTCTTCTTATAGGCAAAATTGCAGTTTGCTGTGCTAATTAGAGCAGCTGGATTACACAGCCTGCCTTAAATCCCAGAGGAAATCAGGGAAGGAGGCTGGATTTAAGTATTTCTAACTGTCTCCAAGGTTTTAAATTAAAACCTCTTTTGGTTAATGAGAAAAGCTTAGAGATTCAGTTATTTGTGGAAGGAATGACGAGGAATTCTTCTCTATTCATATTTCAATCAAAGCATGGCCTCTTGGTTTAGAAAACCTACCACAGTCTAATAGTGGCCAACAGTACTTTTAAATTACTGGTGAATTACCAGCAGCAGGCTGAGGTCTCTGGCAGATGCCAGAGCACAGAAGGGAATGGAATATAAGGAAGCTCTTGGAACAAAAAAAGATGTGTTGGGGCTCTCAGGTCTTTTAACAGACATTTGACTTCCACTCAAGGTAGTTAATGTACTGAAAGACTTCTCTTTAGTTGATGAATTTGGGTGTCCTGTTAGATGCTGGTTATACTAAGCCTGGTCTTTATTTGCATTATTTTTCACTCCAAGTTCAAATCATAACTGCTGTGATTTTTTTTCTCTCTGTATCTTTTTAAGTGTGACTGTGTAAGTTTGGTTTAGTGATTAAAAAATACACTGTCACAACTTCTGAGGTTTGATTTGGAACTTCTCATCATGGATAGCTTGACTGCAATGTAAATGTCTGGATACTAATGCTTGTCAACCTCAAACACTAGAAAACTTTAATGTGCTGACAAAAACATGGGCTGAAAACAGCCTTTGAAACACTGAAAAGAATTTACTTAACTAGTGAAGAGAAAAATGTCAGTTTTGTCTTGAATGATGATAATGAAAATTAATGAGAGTAGCTACATATGTAAATGTATTGCTTCAGAGAATTGTGGCAGAGATCTTCTCTCTGCATCTGCAGTGAGGAGAAAAAAATCCATAGAATTTGTTTTAGTGGATCACTAGGGAAGCATCTCTAACAGCAGTTAATGGATAGAATAGGAAGAACAGTTTTGTGTTAGGGCAAAATTCTACCTTCATCAGCCAGGTTTTTCTAGCTTGTAACCTTCTACTTAAAACTACTACTACATGAGTAAAATAAACTTACCTAACAACAGTTTTATAAATCATCAGATTAGATAGGTGAATTAAATAACTTTACAATGTAAACCCCTGGTATATCAATACCCATTCCTATTAAAGAGTATGGTATTATAATGTGTTAATCTTGTGTGAATCATTATTTTTTGTTGTAACTCACCTGATTTCTGATTGCTTGCAATTATATGGCTGTGATTGAGTCTTGGATCATATTTCAGTTGCAACAAAATGCCAAGTTAATGATAGAAAGATCACATGCAGCTTAAAAGTAGCTACAGAGTTGTGAAAAAAATCAAAATGTGCTAATTGCTTTAATCACCTACTGATTTTCTTAGAATTAATGAAGGCTTAAGTCAGATGTAGTGTAAGAAAATCAAAGTGATTTTATGATGAACCCACGATATTGTCACTTTGATGTGCAGGATTAAAACTGTTTGTAGTTGTGTTTATGAGGTTGCAGACACAACTGGCTCTGAGCAGGGCTGCCCAGAATATGGGAGAGGAGAGAGCTGAGCTGCTGCCTGGGTGGGTCACTCCTCCCTGCACACACAGGGCTGATGGCCAGCACGGCACCACTGTCAGTAGTTGGAATTATTATTTCCATAGACAAGATGTGTGCTGCTCTCTGTCCTGTTTCAGGTCTAAATCCCCACAGTGGGAATCTTTCTAAAAACTAAAGTAACTGATATCTAGCATGAACTCATAAGGCCTTTCAGAGCCACACAAGGCATGTTGGATTATTCAGGGGGAAGGAGGACCTCACCCTCGTGCTGCCCTCAGCATGGGCTCTGTGCTATGTGGTATCTCCTTATTAAATGATTTTATTCTACTGAGAGCAAGGGAAGGCAAGGCACATTTTGACATGCCAGGAAATCTGAAAGAACAAAGTCTTCCTTATATCCTTTCTGGGATATCATCAAGCAATCTGCCTGATAATACATCATGAAGTTTTACTTTCAAGTACTTAGGTATTTACAATGTTAATAAAGGATGCTGTAGCAAATTCTACACATTGACACTTTACTATAACTACTGGAACTACTTGCTGTATTTGCCTTTAAATTAATGTTTTTTTTTTTTCTGAAAATGGTTTTGTTTGGCAAAATGGGATAATATTTTGCACTTTGTCATACACAAACACCATAAAAATGATAGAATGTGATCAATGTCCATTTGGAGAGAAGTTTTTCTTGAAAATTTTTACTCAAAATTATCTGAAATATGTTTTTTACTGTATTCTTAGTTTCAGTATTCAGACAGAAAGCAGAGTCACCCCCAGAGCAGGTTGCACAGGATTGCATGCAGGCTGATTTTGAATATCTCCAGAGAAGGAGACTCCACATCTGGAATTTAAATGTGAGGTGGGAATTCATTGCCTTAAAAAAAAGTCATTGTGACCAATAATTATAAACTGATGAATTAACAGAGCCTAATATGCAGAGACAACCATCTGAAATTAAAACTCACCACCTGGATCACTTCACCAGCAACCCAGAATTAAATGAAACATGCATTCAAAATTTTAGTACAAAATTAAGTTTTGCAATTCATTGGCACCCAGTATTCTTAGCATTGAAAAGTCTTTACAATTAAGGATATATAACAAACGTTGACGTTTATACTCACGTGTCTAGAATTCAGTGTTTAGTATTATGCTTCATCTTATCTATAAGCCAGCTGAGGTCCAGAGAATTTTTTTTCTGAGTTATAGAATCCTGGTGACTTTTATAGCCTATTACATTAGAAATGTTCAGTATAATTCTGTGTTAATGATAGAATTGTAACTAGAGGAGACATTGGGATAATGTGCAATTAGGTTTCTTAACGTGCTGAAGATCCACAAATGGACGGAGGAGATTAAAGAACCCCGACCTCAGTTTGTCACAAATATGAAATTAAGGATCTTCATTGCCCCAAACATGCAGAGCTGTAGAGTTCAACAACCATTGTACTGCCATAAAACCGAGTGTGTAATTTGCAGGCCAGTGATGAGTCAAACAGAAAATGCATTTTTGGCTGTCAGCCTCGGAGATGAGCCGAGTGTGAGGTTAACACTCATCACTCTGCACCCCTGCTTTAGGCATTGCAAGGAATCAGAGACAAAGCTTTATACAAATTAACACCAAGCTGGACTAGTTTAGAAACTTGATTCATAGTTTTGTTAGTCATAAAAGAAAACAAAATTTTACCAGCACTTGTAAAGAAACCTTTCACTGGCTGCCTGCTGGAGCAGGCTGGTGATAAGCAGCAGCTTTGCCTTTCTGTCAAACAAAGCCAGAAGATTTTTAAATCATTAGAAAGTGATTACAGAAAAGCAATGAAAGAAGTAGGTAAAAATAACCATTATAACAGTAGCTGAGGTTTCTGAAATTTGGTAGTTCTTATTCCCAGAATATCTTACATACAGGGAAACCACTGCTGGTGGAACATGAGCTTCTAAAGTGGAAGATACTATGAAAATGCTTTGATTTATAATTCATACAGTGCAAATGTGGTAGCATGCCAATTCTTTCAGACTACTTTTACAGAGCTAGGCAACTACAGAAGATACTGAATTTAATCTTGGAAGAGGTGAAAAATTTTCATTGCACTTGCAGACTGAAGATTATAATTTTTTCTTTTTTTACTATAGCCTGTATTACAGTATTGTGCTTATATCAGCTGATGAGAGCAATTTCACAATAACAAGCAGTTTTACTAAAGGCTTAATATAGAAAGTGTAGTTGTTTTCTAGCTGTAGAAGGAAACATGCAGGCAATGTCACATCCTGGGGAGTTTCTGATTTTGAAGTATTTGGGAGTTTCTCCTGGTGTGACATTATTGTGCTCATGTCTATACCCAGATGGGCAATGACAAAATGGTAATTTTGCAACTTTAAATATTAGTACTTTCTTCCTAAAATCAGAAGTTACCAAGAAAATTTAGGAGTAAAAGTTTAAAAGGTTCAGGACTTGAATTGTGGAAATTTGTCATCCTATCACCAAAGTTGGTACAAAATACAATATTCCAAAACTGGGCATGTGAAATGCAAATCAGTTATTGAATTTGCCAATATCTTATCAGAGAATAATCATTTAATCAGAGGTAGAACCTTAAGGGTATTGTGGAACTTTTTGTTTTGTATCATTATAATGTTTAGAGTCAGTCATGAATTACCAATTATTAATTGCAGTGCTGGAGACAGATGAGTAGGTGCACATGAATACTGGTTCCAAGCTTTGCCTAGTGAGAGCTGGTTCTGGTGTTGCAAATTCAGAGAAAGCAAGACTGAAGAAAAAGTCTGAATGTTCCTATTCATTGTGTCGCTTCTTAGGCTTTAAGAAAGCTACCAAAATTTCCTGTGTGGATTTCTCACTAGAGTCATAGAGAAAAGACAACAATGTCCAGGAAACCTGTGTATCATTTCACATGTTGGCATTCAACACTTATGGAAAAGTAAATTTAGCATGCCACCCATATTTCCCTTTTTTGTGATGCTGGTCCATTTGATTCCACTCCCAGCCATGGATATCCCAGTGCTATTAAACAGATATTAATTGGTTCAATTTGCATCCCCAGTCAGTGTTTGTAAGGCAGAGGCCATCATATATGTAATAATTGTATCCTTTCAATATACTCAAGCTGAATTTATTCCTTTAAATGTTGGAGTATAAATTATCTGTAACTTGTGCAGTGAGACACAAGTGACTGCTTGTCATACACTTCCTATTTTCATTTTTCTCATGCCATTTGTACTGACTCCAGGCTACACAAAAGGTTGTGCACAGGCCTGTATGAGCATTGTCTGGTTGAAAGTGACTCGTATTTCTGGCCTACTTTAAAGTGTACAAAAGGTAGGAGATGCCTTTCCAAGCTTTTCCAGCAGGTAGGTAATATTAAAAGAGCTAGATTTAGAAGACTCACAGCATTTTACTCAGAATTTCCAATGAGATGCCATTTACCTCTGTAACAAATTCATTGAAGTGGATCAAAAGAGTAAACACATTATTTTTACTGATAATACTTAGTCTAGGATTATATTGAAACATGAGATATGTGCTGCATGTTTAATATAGAAGATAAGATTTATCAGTACTCACTTGTTGTAGAGCTTCGGAGTTCCCAGGAAGATTTCTTACTGGAAGAGTTATCTGTGAAAATAACAAGAACTTGTATTATGGAGTGGGTAAAACAGACTGCTGGTGCTTAGTGAACTATGGCATTTTTCACTGAGGAACAATGGAGAACAATTTGTCTCTATAGGAGTAATGTCACCTAAAACAATGTAGTATAGGCATGTCCTTCTCTGGATAAAAAATTGTGTTTTGATGGACTACAGACTAATTTTGATAGGGTTCATCAGGTAGTGAAAGGGCTGAAGGCACTGCAGTTGTGATGATTTACAAGAGTCAAGATTTTTCCAATCTCTATAACCAGTCTCTGAGACTGCATTAAAATGTTCCAGCACTACCACAGTATACTAATAGCAAATAACCAGGGGATTTATTATCCATGTGGGAAAAGGAAAGTATATTGAGTTTGAGTGGGAAATTTTGGCAGTGAGTGGTTCTACATGGTTGGCTTCTCTGAGAGGCTGCTGGAAGCCTCCCCCATTTCCAGCAGAGCCAGTGCCAGCCTCCAGGATGGACCTGGCACAGCCAAGGCTGAGCCCAGCAGTGACAGTGGCAGTGCCTCTGGCATATCAGGTTTTAGAAAGGGAAAAAAACTGCTGTGCAACAGCAGCTGGAAGAGAGGATTGGGAATGTGTGAGAGGAGCAGCCCTGCAGACCCCAGGTCAGCACAGGAGGAGGGCAGGAGGTGCTCCAGGTGCCAGAGCAGAGGTTCTCCTGCAGCCCCTGGTGCTGCCCATGGAGAGGCAGCTGAGCCCCTGCAGCACACGGGGCTCTGTGGGGAGCCGGGATGTGCCCGAGGAGGCTGTGTCCCCATGGGGAGCAGGGATGTGGCCGTGTCCCCGTGGGGAGCGGGGATGTGGCCGTGTCCCCACGGGGAGCGGGGATGTGGCCGTGTCCCCACGGGGAGCGGGGATGTGGCTGTGTCCCCACGGGGAGCAGGGATGTGGCTGTGTCCCCATGGGGAGCAGGGATGTGGCTGTGTCCCCACGGGGAGCAGGGATCCAGCTGTGTCCCCACGGGGAGCAGGGATCCAGCTGCAGGAGCCCACGCCAGAGCAGGGGGATGCTCAGGGAGGCTGTGACCCCAAGGGAAACCCACGCTGAGGCAGATCTTTTGTCAGGACACCCCAGGGAGAGAGGACAGGAAGATGGAGCAGGGGAAGAGTGAAAAAGAGAGAGCTTTGAGTCTTTTGGCTTTTCTCAGTGCTGAGTCTTTACTAAAGTGGAATTGTTTGCTCTTATAAATGGGCAGAAATATTGAGGTGCTCTGCAGTGGTGGAACTTGTTTGGCAAAAGCAGGATGTCACAGTCCTCTGTATGTATCAAATCTAAGAGTTCTTTCAAAGTCTAAACTTTCACCAGAATCGCACGTTTTTGTCCAGACCTATTGTGACAATGTTAAACATAAAAATTATTTGCTTCTTCTCTGGTGAAAAGGTATATTCCAGAGAAATTTTAATTTTACTTATGTTCATTCAGCATCACATGAGGAAGTGTATCCAAAATAATTGCTCCTCCCAAAAATGCAGCTGATACTGGATTATTGCTTGAAGTCTGTGCTTTCAATTTTCAGTGCTTTGAAAATCAGGTGCTTTTCATTTATATTTGTCAAATATAAATTCAGTGGGTAATTAGCACTTTCTGGTTACTGATTAGGCCTTCAAGTTTTGTATTCTAAAAAGAAGCTCTTAATAGATATGTTAATTATACTTGTGTAAAATTCTGTATAGAACAATATTTGATAAAATTCCTGAGTTTTTAAAATACATAATTAAAAGACAGTAAATATTTAAAAATATAATGCTGTATTTTAAACATGGCACCCTTAATCTTCAACTATTTCATGTAATCTTTTACAATGTCCTTAAACATGTAGTGCCATCCTCACACCCAAAAATGTCAAATTTTTCTCAGCCTCCCCACTGACCAGTTTTAAACCAATTGTCCATTCCTCACATCTTGCAGCAGTACAAGATCAGAAAATCCAGAAACACTCTTGGTATTGAATGAGAGGAGACAGGAAGGACTGATTCAGATGCACTTTTAGATAATTTTCTTCTTTTATTTTTGTTTGCTAGGTTGATTTTGAAATTTTGAATTTTTAATGGTCAGTGGTGCCTCTGCAACACTGGATTGCCATGATTCTTGATACAGGCTTTAATAATTTTAAGCCAAAAGAAAGAAAAGCAGCCATAGCAAACTGAAGGGCTTTTTCAGAGGTGTTTACCTGTATATGTATTTCTAATAAAGACTTTTGTAATGTTGAACATACAAAGGAGAATCTTTAATCTGAAAAGTAGTTACTATAATATGCAACCTCTGATATATAACTGTTGTCAAGTTTATCTCCAACCTTTTTATTCTAAGGTAGAATATTTATCAAGAAATAAAGTTCAGTCCATTTTTGTAGGGGAATTGAATCACCTTGAAGTTATTAAAGACGTTTCTGTTGTGCAGTGAATATGTTGAATTGTCAATGCATCCTTTTTTATAATCCTACAAAATTGGCATCCTTTTTGAATACCAAGTAAAAGTTTTTCTTTGTGTATAGTCACATACTCTTTGGTTGGAGTAGTTGAATATTGTATGTGCGAAGATTGAGAAGACTCATACAAAAGTGAAATAAATAACCTCTAAGTAACTGAGCCCATTTTATTACTCATTGGTTCAAAAGCAATTTACAAATTTTAAAAGCAATATTATGTCATGCTCAATGCAGTAAAACCAAAAAAATTCATGCAACATTTTCTGTACCAAGAGCTGAATGTCAGAAATGTATTCAAAGACAGAAACAGAGCTGGAATAGCCTCTGATAGTGATAGGAGTTGGGTCAGATAAATAGTTGTACTTGAAACGGATAAAGAACATGAGGTTTCTGATTGCAGAATAATAATGAGGTGGTCAGACTGAGACTGGGGAGACAAGTGAATTTCATTTTAATACTTACAGCTCTGCATTAGTAATTCTAGGAGACAGTGAGAATGGCAGCTTATGAAAGGAATTAAGAAAGGAGAAATAATGAGGAATCTTAACTGGGAAATGTTCCTTGAACTTCTCAACTGTGCATCTTTTTGACACAGTGAAGGCTTCTGGACTTAGGAGAAAAAAGCTGAATGCAGGAGTATGAAAGCAAAGGTTCCAGTATGAGAGGTTCCTCAGAGCAGAGCACTTTCTCCAGTGAGACGCTGAAGAAGAGCACGTTGTGTATTTAAACCTTGTTCTTGCTGTGCTATTTTTCTGTCTGCCTCATCTGGCTTGCATCCCATGTCACAGGCAACATTCCTAATGTACAAAAGCAATTAGAAAATAGAGTCAAAAGCAAGAGTTTGACATTTTATTTATTGTTCAGGTGCTTTAGCTTTCTGATTTGTTAACAACTTTTTATGTATGAGTAGAAGGTTAATGTAGAACCTTTCATGGCAGCCCAAAGGCTTTATTTGTACTTTCAGAAAGCAAGGTAACTTCTAAACTTCTTAAAGGATCACATTATCTTCTTTTAATAGTGTTTTTTTTCAGTTATAGCTTAATAAAAAAGGAGGGGTTGTGGATCCTTTCCATTCTGAGTTACTATTACCAGCAATGTAAAAGTGCATTGCTTTGACATCTTTGTCAGTTCTGAATGGATTCAGGTAACTCTGTGCAGTACTGACCCTGCAAAGGTGTGCTAAAGGTTTTCTAACTTTGGATAAACTGGTTACCCTTCATACCTAGGCTACCTTCATTATGATTGTTATGAATTGCCCACCATGATTTGGTGTATATTTCTAGTTTCCTGTTCCTTTTGTTTTCATAGAGCCACTTTAGAATCTCATTCTTTAGCAAAACCTTTTCCATTTCACAGTATCCTGTGTTTAAATATCCATTCACTAACTCTCTGGACCAATAATCCTGATGCTGGTGGAAATTGATGGTGACCTCTTGGAAATCAATTGGCTGCACCAGGGAAAAATTACTGAGAATAGGAGGAGAACCAGAGTATCAGTTTCTAACATATTTAAATTAGCTATTCTCCAGGACAGAGGGCTTGCATTCATTTCTGCACAAAGTATAGCAATACATTAATTTGGGCTGTTTCACTTATATTCCTGCTTCATTGAGAGCAATAAACCATCAGCTGTAATTTACAAAGCAGAGTGATTTAACTGCTTCATCTTTATGTAATTTTGAATCTTATCATCTGTGGGCAAAGCATCTCTGATTAAAGTCTTTTGTAACATCACGTGACAGAATTAGCACTGAGATCTTGCTCTGAGATTTATTGATTGGCAAATATGAGCGTTTCAGTAGTGGAAATAGTTGAGATCAGCTAAAAACATACACAAAAAAGCTCTGTTCCCATGAAAAAGGAAAGAATTCAGCATTCAGGGGCTTAGACTGCTGCAAAAATGGGAGTACATTGACACATTCAGACTGTGTTAGAACCACTGTGGTTGTCATTAAACCAGCATATTCTGTGCTTTGGGCTTTGCTTTGAAATGTAAAGAATTCACTGATAACAGCAATGATTATCTTTTCCACTTTGGCCAGCAGTTTTGACAGTCCCCAGATCTTGGATTGAATAATAGAATGTTGAATCCTTCCCACTCTACCAAATTGGTGTAATTATCCCAAACACAGATGGGAAGGTAAAAGTAATTAGCAACCTTCCTGCTTTGGCCTTGTGATCAAACTTTTTGAGGTAATAAGAGAAAAAGTAACCACAGCAGGAAAACGCTACCATAATCCCTTCAATTAACGTAGTTTTAATTATGACACAATTATCTGTAAACCCTCTCACATCTGGCATGCAGCTTGGTTCTACTCCTGTCTAATAATCACCACTGGGATAATCTGGATAAGCAATGGATGCCACTTAGAGAAACTAAGAAACTAAGGAGGTCAGCTGTGCCAGAGAAGATGCTAGAACCACGTCTGACAGATAACTCAAGTGTCCTTTCATGCTGCTGTCCTGGGTTTCTCTCCCTGCAGACCTGCATCTCTATCCTGTCTCCATTCTATCAATGTTTTTGTGTCTTATTTACCTCAAGAAGGAAAAGGATATTTTTAGTTTTAGTGACAGAGTGGAAGGAAAATTGCAAAACAAACCATCTTTTTTATGTCCTTGAGATTTGAGTCCTGTACTAACTTGGAAATGCATATTTATGATTTCTGAGAAATTCTCTATGACTCAAGCTCTGGGGTAGAAATAAAACAGAACAAACAGATGCACTCAAATTATTACGAGATTGATTGAACATCAATAAAAATCTAATAGAATGACATGCAGCTTTTAAAGAGAAAATGGAAAAACACAAATTACTGTAATAGTCCAAGATGACATCTAATTTTCAATCTTTAAAATTATTTTGTTCAAAAAAGGTAGTATTTAATTTTAATTTTTTCATTTTGATGCTCAGACTTTTCTGAGTGCAAGACGTCAATGAAAACAGATCTGTGTGATTTTTCATTAAGGTGCTGTCAGTAAAGCTGGCTACTGTGGAATTATTAAATGTCTTCAGTAGTTGTCACCATGCAAGTGGTCTGAATTAGAATATCAAATTATATTTGGAAGCCCTTCATTAAAGGGATAACAAAGCTTATGATGCCCATTGACTCAATTTTATTCCAGATAAAGTACAATTAGTACTTGGATAATGAAGTTACAAAAACTGAAACTAAAGAATTTTATTTATCTTGTAAAGAATTTAATGTCACATACTCTTGTGTATGTAGACTGTGAGTGGCACTGTTTTCTGTGAATCAAAATTCTGTCTGATTGAAAGTCTTCAGGGGGTGGGACTCTCAAAAATCAATGTCAGTAACATCTCCTGATAACAGTCCTGAGAAAGACTAACATGAGTTCTTCAGTAATCCTTGTTATTTTCAGGTCAAATAAAATCTATTTCCTTTCTCACTCCACTGAAAAGGTGCCTCTCTTTAAGGGTTAAAGATGGGTGAAAAGCCATTGCATCTTTGAAGAGATTTCTCTTTCACATCTATCTTATGTGACTTCAGGACAAAAAGATCTGTAATCTTTCTGATTTCAGTATTGAAATGAATGGTAGATTATACTAATCTTTCACTAACCATGCAGAGTAGAAAAGTCAATATTAGTCATACCTCATCTCTCCTTTAAAAGGCAGTGGTTGTGTTTAACTTCTTGGTCTTACATCATCCTGCAATGAATAACCTTGTTTTATTTTTAACTATGTCCTAAAGTAGAACCCACTGAAGCCAAGCAAAACACTTTTTATGATTTTTAGAGTGCTTTGGATCTATCCGTTATCTAAATATGGCCTTTTTATTGTTCTAAATCAATAAATCAGTTGCTCTGGCACATTTTCAAGTGCTACCCTTCAAATAGCTGCTTATTCACCAAATGGCCTCTTTATAGCAAACCACAATGTTGCCAAATTGCTTTGGGTGTACTTTGCATTGATAAGTCCCTGTTTTGTGAGTACGATAGATGTATAAATTTAAACGTCCCACCCAGGGCTGCAGGCAGTGGCTGGATGTCCAAGTGGGAGGGGAGCAGGGCAGTGACAGGGACAGTGGCACTGGGGACACCCTCAGCCAGTTTGACAGCACTGAGGTGTTTTGGGTGACTGGCGTGTTGGAAGGAAGGGATTCCATCCTGGAGGACCTTGATGGGCTTGTGGGAGCCTCATAAAGTTCAACGAGGCCAAGTGCAGAGTCCTGCACCCAGGTTAGGGCAAGGCCGAGCACTGACACAGGCTGGGCAGAGAATGCATTCAGAGCAGCCCTGAGGAGCAGGACTTGGGGGTGCTGAGGGATGGAGAGCTCACCTTGACCTGGCAATGTGTCCCTGCAGCCCAGAAAGCCAAAGGTGCCCTGGGCTGCGCCAAAAAGCAGCCTTGGCAGCAGGTCCAGGGAAGTGGATCTGCTCCTCGTTGACACCAGGAAAACTCAGAGCTGTGAAAGTGATGAAGATAATTACCTGCTTCTTCCTGCTTCAGCTCTCAAAAGTAATTGCTGAAGAGCAGTGGTATTTTTGAGTTATTTTTGAGCTTTGCTAATTACCTTGTTTGGATTTTTAATGCTGAGTATACAGTTACAATGGCTTAAACAATTCAAAAAAGAAAATACCTACACTTCCACTAGACAGCATGTGACTTGTTCAGATAACTGACCTGTCTGGGTTTTAAAGCACACAAGAGGACACTAATATGCTTCGTGAGGAGTACTCGTTCTTGGTAGAAACAGTATCTTGCTGTATTTGAATTGAATGCTTTCCAGCAGTTTTCTTTTGCCTTAGATGTGAACTGGAACATCAGCTTAACTGAGAAAAATTCTACCTCCATGAACAAATAGTGGGAAACTTAATAGCACCTGTGACTGACTAGCCAGGGAGTTCTACTTTCCAGGAACGTGGCTCTGAATATTTCTAGATCCGTGATAGTTTATAGCTGAATGGAAAGGTTATTTCCTGGAGAACATTCAATAGGTACAGTGACTGTACCCCTTAATGTTTAGGAAAGATTTTTTTATAAGTTCTGAAGTGTTCAGCTTATTAAAGCAGATTTTTATAGCCTTGTATTTAAGAAGTTGTGTAGTGCATTAATATTTATGATAGCTTAAAGCTTTCATGGTGGTATTTTATTCCATGAGTAGATTTTGGGTTTGAGGAAAAGCTGTGAGAATGGGAGCCTGTTCTGGCAGTGACATCATCTGTCCACTGAAACTGTGCAGAACAGACCAAACGTGAGGACTCGTCAGGAACAAAAGCATCTCCTTTGGGATATAACTCTGTATTATCAATTCTTACTCCAGAGCTGCAGTCCAGGATTGCTCAGGAACTCTGTTTCTAAAGCAATCACTTTGTAAATAAAACTTAAACATAATTTTATTAGTGATTATTTTGAAATGTGCTAGTTTACTTCACAATGTTTATGAACGTTGCACTTCATTTTGGGCTTGATCTTTCTTTTTCCTTCTATTTTTCTACTTGCACACATTAGACTAGAAGTGACCTCATGGAAAACTGTGTTGGAGTTTTGGCCAATGTGTGGAGCTCTGCTCTTGCCAAGGTTTTTTGTGATTCCTGTCAAATGTAAAACATAACTAGAGGATAGCAAACCAGAGGTGACTGTCATGAGATATATAATTTCCTACTACTGAAACTCCTGCTACTTAGTTCTATTTTACTGTCTTAGTGACATGATTTTATATGAAAAGCCCTTACATTTCTTACATAGCATTTATTCATCCAGCAATTGTTTTGGCTTCTGTGCCAGACAGCTTTGTGGTGTAAAAAACACAATATGTTTGTTTCTTTTTATCTATGAAACTGAGCTGATTCTATATTTTTTATTTTTTTTTTATAATATTAGCCCCACATATAAGTTCACCTGCAAGTGGTAGTGTTATATGCATTGCTTCTGTGCAATTAATGTATGTGTGATTTTACTAAAGTTACTGGGAAACTCTGCCCAGTGTTGCAAGGAAAATGTTGCACTCTTGGAGTTTAAAGTAAGTGAGAGGTTCTGGCTTTGATTTGTGCTTTTGTGATTTCCTCTAAAATACCATTTTCTCCATTCAAATTAAAACAGCAAAAGTTACATCAACGTCCAGCCCTTGGTCTGAAAATACAGGTGGCTTCACTTGGACTATTTATTTACCTGAGAGAACAGGGGGTTGATAGCATTTCCAAACACTGAAGGGTTTATGAACAGATTTTATGGCATTGTCTGAAAGTGTATTTTGGCATTTTCAGCTGCTGCAACACATCTCCTTGTCTTTAGCAATCTCACTAAAGAGGAGAAGGAATATTTGTGGCTAGAAAATCCAATCTTTTCCATATTTTCCCCTTTGTTGATACAGTAGTTTGTTCAAGCTAATCCAACCTGACACCACCTTGTGTCATATTTAATTACTCTCAAGCTTAGCATCAATTTTGAGCAAAGCCCCCAGGTCAAAATCCAGATCAGTTCAATTTTTTATGTTGAAAGAAGCATTGAGAGGTTGTAGAGAAGATCAGGATGTGTTTGTAGTTGAGCACAGGGTAAGACTGTTACCTTCGTGTACCTGGATCTCAGCTGAGCCTTGGGATGTGAGCGTGGGCTGGGCTGAAAGGAGAGGGAGCTGTGGCCTGTGGAATATCAGAGCTGGAAATCCAGCAGGAGAAGGAGGCTCCAGCTTGCTGTTGCATTACTGAGATATACTCAAGGAAACGTTAGCTCCAAATTTTCTTCCCATCTTTTTAAACTGGAATTGCCAAGAGACAAAAGCTTTGTTTTAGAGTAGATGTGGGCAGTCTCGACCTGCTTAATGAAATTCTAGACCCACATACTTGGTGAAATTTTAGAAAGAACTTAATTTGCTGCAATTTCTGGGGAAATCTCAGTTGATAAATGTTCATTAACCTTGACTGTGGTGATTTTAGTACAGAATGAGGTTAGGCTCTCTTTGCATGTCTGTTTCCCTTTCAAAAGCTGACCTGAGAACTGTGGCTATGCAAGGTGGTAATTTTGGGGCAATGAAGAGGTTGCTTTTCATTACTTCAAGGTAGTTCAAATTCTGAATTTTCAATATTTTCAATTATGAGATGATAAGTCTTTCAGGGCTACAACTTCAACAGAACATCTAAACAGAGGCCAAAACTGCTGTTGCTTATGTAGAAAATGTGCTTTGAAATGCATTATATAAATTAAGGGAGAAGTAAGGCAGGCAGCTATTATAGATGGAATTAGGATGAATCCAATGAAACTGGCCAAATTACTGTATCATTAAAAATGCTAATGTTTTTGTTTTGTTGGTTTTCGCTTATTTCTTTTATGGGAGATTTACTCCCTAACTGAATAGAATGCCTAAGAACTGTAGAAAAAGTTTAATGGGGAAAAAGTAGTTTTCAATTTCTACAGGAATACCCAGAAATTTCCTACCAGATTCCTCCTGATTCCTATTTCAGTTTTTTTATTACATTTCTCTGCTTTTACATCTGTTAGTGGTGGTTTCTAGAGAAATTACTGGCAGTAATGACAGGATGTGGAGATAAAACTGTGATCTCACAGAAAGCAGCCTAATTAGAGTGGGTCTTCTCCTTAAGACAGGAAACCTCTTCGCTACAACCAAAATTTATTTAGCTTAGATTTTTTTTTTACAGGTTGCTTGAGGCATTTTCACTCATGAATATAATAAATTTATGTTATTGTTCAACAATATCAGGTTTTGAGACTTCTGCAACAGTTAAGTGCAATATCTGTTGTCACTACACTAAAATATAGAATAAAAATATTTTAATTTGCATTCAATTCTATTTAGTTTTTTGGTTCAATATTTTTCCTCATAGGTTTCCATGTTGACTACATTTAAGGGATAGAACACCTGCTGTAACAAGTGCATGAGGGAAATATTTGGTGATGAATCATACAACAAAAAAAGGAGAATAATGGGAGCCCCATCTGGATGTGAAAAGGAAAGAACACTAGGCACAAGACTGGAACACACTGTGAACTGTTCTTAAATCTTTCTTTTAACAGGGAGCAGTATGGTGTATTAAACCTGCACTGAGCCACTATTCATGAATTCTTTAGTGTTTCCCAGGAATGCAAAGTATCCTTCGGAAGGTTGTAAACAAATAAGAAGGCAAAGTAGAAAATACTGTGGAGCAGTCTTGGAGCAGTCAGAATCAGCTGTACTGTGAAGTCAGCACAAGATTCAGGCACTCATAATTCTTTTGTACACGTGGCCCCGTGGTTAGATATGGAAGAAGTTAGTCCTAGAATTATTTCTCTGTTTAAGGGAATTTGGTTTTTTTTTTTTAATATCACTGCTTAGTTTAAAACTCAATAGTCTAACAAAATCAAGACAAGATTTTGGGCTTTTTACTTTAACAAATTTGGAAAATAATGAACTAAATATTTCTTCCTCCTAGTAGGAAATATTTATTACTAAGAAAACCTGTTTCTGAAATGCATTGAATTATACAGAAGAAATGATTTCTGTAGTAAGTCAAACTGGCTGTGCTCTGATGTATTTTCCTTTAAGGAAAATCATAAAAGGCCTAATATATACATATTCATTAAAAACTGTGAATATGTAGTTCCTTGGTGGATTGTCCGTGCTTTAAGATAATCTAATGCTCACAGCTTTGCATCAGAAAAGCAGAGATTTCTCTCTGATTAACCCACACAGTTTTCTCAAATTGCAGGTGAATATATCCTGACAGGTACTTTGCTGGATTGATAATTCTGTGTTAAACTGCATTTAAAAAATCACATCTCAAGGCTATTTCTGATGTTGAGCTGGACTGATAGGGATAAACTACGAGAACAAGTTGATGCTGCAGAGCAAGCAAACCAGCCCTATTTTATTTACTTTTGCATCTTGGTATTGGTGCAGTGAAAGGTAATGACTAAAGCATGAAGAAAGTTCAGCTCGCTTTTTTAAAGCCTATGTATGCTGGAATATTTAGAATTTTATGTAATGCTAGGAAGAAGTGACTTGAAGTATAGTTTGGTAAACTTTGACTAGCTTGATGTGTGTAATGAAGAGATACTGTAGTCATCATATTTCAACTGGACATGGAAGTAGAATGCTTGAAATTGGTAGGGTTTGTTTAGTTTGGGCTTTTTTTGTGGTGTTTTCTTTTTTTTAGGTAGATCTCATCAGAGGCAGTAAAAACAGGCAGCAGTAATAGTTCATGATAGTTCATGACTTTACTGCCCCTGATTAAGATCACTTTTGCCACAGCTTGTGTTTCCCAGTGGCTTAGTCTGTGTAACACTTGTTCAGATTTTTAGCAGTAATCAGGCACTCAGCCCATACGGGTCCTGAGTGCTTAATATGTTTTTAAAGTTCCATATTCATCCTGTGTTTCAGTTTCACTGAAGCTGAGATAATGTTATTCCTCTTCTTTACAAGGATATTGTGAGATAAATGTATTAAATGCTGTAATGTGCTTGGGACTTATGCTAATTTTACGTGTCTAACACAGTCTAGTAAACAAAGTACCTAATGTGTCTGGTTGTTCTCATCTTGCAGAAATTGCTTGGGAAAAACAGCATAACATGAATTATCTTTGTAAATAGAATGAAGGTTTAGGTGCTGATGCAAATACGAATACCAAAGACTCCAAATGACTTGAATGAACTTTGATTTTGGTCCATTAAAATTTGTCATGAACCATTTTTAACACTCAGATTTTCAAAAATTAATTTTCATTCTGATTACGTTTTGTGTTATGAACGATCTCGTGGGTTTTTCATAGGACTGTAATGTGCTCGAGAAGATTTGAGTGTTGTATTTATGTAGCTCTAATGACTGTGACCATTTCTGTTCAGATCAGAGGAATTAGGTTTCTGAGGCAGTAAATATCACCACTATTAAAGGCAGCCATTCATCCATTTACGAGCTGTCAAGTGGCATAACAGGTACCTCGCCTTTTCTGTGTTAGGAGAATCAGCAAAGGTTTATTCCCTCCAGGGCTGCTCTGTTTACACCTTCCACCCTTCCCACTGCCCCTTGTCCTGGATGAGTGATGCACCTCACTAGGGAGAGGAGCAGCAGTAAAACAGGGAGTTAACAAAATCAGATGGTAAATGTGACAGTGCTTTAACAGGGCTACCCTTGACCATTTACTGTCTGAAGGACAAGGTCAGAAAAAGCTGTCAGGGAGACTCTCCCATGGAATCATGAGGTTCAGGAAGGACCCTCATTCTTTCCAGACTCCTCCTCAGACTGCAGCTGGACCCAATCCTAGTCTCAGACTTGGTCAGTGGTTTATGTCCAAAGGAATTTAGATGCACAGTCAACCCTTTTTAACACTTTGCTGAGATTTCAAAGGTCAGGACACTATTGATAACTTCCTGAGGAGCTGTTGTGGCAAGGAGCATTTCAGCCTCGAGGGTAACCTTGAGAGTTATCCCTGCTCAGGGGGAGCTCCTGGAATGCAGCCACTGCCATGTGGGAGAGAGCACTAGGCCCTGGGCTGTCCATTATTTATAATAAAATGATTGACTGATAGGGACATTTGCATAGTGGCAAGACGTCTGGGTCACTGTTCCAGACAGCCATCTGTCCCCAGAGTCCCCAGGAAGCTGGATGGAGGCAGCAGAGCCCTGCTGGCTGCCAGGGCAGGAAGGGGAGCAGCACACACCACACAGCCATAATCAAACACAGAGCTTCCCTGGGGAAAATGCAGTGATGCTCCAGGATATGGAAGTGCTGTCCCGGACGCTGTGTTCTTGGTCAAACTGGTGTGCTTGCAAATGCTGTGCAATTCCACCAAATCTTACCCCTTTTTACCACCAACAAAGTTATCCACTGGAGTTTTTCTTTTTGTGGTTTGAAGCACTCCTAATGTCTGTACACAGACCATCGTGATCATATTTAGAGGTTTTATTTTGGAAACAGTATCTGTGTGAGTAACATAATTAATTCACATTGAACTAAAAACCCTTGCAGGAACTGGAAAGAAATCTTACAAAGTTTCGTTGTGAAGTTGAGTCTTGAAATATACTTCATTAAATATTATGCACGGTATTTCAAGGAGTAGTGCTGATACTTTTTGACAAATTGTAGCTTTCTGAACCTTANAAAGTTTCATTGTGAAGCTGAGTCTTGAAATATACTTCATTAAATATTATGCACGGTATTTCAAGGAGTAGTGCAAAGTTTCATTGTGAAGCTGAGTCTTGAAATATACTTCATTAAATATTATGCACGGTATTTCAAGGAGTAGTGCTGATACTTTTTGACATATTGTAGCTTTCTTAACCTTTTTTTTTTAAAGGAATGTCCATGATGGTTCCTATGGTTCTGAGTGCCATAGCAAGGAGCATAAATTGAGGCAGGTTCTTCTTTAAGAAGCTCCAAATGCGTTCAAGTGATTTCTAGATATAGACAAAAAATATTAATACAGTAAGTTTCATTGTCAGCATTCCAGTAAGTACTGGAAATAATTTTATTTTTGAACTAAATCTATGGAAATGAACAAGGATCATAAAATGAAGGCATATTATTATATTTAAAGTGAATTTCTTTAACTATTCTAAGGGCAAACAAGATAAAATGTCTGATAGAGTTTAATCTTTGATTTATCAAGGGAATTAAAATTAGGGTTCTTTACATTATAATGTTAATACAGCCAAAATTTAAATAGTTATCTTAAACATTTATTATGACTGCTGTATCTGTTAGATAAAATACCATTAATTTAAAGTGCCAATGATATAAGATAGGCAAGCGTAGACACTTCTGGCTAAGGAGAGGATGATTCTAAAACACTTAATCACTTGCAATGTGTAGAGGAAAGTGCAAATTAAATTTTGATGTGGAACATTAGTGATTACAACAATCTCCATTTTCATTCCTCATCGCTAGGTACACAGTATTGATTCCTCCTGAAGTCTGAGGAGACAGAAGCTGAGGGAACTGAGGAGCAATTGAGTTAACTGTGATGATTTAGGCTGGAGAAATCTGTGATGATTTAGGCTGGAGAAGTCTGTGATGATTTAGGCTGGGGGACCTCACCACTCTGAACAAGTGCCTGAAAGGACACTGCAGGCCAGAAATGAGAAATGGGACAACAGCAAGGTTGTGCCAGTGAAAGTTTAGATGGATATCAGGAAAACGTTCTTCCCTGAAAGGGTGGTCAAGCATTGGAACAGGCTGCCCAGGGAAATGGTGGAATCACCATCCCTGGAAGTTTTCAGAAAATACACAGATGAGGTGCTTGGGGACATGGTTAGTGGAGGACCTGGCAGTGTTGATTTAATGTTTGGGCTGGAGATCTCAAAGGGTTTTTCCAGCCTTAGTAAATATGGTCTTCAGATAAAGTAAACTCAGTGTCATTTTTAAAGAGTTATAGCAGGACACATTTTATCCCATTTACTGCATTGAGCTGAAATTATATTTTTAGTATGTTTAGTTTGTTTTGTTGTGATATTCACCAATACAATTCACAGGTCCTCTTTCTCTAGAAGTTTTTTTGGAACTTATATACGTTTGTTTTCAATGGAATGTCCTCTCTTACTAAAAGGACTGGAATAAAACTGAGTTGCCAAGTAAATCAGAATTGCAAAATACACCCTCCTTAGGTGCATGTCAAGCATCTCTTTTATACAATTTACACAACAGAGTAGCTCACATTGATGATAAATTCAACTGGAAAGGTCTCTGGGTAAGAGAGCAGTCCTGCTTTTTGGTTTTGGCTGTGTACTTAGATGTATTTTGGCCACAGACACACAACTGGAAATAAGAACGTGCCTGAACTCTAGTAGTAGTCTGGCCATGAGTATTCATTGCATTGTGGAGGCTCATGATCCTGTCTAAGGAGCTGCCAGTACACCAGGAAGAGGTGCCACACCTTCTTTGTGGCACTTTTATATTTTTCAGATTCTGTGCTGTTTTTGTGTGTAGTTCTGGGTTTCATAATAAGTGCTACTAAGCTCTCTTCACAGAGCAGACAGACAAAACAATTCCTTCTCTATCTTGGTACCAAGGAAAACCGATGCAACTTTGGAGCCCAAGAACAAAAGCAGTAGTGTAATGAAAAAGAAAACCAAGGAGGATGGACCTTCATAACCTGGAGCTATGGTTGGACAATTGATTCTAATATGCTGATGGACCAGAAATTATAAAAGTGTGAGACCTCATGATAGGGCATCCATTTTGGGGCATCTTGGGTGTGGTCCAGCTGGACTCTTGTGCTGCCCAGGTGTGCACATTGAGGCCTTTTAAAAAATACCTACTTTATCCTCTTGCTCTGTCTGGTCTCTGTTCCAGGTCAGCATCCAGAAGGCATCAGCACATCCCATGTGATCATTTCCAATCACGTTGCCTCCTCTTGTATCTGGTCTCTGATAATGCAAACTTCATGTAAGTGGCGAAGATAAAATAGAATAAGAAGATATTTTCCATGGCTTCACCTTCTTTTAATTACTGTGTTTTGGTCCCAGGTTAAATCAATGAAAGCAAAATAATAATAAGCTATATTTTTAAGCTTTCGATTGAATTGCTATCTCAAAGACTCCATAAGTTCCATTTAGTTTGTCCAAGTGTCCTTTTCAATGGCTGTGACTTGTAAACATGTGGCAGTGGAAAGATACCATGTAAATGTTCTCCTGCCTTGAGCAATGAGTGTTAATTAGAGCTGGATCTGACTTTGTCTCTCCTTGGATTATTTAGGGTAGTAAAAGCTCTGCTGAATGGCTGTTTGTACAATCCGTCTTTTAATCCACTCTCTGAGGCAGAAGATTTTTCAGAGTACAATTTGCAATTATTCCAGAGTACACTTGATTTCCTAGCATCAAGAACAATCTCTTACATTATTAAGCAAAAAGGTTTTTTCCTCCAGAATAGATTTAGTTGTCCACACTTACTAAACGGAAATAATAGCTTTAATTATGGTCAGTGAGTTTTTATTTGATGGCTTTGTCGATAGCAGTATTTTATGTTTGATACTTTAGCATAATATTTTGATGGGAACAGTATATTTTCTGTAAAGAGTAATGGGTGGATTTTCTGTTAAGAGTAATGGATAAACATAATTTTTGTCTTTTCAAATTGTACGTTAGAGTACTTTTTGATGCTTTGTTACTTTCCAGTAGCACTTCAACTTTACTTCCTCTCTGTTTTATAAAGAGTTAAACACAGTTGCCTGACCCTTTCTGAGCAACACTAAATTATGAGTAGGTCATAATTTGTGTGCATGACATTCTCAGGTGTTGGAGAGATGCCCTCATAGATCGATAACTGTCAAATATCTCTGCCCAAGCAGACCCATAAAATTATATTTGTTTTACTTTACTTTTAGTGACAGGCAATTATTTGAGTACCAAAGGACTGAGTAATAAAACTCCCAAAGTCTCCACTGGGATCAGATTTTACCCACGTGACATTTTTTCATGTTTTTCTGCTGGAAGTGGCTGGACTCTAAATGTGTGCTTGCATAACTTATCCAGTTGAATCAATCCCATGGGACCTACAGGTAAATGTGGGGCAGGAGACTTCTTATTTTGCAGGCTTTTAAAATGATCCTTTATTAGGACTACTTTGCAGGACTGTAATGCAAATAAAATAATTAACATTATTTTTTAAGTTTTAGGCTAAGCCATAGCATTAAAGGTAGATATTTTATTTTTTAATGGCTAACATAATATTTCTTATAGAAAAAAGAAATCTGTTATTTATGCATGTCTTTTGCTCAGCCAACAAGTTTCACTTAATAGGCAGCTTATGTTTGGATATGAGTTTTTTTGAATTTCCCTTGCTAATTAATGAAAACTCTTTCCCCATTCCTTTTGACTTAAAACCTGTGTTATGGTACAACTGATTTGTAATCCTTGTTGCTTTTTAAGTATAGGGAAATGGTTTCCATTGCCCTTTTTTTTTTGTTGAAAGACTCAAATTTAAAAGAGAAAATCAGCTAAATCTTGTTTCATAAGCAGTATGTCCAGGCAGATCCTCGAGACTGAGTATTGAAATAGTTATAAATTGTTATAAAGTGCACCACATCTGATATTCAGATATATTTAAAAAGTTGCATTGTCATGTTTGAAGAACATTCCTCCTTCAGGTGTTACATGCAGTGCTCCTCTGCAGTTTGTTTGCATGTTCTAAACCTTCCCTGCCTCGTTATTTCCGCCGTGCTCCGCAGTCCTGGCTTGGGCTGTGTTAGAGCTCTTCCTTCACAGGAACGGGGACACAACTGCCACACGCAATTTTAGACAGGTTCTCTTTAATGTGGGCTTAAACTAATGCAGTTCACTGGTGAGACCGACGTCTTGGCCCTGTTGAAGTATCCTTAAGGGGGTCTGATTTCCTCCTCCACTCCTTACACTTACGCACAAGGGGATTTGCCGTCCTGTTGTTTCTTGGGTTTTTCCTGCCAGAGGCTTTGGGGTCACTCCCTCCTGGAGCTCGCAGACTGCGTATGAGTTTTGGAGTCTGCATCCAGGGATGTCTCAAAACTTCGTCTATGCAAAGCCTCTGAGACACATCAGGGTGGAGCAAGCGGGCAATGAGGTTCTTGCACTCTGCAGAGAGATTTTTTGACTTGATGAAGGGAATCTTCCGTTGTTTCTGAATCTGGAGCATTTCCCTGACATTGGAAGTATCAAATGGCTGTGAAGCAAAAACCATTGCATAGAGGATAATGCCGAGGCTCCACATGTCCGAAGCCCTGGGGTCACAAGGAATGTGCTCGAGCAGTTCGGGGGCTGAGTACGCCAGAGAGCCGCAGAAGGTGCTGCTGAGAATGGTTTTTCCATTTTCGTCCCGAGCCAGGGGTTTTGAAAAGCCAAAGTCTGACAGCTTGAAGTTAAGATCATTGTCGAGAAGAATGTTGTCACATTTCAGGTCCCTGTGGGCAAAGTCCAAGTCATGGCAATGCTTGATGGCAGAAGCCAACTGCTGGAATTTGCTGCGAGCGACGCTCTCGTCCATCGCGCCCTGGCTGGTGAGGAAGTTCAGGAGGCTCCCCATTTCCCCCAGCTCCATCACGATGTACACTTTCCCAGATGAAGTCTCAAAAATCTCATAGGTTTCGATGATTGAGGGGTGGTGCAGTCTCATCAAAGCCTCCATCTCCCTGGGGAGAAATTTTTCCAGGACATTCTGAGAAATTTTTTTCTTGTCAATGATCTTGATGGCCACTTTGCATTTCAGGCGGTGGCTGTAGGCAGCTTTCACTTTGCCATAGGATCCTTCTCCAAGAGTGTCACCGAGGCTGTAGCCCTTCTTTTTAAGCACCACAGTGTCCATCCTGGGAGAGCTGCAGGGGCCTGCCCCGGCGGGAGCTGCTCTGCATCCTGCGCTGCTGGGCTGTGCTCCAAGCCTGATGGTGCTGCTGGCCCGGGTGTGGGGCAGCTCATGAACAGTTGTCCTGGAAGGATCTTTCTGTCATTTCACGGAACCGCTCTGTGACATCATGGAGGCCAAAACTCAACTTGGAGGCCCTGGCTGCTCTGTGCTGTCACTGCTGGTTGGCCCCGCACATTGCGATCAGAAAATGCAGAGAATTTCTCAAATATATATTTCTCTTTTTAAGATGGTCAAAGCAGGAGGACTGTTTTATATCTTAGTTTTGTAATGCTGTTTTTTTCTGTTGTGCTGTTGGCTGTACATCATTATTACAATATACATTGTATTTTTGGTGGATTTTTAGGAAGATAAAAACCTGAGTGAGGACTGAGACTTGGTGGAGAAGAACATAGGGCATTCATAGACTTTTTTTCCCTCATGGTATGATAGATCCTGGTTTGTTAATAAATGCTGTTTGTTGAATTTGATTGCATTAACAGCTGACCAACCTGAGCCTTCCAGAGAGTATCAGGGAATCCCACCAGTCTGGTATTTTATGTCATTATTGTTATGAGAGTTCTAGATGTCTGTTCCTCATTTGAAAAGGAAAAAATTGTGTTAAAATTTCCACTGCAGATAATCTTCCTGTGTACGCATCTTTCTTTCCTTGCTTTTAGCACTTAGTACTAGTAAACCTCCCAAGAAATTGTAGAGAAAAGTTAATTTTTATTAGCCACAATTACATTGCAGGGTACAGCTACATAACCAGATTAAAGAAGTGAAAATCACAGAAAACTGAAATCACTTTACAAAACAATAGTACTTTTGTAGTTCTGTTCTTTGATACAAGGTAAAATAATCTGAGCTGCTTTTAAACTAATGGCATTCTTCTAAACCAAAGATTTTATTCTAGAGTCTCTAAGGTTACCATAAATGTGAACAAACCAGAGAGTTAAACTGTAAGTCTGGAATGATAGCAGTTCTCACATGATTAAATCTGGAGTTTTTTTCCATGTTAAGTGGTGCATATTCTTATTGCATCAAGTCTTTTATTTTGAGTTTGAGGAGGATTTGCAGTGGCTATTTAACACGTATTGTTCTGCATGTCTTTGTTTTAGTCTTTCAACAGCCACATGGAAGGGAATAGAATTCTCTGGAATAGAATTCTTGATGGAAGGCAATGGTCAAAACTCAGCTCCACACAACCTTAAGTCCCCTTTTTTTAAAAAACAAAAAAAAAACCTATTTTCTTTCTTTTTTTCTTTGCATGAGAAAGCTGCCTTTGAAATTTGATTATGCTGATAACACATTTTTTAAATAATATTTGTGCTGGTTTTAGCTGGGATAGAGTAAATTTTCTTCATAGTAGCTGGTATGGGCTTATGTTTTGGATTTCTATGGATAATTCAGGGCTGTTTTCACTATCACTGAACAGCAGTAACAGAGAGCCAAGGCTTTTCCTGCTCTCACCCACCCCAGCAGCAAGAGGCTGCCCAAGGAGCTGGGAGGGGACACAGCCAGGACAGCTGACCCCCACTGACCCAGGGGACAGCCCAGAGCATGTGGCACCACGCTCAGCAAATAAATCTGGGGAGAAGGAGGAAGGGGGGAGGTTTGGAGCGATGGGGTTTGTGTTCCCCAGTCACTGTTAGAGGTGGTGGAGCCCTGCTGTCCTGGGCATGGCTCAGCACTGCCTGCCCTGGGAACTGGGGAATGAACTCCTTGGTTTGCTTTACCTGCTAAACTGCCTTATCCCCACCCAGGAGTTTTCTCACTTTTATTCACTCCCCAACCCACCAGGGCAAAGTGAGTGAGAGGCTGTGTGGGGCTCAGTTACCATCTGGGGTTTAACCATGGGAGTGTTGAAAGCATTTTCCAGCCTTACCAAAATTAGATATTGATTTTTAGTATTTATTATTTCTTTTCACAGAGATTTCACAGCAGGTTTTTCCTAGTTTTCTAATATGGAAGAGTTATCACACAATAAATTTAATGGAGTTTTTAAGAATATTGTCATGGGAAGTATTCTGCTAGCATCAAATTCTTTCCTTGCAATTTCCTGGAATATTTATCAGTGTCTGAAGGAACTCTAAAATATGGTTTATTTGTATAAAATATCTCTGGAGATAAAATCTTTGGATTGACTTTTAATTTTAACCCTGCGCGTGTGAGATTTTTGTTCCTAAAGTACAAGACCTTATGTGCAAGTCCTAATGTAGAATTGCAATGTGTGGTCTGACTTCCCCATGGCTTTCTGTTCTCTAGTTCTGCACTGTAGGAGAGCTGGAGCTGCAGATATTCATGTGAAAATGTTAACATCCCAGTGAAAACAACTCTGCCAAAGCCAGTGATCTTATTTTGCCTAAATCTGGCAGGAAAGGGAAACTGAAAAGCGAATTGCTAATCATAGTGAGAGGAATGGGTTCTTTGGTTGATCCAAAGGTGAATCTTGGGTTAGAATTAGGGATGAGGTGAAATCCTTTTATTTCATATCCTTCTCCACTGTGCAGACTCAGATGTTGAGGATGTTTTTCTCTGGATAGAAAAGAGTTTATATTCTAAGACGTATCCAAATAGTTTTCCACAATAAAATTTCAGTGAATTAAGACTTCAAAAACAAGCAAAAAGGAAAAAAAAAAAGAAAATTTTCAAGTGTTTATTAAATATATTTGTGTTTTAGGTTAGTCACTTATTAGTGTAAAATCACTAGAAAAGTCCTTTTTTTAGTCTCCTTAATATTTTGCTTATGAATACAGTTCTTTGAATAAGTACATGCTGTGAATATCAAGTGTGAAAATAGTCCAGGTTTCATAAAATGTTGCATAAAACCAAAATGAGAACAGACTGTTTCTGTGAATAATCACAGGTATTGACCACTGCTTGGGGAACATTTTCTTCAAAGTATGTAAGAGCATTTTTAGGCATTTAAATTGAAAATAAACCATTTAATTAAAAATAGATCCCACATGCTGGATGAAGTACATGGCTGCTTGGGTGGTAATTCCCTTAGGTTTATATTCTGTACAGAATTTGAGAAATCCTGCCTTACCTGTCATGAAATCCTTTTGTGTCAGAGTCAACCTACATGAGGAGATAAACAGATGGTATAGCTGAGAGCACACAAAGTGCTGGCTTAGGTAAAATGCACGCTGCTGATAACCCACTAAGCTTTCCTGGGTATGCTAATCCTAATTTATGTTAAATCGTAATTAAGAGAGTTTTGTTTATTGCTTGTAGCCATGAACACCTGGAGGACTGACTAATCCCACCCATGTGTTGGGGACAATTCAGCTGCTTTTGTTAAATCAGAATGCAGAAAAAACTGTATTTGTGGTTTGTTTTTGTTGGTTTTTTCAGGCATTTATAGAGGCCCTTTTCCCCACTGTATCAGGAACTGGAACAGAAGAAGCATCCTAAATAAAATGGATGAAGGGATTTTTGGAGCAAGAGGCCAAAATCTAAATAGGCTCACTGTGTTTCCAGCCAAACTTTAAATCAGAATATCTCTATTACATCCATGCACAAATAGATTCACAACTTCTATTGTAGCTGTGCTTGTGTTGCACATATAATTAGATATAACTTTCAGATTTTCAAGATTCTGAAGGATTTTATTCAGGAGGCCATGGGTGGTGTCATAGAAGTGAAATGATAAATGATGGGCAGAGGAAAAGGGGCAGAATAAATTAAATGTCATGAGAATAAAGCCATAGGAAGGGGGAACCCCTAAGCCAACTTGGTGCAAAATTTCATATTTTCGGTTGCATCCTTTTTCTTATTAGAAGCTAAACCTATGATCTCACAAATGTTGCTGTATGCGCATCAGGTACAGGTTTTTGACCTGATTCGTGTATTCACACAATTACATCTATCATGGATTGTGCCATCAGTTGACAAGAATTGTTTTCTGTTCTTTATGTAGCATTTCTTCTTAAACTGTAGGTAGGAGCACCCAGTTCCATAGAAAGTCTTACTGTGAAAGATTTTTCCCTTTAGAATTCCTGCCCTGGAAATATATTCATTCTAATGACTTCAAATCATCCAGTTTAAAAATCATGCAAGAATGATAGTATTTTTCATATTCTATTTTTAAATCTTTGAGTTGTTTAGGGATTTCCTGTTCTTAAAAGTTTCATTTTCTGCCTTATCATGATGGAAAATATGCAAACTACTGTTAATTGACAGCTATATTCTCTTGAAGTCAGCCCATGCTGAGATCGCTTGCAGTGTGGAAATTTGGACCTAATTATCCATTCATTACATAGTGAAAAGTATTTGTTGAATGAATTTTTCACCTGGTTTTGGTAAAACAGAAATAAAGAATTAGGGGCAAAAGGTAAAAATATATTTCATGGTTTGTACAAAATTCAAGTATGAGTGCAACTGCTTTGCAAAACCTTCTGATTCTTCTCACATTTAACTCATGGTATTTGCAATTGTGTGGATTTTCTTGCCAGTTAAAATTAGATTTGATTTTTGTGAGAAAACAAAATTAGAAATGAATAATTTGCAGTGTACATACCTGTGTTACAGAGCCTAAAAAGAATGCCATATCTGTAATAATTTCATGTGGATTCTCCTTACAGACAGCAGAGAGCAGCAGTGTGATGACCTGAATCAGATGGAATAAAGTTAAGGAGTACTGAAACTAACAAGTTAAATGCTTCAAAAATCCTAATTATTGCCTTGATACTGGTGCAATTCTTTTTTGAGTGACTTTTGCAAAAGAAATTAGGAGACTATGAAAAAAAAAAAAGAAAAGAATGACTTTTCCAATAAAACAACTCTTATGATAATAATTGTCAAACACAGTGTTTTCAGACAGTAAAAAAAGTGACAGCAGAGGGTGGGTAATTAATTGTGGGAAATGAAGGATTAGTGTCTAATCTGTGTTTAGAACTGTCCAAAATGATGATGTAGAGCGAAAGACAAACATTAACTCACATTATAAACCAAAGAAAAAATTTACTTGAATGTGTACTTAATAGTCTGAAAGTTGGTAAACTCAACAACAAGAATTTTTGGAAATCACTAATTGTGTCTACAGGCAATTTGCAAGTCAGTGTTTTTGTTCATCTTAGGAGTTCATGGGTACAGATCAAACCACATTAAATCATTTAGGATAGATATCATCATGAACAATAGGAAATACTGTTTCTAAGGACTTGAAAATACTTTTTATCACATATTCCACTTCATTTGATATTTTCTTATCTCAAAGCCCAAATTTACAATTTTGGATTTTTTTTTTTTTTACTCGTGACTGTGTTTTGCCCTCCATTATTTTCCATTGTAAGAACAGGATGTAGACTCTGGTGGGTAACGAGCAGATATAAATACCTACGAGTCAGATAAATTATGCTGTGTCCCTTCATTCCAGGGAAGCTGCTACCCTGAAGGATGTAAGTAGATGCTGTTGCCCTGGTGATTGCTCCTTGGAGTCTGGATTGCACCAGGCCAGCATTCCTCACTTCTCCTTAGCTCTTTGTATCTCTGTAGACAGCTCATGTGGACAAAGGCCACAAATTAAATGCAAAGAAATGAAACAGCAAGCAGAGAGCACGAATGTGATGTGATGTGGTTCATAAGGAGCATCACAGTGCTGGTTGTGTTAATCTAGAAATAAACGTAGATGCAGGAAGTTTCTGCCAAGCTGATCTGAGAACCTGAGTTTGTGTGTCCCATCTGAGTCAGGAGAGACAGCAAGTGGCATTTTCTGCTGGTTGAATTATTGAGGTGACTGTGTGCAAACTTTTTTTACCCATTTATTTTTTCCTGTCTCTCTTTCTTGCTTTAGGCCCCAAGATCTGATCTGAACTGCACTGAATTAAAAATAAAAGCTGCTACTTTTCACAAGTTATCCTCAGAGCTCTGAAAAAAATGCTGTTAATCATGAGATTTTTTTATTTTTTGAAATTTTTTCAATGTTTTTCCCTCATGATGGAGCAGGCTTCATCTTGGGAACAGGTGGCCCCTTAGCTACTCAGTTACTTGTTTTCTTGAATTCTTGTTTTACAAAGGTTTCTATAATACAGACCCTCCTTAGCATCTTTGTGATCCCCATGTTTTGAACTTTGTGCTCTCTTCATAGCATGTTTCCAAGTTTCTCCTCTTCTTCAGAGACCCTTAAATTTCTTGATCTTGAAATCCTGACTGAAATTCTAGAATAAGCTGTTATGCAGAAAGATGCTTTTCAAACAGATCTGATCCTGAAACTTTTTACTATTACGCAATTTCATGCTCTCATGGCAATTGTTTGAGCTTCTATCTGCCTCAAATTAGCTGATAATACAGCAAATTTAAACCATGTGTAGATAATCTTTAAATAATTTTGGCTGTGCCCTTTTCACTCTCAAATCCTGCAACCACTGCATCAGCAGAGAATATTGAGCACAATCCTTTCAATGCAATGACTGGCCACATATGTCAACACCTGCTTCTATCAGCTGTCAGAAGTCAGGATGGCTTTTCTGATAGAACTTTTATTAAAATAAGAATTAGTTACTATTTTTATCTCTATGTAGAACTGATTTGACTGGTTGACTCGAGTGATTTAAGGTCAATAACTGTAATTTCTGAGCAGTTTGGTGTATAACACCTTTTATTGTTCAATTATTGTTGATCGCATTAAGGGGAGAACAAATTGCTAATTGGCCCTCAGTGATACAAATAACTCAATGTCCTGAAAACCACAAGAGGGTTTAATGGCAAAGTGGGATTTGGGGGATGTTGAACTTCCAGATAACACTGAAATGATGTGGACAGTAGATAGTCTTATTTCTCCTTTTATTTTGTTCTTTTTTCTAATTGCATCTATGCAGTTTAGTTCACTGATGAATTATGTTTGTGTGGAATGAAAGCCTGTAGCTGCAAGTTTATTTCTTGAAAGTCAGTTTTATAATTGCATATAATTGCTGGTATTATCAGCTAGATTTTCTCAGTGTCCTTTCCTTAGCTATAGTCAAATAATTCCTGAGAGTGCTACCACTAACAACCCAGACCTGTTTTGATTTTAGTTGCCAGAACTCTTATTTTTAATATTAAATCCCCTTTTAAATCATAAACTTCCAAATAGCCAGAGGAAGGAAGTATGACTCTAAATGTTGCTTAAGAAAATGGTGGGACAAAAATTGAACTTCCATTGTAAGTATACTTTATTAACTATATTTCTGTGTATCTTCTGTCTTTCATGAGAGGGAAAAAGAAGGTGTTGGTAAAATTCCATAATGTTAGCAATGGAGCTTGTGCATTCTTTAATTCTTTTGCAGTGTTTTGAAGGTCAAAGGAAAAATACCCAAAAAGCACAACTCACCAAATAAAATTTACTAAACAGAAAGCAAAATCCAAACCAAGGCAAAAGCCTCTCCTTCAGAGTTTCCATCAGGTTTCCTATGATATGGGAGGATGTAAGGGTGCTGTAAATGTTGGGTAACTTTGGGGAGGACTGTTACCTCACTGCCTGTTGGGAAGGCAGCTGACATCTCTTTGGGCAGAATCCAGCTTTGTCTCAATATATCTAAAATCAGAGGAGAACATAGAATAAATTACACCTAATTTGTCACAACTGTTAGGTGATTTTGCTGCAGTAATTATTGTCTAATATCAGCATTCTTTAATACATATTTTCTGTCAGCTCACAGAATCATTATTCCAGTGGAACCGTCACTTGTGCAGACTTGATACAGCATTGCAATAATAGAGAAATCAAAATAGTGTTTTAAAATATTTGTAATTCCCTTTGAATCATAAGAAAGGCCTAAAGCAATCTGTAGGTGGATTTTTGGTTTGTATTTGTAGTTGTAATATTTCTAAACCAGAAGCACAGAAAGAATCTAAGAAACAAAGGACAAAAAGGACCATCAAAATTATTGGACAGTGTGCAGTAAAAGTATCTTTTCTATTTTGTTACTGGTGATTTCTTTCTGATCGACAGCATATTCCCGATCATCCAATTCCCAAATTTTGATTTATATTTTAAAGCGTTGATTGATTTTTCCTCAAACTCATTTTTGTGGTACGTGTTAGCTAATTGGTTTTTGGTTTTAGAAAGAGCTAAGCTCTTTTTCAGGACACAGCTCCTGATGTTGTTCTTTTATTTTGCTCTACAAAGCTGTATTTAAAATGTGGCAGGGAGCTGAGGCTGGGGCTGGTGTGACAGTGACCTTATTCTGACTTTTTCATTGCAAGGCTGAGCCAGACTTTACAATAAATTTTTGTACCAGGTTTTTGGCACAGCAGTGTGAGTACCCCAAAATCTCTTAGACATTTCCATGACCAAACAGTCTCGTTTGTGAACGAGTGGTTCTTTGGAGATATTCACAACGTTGCACACAAATGATATAATAATTTTGTCAATGACTAAATTAGTAGAAAAGCCTCTGTAGTGCAAGAGCTTCCTCATTTCTGCTGAGATCTCACAGTGGAACTGTAATTTTGAGTGACCCAGAGAATACAGGGGAAGAACAATGACTCAAGACATGAATTGTGAAAGTAACACAATAGAAGCCAAGTCAAGCTAATGAGGTTTTTATTAAGAGGTAAAGCTTATTGAACTTCTCCTGCCAGATGGCTTTTGGATGATACCATTAATTCTTTTGTTTGGCCATTGCAGGACTGGTTTTCCTGGTGGACCCAGGAATGGCTCTGTTCCTTCAGAACTGACACTTTCCATTAAACATTCTGTTTTTGCCCTCTACCTGCCTGCATGAGGCTGCCCTTGCTGTCAGTGGCAGAGCTTGTTGGAGGCAGTGGAGCCTTGGCAGCAGCACGATGACTCCAGCAGTTTACTGGGGCAGGGCATTGGGAACAGTAAAACATGCAGAATTCACAGAGCTAATTTAGGACTTATTCTGCCTTTCCTAATTGTGTCTGTGTGTATGCTCCTCTCAAAATCGCTGAGAGATTTTAATGTAAATTCAGTGTGGTGTGAAACCTTTTCCTTATTTGTGCTAAGGCACTCGAGTCTTACCATCACTTTATGATGTTTATTCTGCTTTACTGTTAATGTGCTGCTGAGCTGTAAACAAATATAAACAGGGTTATCAGGCAAAATACATTAACATAAACATTTTAGTGTCATGCTCTTTCTACATCTTCAAATGGACTAAGTATTTAAATGAAACATTAACTCTTACAAGTAAAACAGAAGTTTTACTGTGTTCTTTCAGTATTATTATCCCCCTATTAGACTTGGCATCGTGTATTTTGCTATGTTCAACCTTTGAAAAGTGAAAAGCCCCAGTGTTCATCAAACATTTTCTGTTAAACAAAGAATTTAAAAGGTAAGTTAAAAATTTTGTCTTGGCCCACAAAACTTGAAAACTAAAGCATCTTGTATAAATGGACAACTTTTATCCTTTTGTGAGAGAGACAAATCAGTGGACATCTTAAATTTTTTGTGACATTCATAAGAAAAGGATCTGAGTTCCATTCTGGTTCACATGTAACTACATTAAGATGGAGAATATTTATTAAGATTAGAAATTGGAATAAACAATCTACCTTTGGGGTTTTGTGCATTGTGGTAGTCAGAAATTACACAGGTGTAATTTATTAATGATATAAGTGGATGTTCAGGTTGTACAAAAAAATAATATTTTTCAGCTCTTTCTTGATACAGAGTGAAAAGAAAACAATGTGGCAGAGAAATATTGCCCACATATTTTTAGATTTCATGAATAAAGTCAGTGGAGAAGTGACTTTAACGGGTACAGGTTTCTAGAGGACAATGAGAACTTTAAATATTTCCATGACATGATATTCCAGGACAGATGCTGCTACAAGCACTGATCAGTGACTTTCAATTAAAAAAAACAAGTTACCTACCAAGGTGGCAAGGAAATTCTGAGTATCTTTTTATACCTTATTGGGACAGATGTGGATACAATTGAATAATGATTACACCAGACATGGAATACCAGTAGGAAAGTTGACTATCAAGTAGGAAATTAATATAATCTTTTATTTCTGACTTGTACTTTGAAGGATTAGGAAGAGTTTGCACTTCAAAATAGACCTTGAACTTCATTTTTGTGTAGGAAATAATCCTTGATTTATGAATGAGAGAGACCTGGATGCAATACATGTTTGTATCACATGATTGATACGGCTTCTAGTGTTTGTCCTCTCTCAGAGAATATCTCGGTCTGGTTTTAATTTCTATTATAATTCTATTAATTCTATTACCTTTCTCTTTTTGACAACGGAGTGCATCCTGCAGTAGTGGTTCTATTGCTGCAGTAATGGTTGTGTTGCAGCTTTTTTCCCCCTCATTTGATCTAAACAATATGTACCTTGTATCTTTTCCTTTTTTGTGCTAAGGCAGTCAAGCCTTACCATCCCTTTATGATGTTTGTTCTATGGATCCCTCTTGGCCCCAGAGGGATCCAGAAAACCCAAGCACAGACAAAGCAGATTAAAAGCCAGGAACAATGGAGAGTTTTTGTCTAGTTTTTGAAACGGATTTCTAGAGGAAAAAAAATTGTCTCTGAGGTATGATTGCGAGTGTCTTAATTTCTTTTCAGCTCTTGAGTTTTTCATTGGAGAAATGTTTCACATTTTTTTGTTTTTCTAGATTTCCAGCAAAGTCAGCGAGGTGATCAGATGTGACTGTGGCAACATGTTTTTGAGTGAGTAAAAGGACTAAACCTATAAAAAACTTCCCTGGGATCCAGCTTCCTGAAGTACCCTAAAAATTTTATATCAGACTCTAATTACACATTCAGAATGTCTCTGTACATATCCAAAAAGGTATTTAATTTTCTTTGTAGTTTCTACTCAAAACACTTCTGAGGCAGCCCAACAAAGTAATATAGAATGGAGCCAGTAAATGCAATTAACCCAAATGTTGTTACTTGAAAGGTCTAGTCTGCCCTAATTAATTACCGATTAATTACTATAATAATAGTAATTATTAAAAAACAATAGTTGTTTTCTGATGACCAGGAGCAGATCAGAAGAGACTGGACTGTGAGGGAGTGTGTTTGAAGTGCTGGGGCTGGGTGGGAGCCCCTAGAGAAGTCCCTGGGGTGAATAAACCCCAGGATGCAGCTCAGCCTGGCCTGGGCAAGGATGGAGGGAGCCTCTCCCTGCCCTTGCCACTCCCGTGATGGTCAGAAACCCCAGAGCAGGGTCTACTTCAAAGAACACTCACTGATTTTCTTAGCTACATGTGGAGTGGATTTTTCTGTAAATAAATTTTAGAAAGGCCCAAAACATTTTAATTGCCTCTTGATTTTTGTTTTTTTTTTTTGGATGTATGTCAAAAATTATGATGATTAATAGTGTTCATAAAAGGGAAAGATCACAAGCATGGCTGTCTCTGAACATTAGCAAAATTATAAAACTATTAATTTCTCAGTGGTATCATTAAAAGAAAAATATTTTATGCAAATGTATTTAACATTACAGATAATTATTCAGATTGTGGGACTTACATTAGTGTCTTTTTAAAGAGATTTTCCCTTTCTATCAGTCTGGACATTTTCATTTGACTCTATTAGAATTGATAGCTCTGTTCCATGCTAAAAAACAGCACCTAGCTTTAAGTTTTAGTTCCCTTAGTTGATTATGTGACAGAATGTGACCAGCAACAAAATTTTAAACAGACATTAAGATGAAATTAGCACAATACTGAAGGTTTCAAGTGTTTATATAAATGTTCAGCTCACAAAGCTGTACTCTAATCAAATAAAACCAGAAAATAGGTAGCAAAAAACACCATGAGCAGGACTATTGTGTTTGGCTGTCCATTGAGTGCCTAAGCAACCAATAACAAGTTTGATTTATTTCTCACCTTTGCAAAACTTGAAGTCAGTAGAGTTCTGTGTGGTTATGTACAATGTTAGTGACATAACATTTCAAATCACTAAATTGATTCAGTTCAAGCATGTTAACCCAAATTTGGTAAAACCAGTGAAATGAGTCCCTTCTGTTATTCTCTTGGATGCAGAGATCTGTGCTGCCAGCCAGGGAAACAGAGCCTGACAGACCCTACTGAAATAATGGACACCAATTAAAATCTTTGGACATTAAGAACATCTTCCTGTTCAATAGCATTTTCAAAGCTCAGGATATTTTTCCTATTTCTAAAAATAATAAGGATGTTCCTAGTGATACATACTCATATAGCCTCAAACCCAATTTGTTTCAACAATTTTTCTTTGCCTTTTAACAACTTCTTAGCCATATATTCAGCATATTTCATGGCAGTATAGAAAGCTATCTTTTCTTTCTTGCTGTCTGTGTGCTCTTTATCTTACAAGCATTAAAAGAGCCCTCTGGCTGGGATGTTAGGTGATCTTTATCCCCATTTCATTATATCAGTGAAAGAAAACAAACAGTATTTTTAAAATGTAATTGAACTAAAAAAAAAATCTAATTACCCCAGGCAGTAAATGAGAATGGGCCACTTAAATTTTAGTTTGAATGCATTAATTTTTTTAGCATAAGTCTATTTCAGCTCCAGTAGGCCACAAAACAGATGAAGTTTTCAAGGCATAATTTTTTATCTATTGTAATAAGTTTTCACAGTGTTGCAGGTCAAAATGAATTCTGTAGATTTAAATTAGGTTTTTTGGATATTAACAGCTTAATTTCTGTGGAATTTATATCAGGATCATGATAATTTTTTAAACTTTAAGCATAGTATAAAGGCAATATAAAAAGCTGCTCAAATTATTAAAAATTAGTCTTTGTGCACTAAGAGAGAAGTAACAGAATTAATGAGATATCAGAAAATCAGAACATTTGCACAAGGTAGAAGATATTTCCGAGAGCAGGTTGCATTCATTATGCTTTTCATCAGTAAGCACTGTTGGTTCTCTTCTGCATTTCAGTGCCAGCTGGAGTTCAATGCCAACACAAGGTCACCAGGGAATGAATGGATTCCAACACTACTCTTACTTTATGAGCTATTGCTCATTTCACCACTTCAATATTGGGAGAGATAAATTTTCTAATCCTGAAGGTATTTGAATTAGCTGCTTAGAACCTTTTTGTAAATTATAATACTCTAAAGCACCTCGTTTTTACATTTTTGTGCTAAGAACTTACTGAACAAAAACACTGTGTACTGTACGTGTGCCAAAGCAGCCCATGGGAGCTCTGAATATCTCTGAGTGGCTTGGTGCCAGTGACATCTTGAGCTGACTGTGCTGTCTTAAAGTAACAATCTAGAATCAGTTCTAAGCTTGAAAAATAAAATCTCTACCGTGTGAAGCTCTGGCTATTCATACGCAGAATAAAGTGAAGATATTTGAGTTCAGTAGGTACGAGATGATGAGATTGCCTGCTCAACTCTTCTGAGCGAGCACAGTGACAGGATGAAATGGTTTGATAAAGATCCAATTGCATGCACTTAGAACATGCCTTCTCTGGGGTTAGTTCCACCTTACCTAGGTGACTTTGTTGTGAAATAGGATTAATGGTCTTACCCAGTAGGGAAGGCACGTGGAGATTGTTGCTTATGGGATATTATGTAGTTGAGAGTTAAAAATATAATTTATTTGCTGGAAGTAAAGTTGGTACAATTGGAACTATGGTACAAACCACTGTTCATAAGATATCAGTCAGGCTCAGTGGCACTGGTAATGAGTAAATACTGAAAGTTATAAATTCAGGATTAACATTTCCAAGCAAAGGAAGAGAAAGTTTTTAAACCTGGAGCATTCAGACTTCAAGTGGAAAGTTATGGACAGCACCAAACTTTCTAAATAATTTCTGTGGAAAATAAGGCTTTGAGCTCTACTGACCTCTCTCCAGCTGTCAACCAGTGAAGATGCAAAAATCAAAGATTTTCTACGGCGTTTTTCTCTTCCAAATTCAAACCATATCTTGTGTATTCCCAGGGTGCTTTTGTTTTAACTCTGAAGCTGTGGAACTGTCCCAAAGAGGCACGTACAGCTCAGCTTTGCTTTTCAAGGTTGGAGTTCCATGGGCTTGGTTTGCACTGTCACAGGGTTATCCTCCTGGAAATGTCACTGTGCAGGCAGGGCAGGGTGTCCCCTCAGGGACAGGGACAGGCACTGATCACCTGGATTACTAATTACTGGGATTGCTATTGATCCAGACAAAGGCACTTCTGGCAGATGGATGCAGCTCCAAGAGCCACCTCCCAGGTCTCTGCCATGGGCACCTGTCCAGGAGCACACATTGGTCTCTTTTTGCACTTCAGAGAGAAAAACCTCATTAGGGAGCCAAATGATTTATCTAAAGGCAAATCTGCACATGCTAAACCCAAACTGCCCTGTTGAGGCACTGCAAGGAAAGGAGCAGTCTCTATAAAGGACAGAGGAAATGCAAAGTACACTTTTGTTTTGACAATGTCAAATTGAGGAATTCAGAATGCATCAGGTTTAAAAAAAAACAAAACAAAAACCAACAAAAAACAAACTAATGAAATTTAAAACATTACATTGGAAGAAATTTATCTTCGAATTTTGGGTGCTGCATGATTGGTATCTTTCAAGCTTTTCTCTGTATTTTAAATGTAGGGATGGGAATTTCTTTCTTATTGAAAGTTTAAAACCAAAGGATGTAACTTCATTCTAGCTACCAACAGTTTCAAATGTGAAGGGAATAACTCCTTATGGTAAAGTAGCATGATCAGTCAGCGCCAGACAAGTAAAGGAAATTCTAGAGTGACATGGACAACTAAACAGTCATAAGCATGTGGATATTTTAAGAACAGATGTAACTCCAACTCACAGGAGTCATAAAATGGGGCTAAGACTATGACTTTGTTCTTGGAGAATGGCATACTTCAAAAACTGAAAGTTTTCTTTCAGTGATTTCAGTGGAGTACTGAAAGAAAGGCAATATATTCTATATTATAATTAACAAGGAAGATTTACACAAAAAAGAAAGATAAAAAGAAGCATGTTAAATAGTTCTCAATAAATTGTTTATTCAGTGCTTAGAATGACATTGATTTCTTGTGCATCCTCTAGACAGTAAACTAATGGAAATAACATCATGACTTTGAGGAAAGAAATGACCATCAAATATGAAAATAAAGATACTTCTGGTCCTTCCCTGTCAGATTTTTGATTTGAAATCATATGAAAAGAATCAAAACAAACTGAGGGAAGTGAAGAGGCATTAGCTATTTTAATCTAATTAAAAAGCCCTTCTATTTGTTTATTCCCTGTAAAGCCAAAATAAGATTACTCTTCAGGTGGCAAGGGTTCTCCATGTCTTACTGTAGAATTATCATTGCTGGAGTTTTCATTAAAGTAAATGCAATGGCATAATGAAACTTGTTTGTTGGAATTTGCATTCTGAATCTCAAAAAGCAGCAGTACATCCCCTTGAAACTTTAAGTACTTTCCCTCATCTAAGTATATCCTAGTTTAGAAACTTTCTATTTAGCATTATTTTCCACCAGCACTTCTTTTTGTTTTCTTTTGCTCACGGTTGTGCATTTATAAGGGTCTGTAAACACCAGTTGGTAGCACAATACCTGAATATCTTCTGCATTTTCTGTATCTAGCCTTAAAAATACCTTACTGTTGCACCTCCCAGAGCAAATCTTGCACACTTTAGCTCTTTCCAAGGTAAAACCCATCAATGTCAAATTAGAATGGATTGCAGAATTTTGCTCTTTATTCTCTGTCAGGTATTTCTTGACAGCCTGGAATTTGCACTAACCTCTGTTTGATCCTTGACACTTGACAGCCTCAAACTGGAAGTTTGTTAAAGGGTGCCAGCATATCTTGCATATTAGCATCTATATTAAAGTGAGGTTTTAAAAAGAATTTTAATATCATTTGGCACAAGATAACTTTTAAAGGGTGACAACTGTGTGCTCTTATCATTGGATATATAGTTCCTGATCATATCAATTGACATATCATTTGGCAATGGTTCTTGATTTCTCTCTGGAAAAAGTTGCTGGTTCAGTTACCCTTGCACATTCTATTTCAGAAGAGTTAATGAAATTACTTATTTCTCAGGAGGAATTCTTTTGGCATATTCAGGTTGCATATGCATTTTACTGGGCTGTAGCTGAACACCATGAAATGTGATGGACAGAATGGTACAATTTCTACAGTATATATTTCAGTGTGAGAAAGAACTCTTGGCCAACACCTGTCTGCTGTGAATTGTTATGTACTACACAGGAGAGAAAAACTTCCTTGTTTATGAGCTGGTTTGGTCTTGGTCAGCACAGACTGAGTAAAAAAGCTCATTCCTGCACTTATTTAACCCCAGCTATGTGCTCATGTCCCAATTCCTGCAAGGACTGTACAGAAAAATAAATACAAGAGGTAGTTTTCTCTGAACACAGCATCATCTATTTCAGCCCTTTTCGCTGAAGCAACAGCACCATCCTGACTTGGCAAAACACTCAGGCACAGCCATGGACTCTGGGAGTGGGTTATCATGTTGGGAATGCTGAGAGTTTAACTGTGGCCACTTGGGAAGTTTAAGAATCCCTTCAGATAAAAGACGCTGTTTTCTCTGGAGGAGTCATTGCAGTCCTCAGATTCTTGCAAAATTTGAACTTGCTGTCTTTTTCTCAGACAAATTACCAGTGATTACAACTGAGAAAAGACTGCAAGCCATGACACGGTAATTAGTCTAAGAGATAATTAGGAAGCAGAACAGAAAAATGTTCCTGAAGAATGAAGACAGCTGCATTGTAACTTAAAGCAAAATTGCTGAACCTCACACCCATAGAAGGGTGGTATTTTTGTGTGTTAGATGTGGAAAATGTAGGCATCTCACCAAATAGCCACTGTTTATTTTTTACCCCAGGAGGTCACTGTCATGACAATTTGAGTCAGGAGTGGTTCTGAGAGCTTGTGCTATTCCAGCCATTCCATCACGTTTTCCTGGATCACAATGGACTGGATGTATCTAAAGCATTCTCTCTAAAGTTCTCCAACATGTTATTGAAAACATGCAATGATGGGTATCACAGTGTCCCTAGTGACTTCTGTCAATGCTGACTGCCCTAAAATGTGGCAAAATCCAATATAAATTCTCCTTGCTGCACTTTAATTTCCTTATGACTGCTCTGAACATAATGGACACAGAGAGCAGCTTAGAGACTTTTTCTTTGCAGTAGCAAATATGAAAAATCATTCTTGTTTTCCTTCAATCTATTCCTTTATGAGTCTGGTTTTTAATACCAGTGACCAATCGAAAGAGAAGTTATTTCAAAATGATGGATGTTGTTGAGCCAGTTAACTTCAGGGCTTGTTCTGATGCTGATTGAAGTTACAGGAAAGTAATCCTGAATCACAGGAACTGTGTTTTTGCCACATAAAGTGCCAGTGCCCTCCTTCTAGCTGCAGCCAGACACGAAGATTTCCGGGCAGCCCAGAGCTGGCTGAGCTTCTCAGATCCATTAGCAGTGTGAGCTGCACCACGTCCCAGCCCCTTGCCAGCTGGACAGAGGGGACAGAACCATCACACCATCCAGGATACTCAGATGGTGTTCTTTACTTTTAATTCCCCGTGCTTCTGCTCTCCGCTAATGTGCTTTCATGGCCGTGTTTGCCATCTATTTATCTGTGGATGTAAAATTAAATTTCCTTGTTTTCTCCTCCCCTTTTATTTCCTTTGGTTGTTTTACATGGTGGCATCTGTGGAATGTTGTAACTTAATTACGTGTTTAACATGCAAATTGAGAACAAGGCAAATTTAAAAGTTCTACAGATTTGTTAAAAGTTCCTACGGTTTACTTCGGAGCTTGACAGCATCCATTAATGTTTTTAGCATCATTGCAAGCACCTATGCTTACACATGAAAATAAGAAAACAGTTTGAATACACAGAAAAATACAAGGCACTTAGTATTCACTCCCTCATTCATTTGTGAAGTAGATAATTCTATCTCAAAAGCTTTATATTGTAATATAAAGATTAGCCATTCTAGATCAAAGGAGGTAAGCTGAAGTTATTTTGAAAATATTTAATACTTATTTTTACTGATAATCTTCTTTTGTAGTTGGGGTGACATGTTATAACATGCCCTTCTTTGCCCTTTTGTACTCTGGATTTACCATGCTCTGGAGTACTTTATTTTAGCTTCCTTTTTCATGATCTGCAGACTTCAGAGTTAAGTTTTATGTGCACTGTAGGAAGCAGAAAGACAACAGCCTCTGAAGTTACCAGAAAGAAATTGCACCCTACAAATGCATTTTGGGATAACTCTGCTAGTCTTTATTTCTGGTATTCAGGAAGCATGTACCTCTATAAATAGTCCATTTCTGATTTTCTGTTATTTATATTTGCATTCACAGTTATTGGGCAACTTCAGATTTTTCCATGCTGGCACAGCCTAGGTTGACTTGGGTGCCTCCATCCAAAAGGAACAGAAGCCCTCTCTGTTGGCACACAGACAATGAAATGGTATGGCAGCAACATCACTTGCATAATTATGCTTCATTTTATGCTGAAGGAAAAGCAGGCATTTCCAGCTTAATTGTTGCCCTTGTCTTTGAGAGGTCTGTTCCTTCCAAATTCTTTTTCTCTTAAGAAATTTGTCTGCATGTAATTAGGGACACGGAAAAACCAAGTGAAAATGTGTGAATATGCAGGCAGAAAAATGCTTCATGAAGTGCAGCATGCAGTCATTATATTTCTCCTTCCCATCGTGTGATCCAAATTCATGACTTTATTAGTGCTATAAATAAGTATTTCTTGTAATTTGTGATTAGAAACTGAAATTTAGATTGTAAGGGAGTAACTGGTTTATAGGTATTTATTAAACTGTATTTAATATCTACATCCTCCCAGATGTAGGTATTAAATATAGTGTGCTTCAATACCAATAGAAAATACCACTTTTACTATTTTTTCAGTCATGAGACTTTTTCCAAGCTTATGACATTCCAAAGAAGATTAAATCCTCTATAAGGCTAGAAATAAAGTAAATATTTGTTATTAAACCATTGGTAGATCATTTAAAAAGTGCAGTCCTTTATTGAGGCTGATGGAGTGGTGTTGAAATCCTTAAAGCATTCAGATGGTGCAGTAATTGCACACATCTGATGCCAAGGCTGCAAAACTTTGATGAAAGCTGTGGCTTTGTTTTTGCTGTAGACAGATTATGTTCTCTGCTGCAGTGAATTAAAACTAAAAACTTCAGTAATGTCTTTCCACATTGTATCCAAATCCAGCACTCAGAGTCCAATGAGTCATGTCAGCAGCAGAGCTGGTAAGTGAATTTATATTTGTGTCTGAATAACCATCCCTTTAGGTTTATAAATGTTCTCCTTTTTAAGAGCTGCTAAGTATGTAGCAGTTGCCTCAGCTATATGGACTTTCCCATTAGGCTGATGAGCTTCAAAGCAATTGGAGCTCCTTCCAAGTATGAAGGGAGGACACACAATGAATTCCAACTAAAGTTAAGGATAAAAAAAATGTGGGTTTTTTTAAAGAAAATGTTCCAAATAATTAATTTCTTTTTCAACTAAAAGAATGTATATTTTTTTTCTCCAGCAAGTCATTCTTTCCCCTTGCCATGTCTCATCTGCAAAATTAAGTTTTATTTGAATGAAGGCCTTTACTGACCTTATGTGTATCAGATTTTCCTCTATGGACTTCAGAATAGGTACATACCCTATGAATGAATTCTGGCCACATTTTACTGCAGGACAAGCATTTAACAGTATTTCCTCAACCCTTTAATTTTTAGGCTTCTAGATTTTATTTTGCTGTAGTTTAACCATAGTCTGCCCAAGTCCTACCTGGTGTAATTTAGATTGGCTGTTCAGTTTTATTAGAGTTAACGTGTAAAAGATTTTCTATAGAAAACTTCTTATTTTCCATTTTAACAAATCTCTTTCTGAGATAATAGATTATTTTACTGATTTTGGCATTAAGCAAAGAAAAGGCAAATTCTAATTTGAGTCTGGAATCTAGGAATGAAGCCTAATTCTTTGTCAAAAGTTGAACTTAGTGGTCTGTAGTGCAGTTGTCTCAAAGTTATTTCAGGTTTCAGCCCAAATAAAGTGTGGGATCCAGCAGAGTTATTTCCACTTGGTAAAATTCTGCACTGTGAAGATAATCTAGTATTTTTTTTAATGACTGATAAGCTGTGAGAGTAAGACTTTAAGCTGCAGATTGAAACAGTTCACTTTTTAAAGTTTAGTATTCCTTTTCTCATGTATTAGATAATGGAAAATCCAGAAGAGAAGGGAACCACAGTACAGCGGGTGCTTCTGAGAGGGAATCTTGTAGGAGGTTCATAAAATAACAGAGACTTCTAGCATGTATGTGTGGTTTTTCCTTCCATTTCTGTGTGTTCCATGTGAGATTTGTAGGAATAAAGATCAAAGGGTGGACAGTAACCTGCTCTGTGGGGTAGCTGAAGTGTTCTGCCCTGAAACGAGGAATGCTCGTGGGTGAGGATGGGCTCCCAGGCCAGCTGCAGTGCCTGTGCTGGGCCTGGGGATGCTCCACGCCCCTGAGGCTCCAAGGCAGGACCTATTTCCCAGGTGTAAAGCTTTCACAAGAGCTGTGGCACGTGTGTGGAGGCAGCAGGAGGCCTGCAAAGAAATGTCACAGTGTAGGTCTTGTGTGCTGCAGTGAAAACTGTCTCCTTAGAGGGATGGATGGGATTCTTATGGGATTTTCAGGTGGGAGAGGTATTAAACATTCCTCTGTGTTTATGAATTAGGCTATTAAATTCCTTATCTGGATTTAACCACCAGAAATAACCTCCATCTTTTGTAGGGGTGTGACATGACATTTACTTTTCATTTCTTGGGGTTACGTGCTGCTGTGCAATGTGATGTGCTTGGACAGTACCTACCCTGTGTGAGAGGGGATCCTTGTTCCAAGAACTGAAAACATAACATGAATTGAAGTTTGAAAAAGCAATTTTTGCAGGCTGCAGAAGCTGGCATTTTTTGTTAATTTATTTTGTTTTTACCCCCAAGAAGGGAGAAACAGGAAAAATATATTTCATAATTGTGCATGACTGCTTACAATTTTGGCAGTGGAGCACAGAGCCTACTGTCCCTCAGGTAACGTAATTTGCTTTCCTATTGCCTATGGACATACTAAAAATGTAGCATTTTGCAAGAAGGCAGTGCAACACACAATAGATGATCATTTTGTGATAGAAAATGCTCTAGAAGTCACTTGCTGTTATTTGACATGACTTTACAGAGCCTAATGGAGTATCAGCATTATATATAAATGCACAATAATATGTCAGTGGCTTTAAGGTGAGGGAGAAGCCATCCTCCATTGAAGCTGTAGCTATTTTTAATCAAAACACTATGATTTTTATAAAAGTCAAGGCTTAGATGTGCTTTTCTGAGACATGGGAAGGCCAAGAGAAATGGCATTTTTATGAAGTGCATGGGAGGACCAGCAGTGTACAAGGAACTCATTTTATTACTACTTCTTTTCCTCACTCTTAATTTTCCTTTTCTGTTGCTTGTATTCCAGTTTTTGTGAGCTGCCCCAGGTGAACTTTGTTTATCACAGATGTATTTGCTGTAACTCTTAATAGCATGAGCATTATGCTACTTTCACGGGTACAGAGCCAAGAAATAATTTCAAAAAGTCTTCTAGAAAGAAGTGGATCATGAAGAGAAGATGTGGATTGCCCAAAAGGTGCAATGTGAACATTAGTGCTGATGTTCTTATTCAGATTTTCTGTGGGACACAGGCTTAGGGTGAACAGGTTATTATCACTTAAACAATTAGTGCTGCTGTACAACATACAGAAAATCACTGACAATTTCTCTCTTGTGCTGATCAAATTTACTGTCATTCCAAAGGAGGGATAAATTTGTTTGCAGTTCCACACGAGGTGTTCTGTTCAAAAAGAAATCTGAGTCTGAAGTATTCCTATCATCATCTTCCATCTATTCCTAAATTTCTCAAATCAAAAATCTTTTATTGTTTTTATCTGATTTAATCTAGCAGATAAAAGCAATAAAAGAATCAATGTCTGGACAAATTCAAGTAGGAAATAGGGACCAAATTTTAACAGCAACTGTATGAACAATTTACCAAAGTTCTGTGTCACCTGAAATCTTTAGCTCAAGATGACTTTCATAACATGGAACTAGTTAGTTTGGCAATGCTTTGGGATTTGTAGTTCTGGTGAGTGCCCATGATTTATGGAATAAAATAACACAATGTATTTTTTACTGCCGCTTTCATTAATGATTTTGACTAACCTGTTGTGACTGGAACTCCCTTTAAACCTCCTGTATTGAGAAGTCTGAATTTAGTCCATCTTGCCCACATTCTCTCATCCTATCCCAAACAATATTGCATTATGAAACACAGTAGAGCTTAATTATGTGTTTTTATGATGTTAACACAAGCTAGACTGAAATCATTTGCATGTAGCAATGTTTTTACCCTGGTAATAATGGTTTAGAGTTACTTCTGTTTGAGTTATTCAGTCCTGAGGGATATGCCAAATACTCAGACTGACTAAAGAGAAACACTAGAAGTGTCTGAAACCCCACAGCTCTGCTAGTTCTGGTAATGGGAAGCTGGATTTTATTTTTCATAGAGGAAACAAAGCAGAGTGAACGGCATACGTTTCTTTTATGAATTCCTTACAGTTTAAGCTTTAGAAAAATATGTGAAAGTCAGCACAGAAGGTCTGTGATTGAAATCATCCCATGAATATATTACCACTTTGAAAATTCCTCCCTTCCATCTACTCTGATTCTGCTATGCACATGGTGGGAATCCTGTGTGTCTGCAGACACCAGGAAGCTGGCACTGATGCAGGACTGGTGATGAGGGAAATTGGAATGAAATACCTGGATCACTACAGTGTCCTATTTTATTAATGAGACACTACAATGTACAATTTTTACTTTTTTTTGTTAAAGGCTGACTTCAATTAACACATTTGGCAATTGTATAAACTGAAATGATGCATAGAAAGGAGACAACACCAATATTCTCAGTTCATGGGAGCATTCTGTATTATTTGCAGAGTTGGAACTCATTATGCTGTTTACCTCTGGAAATTATCCTTTCTGTATTTCTCTTTCTCAAGCGGCAGCTTCTCCATGACTGTGTTGACTGGAGTATTAAGATATGAAAAGGTAATCCTGTAACAGTTGGGATTCAACAACTGTAGAGAAAAAGCAGAAAAAAATCATACTATGCTCAGAGAAAAGCCTAGACCCTGTAATTAAGATAACATTTCATTTGATAACTGAACAGAAGCCAGACCTTCAGTCATTTTGGAGCTGGTATATTGCCACCAATTATTTTAAATCTCTTTAGCTGCCAGATATTGTTGCTCTTGTGCTGCCTGGCAGGGCACCAATGATGCTGATCTATGATCCAACCAAACAGGAAGAATAAATTAACAGCAGTGTAACTGGTGCATTCTCAATCCACCAGAATTAACCACAAGTGCACAGGGGACAGTCATAAGACACTGATTGCCTGCAGGGTAGACCATGTTTGAGATACTCTTCGCTGAATAAGAATGTGGAAAGGCTCCATGACAATGACACTGAACTAATTACCCCTCATATCTAAAAAAAATATTTTAAAAGTTATAAATTCTGTATTTTATTCATGCTACTATGTGGATACCTTGAGTTTTCCAATTGAGAGAGCAAGTTCTTCTGACCAAATTCCCTATTTATGCTGAATTTTTACACATTGCTGCCATTTATTGTTGAACATGCAAGACCACTCAGAAAACTGTTTGCAGTACAAATCTTACAGATTTTTCTGCAGCTGAGGTAGCATTCTTGTAAACTGGATATGTGCTTGACAACTCCTGGTGGTTCTTCAGTAGGAAGATACAGGGTGTCAGATTGTCTCGAGCAGCTCTTAGATTTGCTGATGGTAATGCTCAACAATCTTTAAAAAAAATCCAAACAAAATAAACCTTAATTTCTTCCCTCTTAATTGTAAATGGATCTCCCAGGAGCTAAAGCTCTGTGACATCACCATGGTACTGGTGAGAGAGAGCAAAAGGGAGACTGAGAATGCCTCATGTGATTTGGTGAATTTGTGTTGTATAGGACTTTCACTTCTATATACTCACACAACTTCTTTTTGTTGTTTGTAGTTTAATGTTAAATTGTTTGTCCTGGTACATTTTTTTTTAAATTGATAAAGGATTGTGATGTATAATCATAGAATTATAGACAGGCTTGAGTTGGAAGTGCCCTTAAAGGTCACCCTGTTCCAACCCCTGCCATGGGCAGGGACAGCTTCCAGTGCCCCAGGGTGCTCCAAACCCCATCCAGCCCAGCCTGGGGCACCTCCAGGGATGCAGGGGCAGCCACAGCTGCTCTGTGCCAGGCCTGCCCACCCTGCCAGGGCAGTGATTCCCAGGGTCCTCCTTTCTCCCTTTTTAAAAATGAGAGCAATGTTTCCCCTTGTCCACTCTCCTGGGACTCTGCTGCCGTGACTTGGCTGGTCCTTGTTTCCCTGCCTGTGGAATTCTTTCTCTTTAGTTTGAACCAGGGTCAAATATTTCTTGCAATGGTTTGCAAACTGAGTTCTGTGTCCACAGCTCTTTCATTGCTCATCACTAATGTGCCACATGTGAGCTGGCTGATTCTTTACTGTGAATCACAAATACAAAATCCTTAACATAAGCGCATTTTATTCTAATCTGTGATGTTGTTTTCTGATGAAAAATGAAATGCAAATTTTTAAGTAACATAACAATAAGAGCAGATGGAAATCTTATCTTCAGAGTTCTAAAGGGAGCCCTATGTAGGAGATTAATTGAATTTCATGTAAAAGGGCGATGTTTTGTTTTTTTATTTAAATGGAAGGGTTTGGTATTCTCAGAAGAAAACATTTCACTGTTTCTTTTTCCTTTACTGTTAAATAGCTCATCTCATCTAGGTTTTGTATATTTAGATAGTGTATTCTGTTTTTTTTTCTATTGGTTTTAGATTCACTGAATTATTATTTTTGATAAGAAATGATCTTAAAAAAAACCTGCAAGTAATTTATCTGAAAACTTTATTTTTATATGTATGAATCATAATCTTTTTACTGATGGATGATGACAAAGTTGAGGTTGGTGTCACTGTGATTAAATACAGAGTTAAATCGTGCAGAAAGACTTGTTGCTTCAATGTATGATCATGTTGTCCTTCCCTGCATCCTTATTTAGAATGGCACTGCCTTTCAAGCTAAATACATAAAGTATCACTAACAAGTGTTCACAGCTCTGCTTTAGGGTACTTCAAGGTTTATTTATATGTTATATCTCAAAATCTTGCATCTGAAGCTGGAGTCCTGCCATCTGTGGTTAACTGTGCATTAAGGGGATTGTGCCAATACAAGTGTACAAGATGACAAGTATGATGAGTTGAAAATTATCTGCTAGGAATAAGATAGAAGCACATCTAGGATATAGATAGAGCCTTGGATTAATGGAGGCTGTTAATTTTCTGTGACACATGGTTGTTCAATACTTCCCTACTTTTAACCCTCTGTAGCTCCCAGAGGATGTATTCCCACAAGCCCTTTTCCCAGCTATAATTGCCAAATAAATGGAGCTCTGTACTAGCCTGGAGAGCTAGCTCACTGATTAAGCAGTGAAAAAAAATACTCTTTAACACTGGATATATCCTGGCATGCAGAGAAGGTAAAGAATTTGGTTTTACATAATCCTGAAGGTCAGCAGCACTTGCATTTAAATCAAGGAGGTTGTGGCTGAAAGAATCTGTAAGGACTGGAGCTGACAAAGGTGCCAACACATTGGCAGTCTGTGAGCATCTTTGCCAACAGACAATTGTCTAATACAGTTTTGTGTAAAAGCACCTTTTTGGTTTAATTTTTTAATTTTTTTTTTTTTTTAATTAAAGAGTTTGGTATGCCCAGAAGAGAGTATTTCATTATGACTTTGTCCCTTAACTCATCTCCTCTGGGTTCTGTGTGTTTAGACAGTGCACTCTGATGTTTTGAACTCTACAAGTCCTCTCCTTTCAATGAGACTTGCAGGGCCTGGTGCCTCCCTAGTATCTGCCTGGAACGTGGGTCATGATTTGTGTCTGAACACTGTTTGAGCTGAAATTCTGGCTTCATACTGATGGCTACTGAAGTTTGAAAAGGCAGTGTGGTTGGAAATTGGCCAGCGCTTCACTGGCTGCAGATTTGCAGCACCTTGGCGTGTTTATATGGACCAGGACAGAATATGTTGATTTTCTATTCTTGTTCAAAATGTGAAGTGCAAGAACATTTAAAGATATTTAAATCCAATCTGTGTATTTTTCACTACATGGTAACTATTTTATGTCTTATTTTATTTTTGTTGTTTTTATTAGGTTTGTTCAGGTTTTGTTGTTGTTGTTGGGTGTTTTTAGTATTTTCATCAAAACCTCTGTGGTTGCTGCTGCAGATATCCTAAGTTAATAAAACTAATATAGGAAACAGGAAGCAAAAATGCCACTAGTTTGATCTGATAAAAGTTTAAACATTACAAGTAGTTACCCATCTTATCCATATGAATTTTGTGCTTAAATAAAACCTCAATTTAGAAGTATGGCACTTAATTCCATGTAGTCACAAAAGAAGGTGACCAGAGAAATGAAACAAAAACATGATTTATGGTTTCCACCAGTGTTGGTGGTATTTTTAGTGTCCATTCATTGTTTATTATTTCTTCCTCACATGTGATAGAAATTGGCTGGTGGCAAACAATAAGGTAGAAATACTCTGATAGCTTTAAAGAAAAATAGATCTCTGTTGAACAATGGAAACAGTAGCATGGAAGAATGAACAGTTCAGAAAAGTTCTACACATTGCAATTAACCATAGCAGCATATCAAANTGCAAAATAAGGTGATCAGAGAAATCAAACAAAAACATGATTTATGGTTTCTACCAGTGTTGGTGGTATTTTTAGTGTCCATTCATTGTTTATTATTTCTTCCTCACATGTGATAGAAATTGGCTGGTGGCAAACAATAAGGTAGAAATACTCTGATAGCTTTAAAGAAAAATAGATCTCTGTTGAACAATGGAAACAGTAGCATGGAAGAATGAACAGTTCAGAAAAGTTCTACACATTGCAATTAACCATAGCAGCATATCAAACATCTAGGTGGCATTGATGGAGATCTGTAAATGTGCACATTGGGAAAGGAAAAACGTTTTGAGCTTAAACTGAGCCATTTGTATTTGAACCAAAGTTTTCTGGGTGGAAGGGATATGAGAAAAGATGTCTTAATTTTGCTTCCAGATTAATTTTTCAATTCAGAAAGGGCAAGTTTCATTAGAAATGATCTCCCTGTGTTTATGAAGATGAGGTGAAGGAAAAGGCAATATCTGGTTGACATTCTTTTGGTTTGCTTTTCTTATATGTGCAGTAGTCATTTAAGCAGAACCCTGGGAACATGTACAGAAAACATATTTGTTTGTGACTCCCTTGCTCTGAATTACTATATGACCTCGCCTTTACTTTTCCTGCTCTGCTGCAAAAGATATTGAACTTCTGAGAATTCCTCCCCCCACACCCCCAAATTTACATGTCAATAAACCAGTATTATACACAGAGGAAGAGTGAAGGAACACAGAAGTTAATTAATCTTAAGATTACACAGGACTGAAATGTAATTTTAGAAAGTGCTCTGAGTTTCCTGGGTAATTCTATTATCCCAGGAAGAACAAAGAAACCCTAGTACCTTTCTACTTCATCATTTCATATCAGTGAGGAATAAGTTGTTTCCTGTCTTAGAGCAGCCAAATCCCAGCCATGCACTTGAGCTGGCTCCTGGCAAGGAGCTCTGCTGCCTCTCTCCTCTCCTGGCAGCTCTTAGTGACAAGGCACAGAGCAGGAGGGCTCATTTTCCTTCCTGCAGTGGCACCCCGGGGTGAACATTGCTGTGCTGAGCCAGAGGAGAGATGCACACGCTCTGGGATGTCTCATCTGGCTCCTGATGTTTTCCTGATGTGCCACGGGGGATGTGTGGTCTGTCCCAAGGACAAGGACCATGGTGTAAACATCTCCTCTTCCACATTTTAGACAGTGGAAGTTATTTCCATATCTTTGTGAACAAATAATTACTGTATTACCTGCTTAACCAAGGTGCACTCTACCATTGCTGTGTGCAGAGGAGCTTCTCTAGGGGATGATTCAGAGCAGAATTGTAATTTGTGCTGCCTCACAGGTGCCTGTGGGAGGGACTGGACTCCAGGATTCAGTTTCTTAAACTTGCATGGTAGAAATGAAAAATTGCATTATCTCCTCCCTAGGAACAGAATGTGGTAATCACCAAATATAATTGCTTGCTCTAAGAGGAGCAGTCCTGCCTTGTCCATGGCAGCGCTTTAACTGGTAGTGGATTTTAAATGTGCAACTTATGTAAAAGGAATGCAAGGAATATAAAAGCTCAGCAAGATTAGTGGAAAAAAGCTCTACTTTTGTGTGTAATAAAGGGTGTCCCCTACCAAAAACAGCGGCCTGTGAAGAACCTTCTGTTCCTGATAGTGAACAGGGGGAGAAATGAATTTTTGCCAACTTGTTAGAAGCAAGCATACTAATGATAAACTATGACAATTTCTTTTTTGGAACTACATCTGTTAAAGGAAGAAATATAACTAAAAGCATAGGATTGTCATAGGGGAGGAGGTGTTTTCTTTTAGCTGAGAACTCCTATTTCCAAGGCTGTACATCAAGGGAGTTTTCACTTCAAAGCTATCTACACCAAGGAATAGTAACATCTAATGAAACTGATAGTTAAACCCTCAGCTATCACATCGTGACCAAGCTGCTATTATAGTGCCTGCAGCTATTGCACATCCTCTTTGATTTATTTCATTTTTGATCTTTATGATCTGCTGGACCAGCACAGCTTTGTTCACACTGGCTGAGATTTTTTTTTTTAAATTAACCAGTATACCAACAAAAATACATTAACAATCCCTCATTATCTTTACATGATCATTATTTAGGCTCAATAAGAAAGGACATGAATAATAACTGATCATCTACTCAGGAAAATCAAGTCTCACACAGGAGAATGAGATCAAGGCTACATTTTCAGATGAAACAAATTCCTGTCTTTTAAATATGGCAATTAATTATGTGATATGCTGCCTGTGCTACAAATTTCCCTGTACTGTACTTAAATTGCATAAAAACTTGAAATGCTATTGTTTTCTAGGTTTAAAAACAGATTTTAAAATCTATTATATGTTCTGGGGTTGCTGAAGATTGGGTCTGAATACACAAATTTTGAATCTATCATATTGGTGCTTGTATTTCTTAATGAAGTATTGTATTGGTTCAATTTATTGTATACAGTAATATCTGGGAGGGGGAAGAAACTTATATGGTTTTCCTAGTAAGAAATAAGAGGAAAACTACAAGGTCATCCTAATGATCTGAAGGCTTTACTAGTTTATGCCATTACTTATCAAGTAAACAAAAGTAGTTTTATCTCCTTGAATAAGTTATAAGGTTTCTCTAATCAACTCTTACAGAATGTTCTTCTAAATGGTTTTTAGCACAAGAAAAGATTTGTCCTGTTGAGGAAAAGAAAGCTCAGATTAAATTTTTGTCTTGAATACTGACTTCCAAAGAGATTAATGTACACAGTAACAGTGTTTGTTAGCTTGAGAAGAGTAAGTCAATATTCTGTTAAAAAGTTGCAGAGTGAGTCAGTAGTAGTAGAACAGCAGCCAGATTAGTATTTTAATTGCAATTATTTACATTAATCTTCCAAGTACTGAATTTACTGTATTCCCAGAGAGTTTGAGACACTTCTGTTACCCTTCTTTCTTTCCCATGTTCTCATCCCTAATAAAATGCATTTGAGTCTTCTTAAAGACAAAAAAAAAAAATAAAAAAAAAACAGCAACTGGAACTTGAAACAACCAAACCCTTGAGGATTGTTTTGCAGAGCTCTAGAATTGCATTGGCTGACTTTATGTAAATCAGGTTATCATTACTGGAATAACATAAAAATGCACAAAATCCCTCAGGGTAAAGTCTATTATGAACTCATCTGCTATCACAGACAGACAACAAGCACAGAAAGGGGCTTGACTTATAGAGTTACTGAAATTTAGCAGAGTCTTACCTGTTGAACTCAATGGGACATTTTCACACCTTTTGCCTTTAGAAATCTTCAGATAGAAATTTCTCACAGCATAAGAGCCCAGCCTGTTCTATACTGGGCTGCCTTTTAAGGGAGGTCACAGCTGAATTTCAGCTCAGGCAGGGGCTCAGTCTATTCCCAGCTAGGAGAAGACTCCAATTTTAGGATTCTAGCAAAGGGCTGCTGAGGTCATTGAGGGATGGGAGCACCTCACATGTGCAGAAAGGCTGAGAGAGCTGGGACTGTTTATCCTGGGGCAGAAACCACTCAGCAGGATTTCTTGAATATATGAAAATATCTGAAGGGAGGATATACAGGAAATGGAGCAGACCCTTTTCAGTAGTGTCTAGTGGCAGAGCAAGAGCAAATGGGTACAAATTGAAACACAGGAATATAAAGGTTTCCTGTTTTTTTTGTTTTTTTTTTTAACTGGAGGTGACAATGCTGAAGACTTCTTTGAGCAATATGTTTAAAACACCATTGTGAGGGTAAAGCACCTTACTGTTAAAGCATTGGGACAGTGCTTCAGTAGCGACCTTTTTGATACTCCTGTGTTCCCATTATTCAGGGAATTCTGCTGCTGTGAATTATTCAGTGCACAGCCAGGATGGGATTATCCAGCCTGAGTCAGGAACCATGTGGTCAGTAAATCACAGGGGTCTGCAGCTTCATCTGCCACTGACAAACAGATCCCTTGGCAGAGATGAGCACACTGTGGAGAGAGCTCTGTTCAGGTATCCACCCTGCAAGATTTGCATAAGATTTCCCTAATTTAAATAATAGGCAGCAGACACAGAGATGTTGCAGCTTACAACAGCATTCTCTGGATTCAGAGGGGTATCTTTCATTTAGATTTGGATTTCAGCACTCCAGTGTTATTCACAGTAGGTCTAGTCCCAGACACTGAAAATGTATTAAAAAAACAGCTTCTCAGCAGTCTGGCAATTTGATCTGATAATACCTGTTCTCTGTACAAGAACCTGAGAAATGAGTTAGAAATTTGGGACCTAGCCAGTGCATAGCTAGAAAGGGAATTGTTTACACAAGGATACATTTAGTCAAGTAAAAGGATTTCTTTAGGAAGGCACTTCATCTCTTTCACTATAAAGTTAATTTTAATTTGAGAAATCTTAAGCTATTTTTCCATAAGTACGTATTATTACAGAAACATATTAAAGGGAATCAGTTCATTGACTGTAAATGCCTCATTTATTTGAAGTAATTATGCGAAAATTTTATTCCAGGAAGAATATTTGATATCAAATGAGTCAGTAGTATATCCTAATGTTTCTGCATAAATGAGGCTTTGTCTCAATAAATTAAAGCCTGTAAAACCATAATCTTAATAAACTTCACAAATTTCTTTGCTCATGACTGTTAAAAGAGAAGTGTTATCCACTCTGGGGGAAAATAATTGTTTTCATACTGTTTATTTCTGACTATCACAGTAATTGTAAGGCATTCTCTTTGATGTAATCCCTTATACAGTTATATATAAAAAGTGATATGAGCTGTTTTGTGTTTTAATTGAATAACTTTGGAAACTAGATTTTCGATCTTCAAATATTAAATTAATTCACTCAGAACCATTCAAATAATTTCTAGGAAAAAAAAAAAAGAAGGGTAGAGTGCATTTATTTTTGTTTTTGAATATTATTCCCTGCTAAACAAGGTACTCAGCTCTTCCTGAAAGGGAACTTACTCTTTGCATGGCCTGTTTAATTAATTGAGCTGCCATGTCCATTCAGCATCACCTGTGCATTAATGTAATATTAAGTTTATTAGCAGGTCTTTTAAAAGACCATGATAAAGTGCCACTTTCACTCTTTTTAGTTATGGGTGGCAGAGTACTGAAAAGCAGATCTGAATCATGATTTTGTGGTTTGTGCCTTTTACTCTTCCTCAAAGCTTTCTACTTTCTGTGTTACCTTAACTTATTCCCTACCTCTGGTTTGTAAAACCAGCTAGAAATTCTTCTCTTGTGGCAGCTCATGGAGATTTTAAGGAGGCAGTTTTGGAATTTCATCACACTGTTTAGAGATTTTGTGTAGCAGCTTCATGAAGAGAAAAGCAGCAACCATATCATCCAGGCTTTTGGTACTGCAGCCTCCTTCTCCAAATTATTACGTTTCCCAATCCTTTTTGTACTGGATCTTAAAAGTGAAGGAAGGTGAGAGAATCACTGGTACCTCACCTATCACAGGGTCACTGGGCTGAAAATTACCTTCAATGCTGGGTCATTGTGCTCTTAAATGGAGAGACTTTGTATTATAATGGCAGTTAATTATTAAAAAGGCTGTGAGAGGATTGCCAGAGCAAATTTCTAAAATACCCTGAGCTGTGATTGAACATTTTCAAATATCTAATATTTCTGAGTGAAAGAGGTTAATTCTCCATTTACAGAATAAGTGGACTGCTCTGGGCTGTGGAAAATTCAGAAGCTATCTGTGATGAGACATGATTTCAGGTTTTGCCTCCAAGTTTGTTTTACAGGGTGAAGGATTTGGAGTGTAGGGACATGGAAGAGTCTTTGAGCTGCTGGTCTATGTCCAGAAAGTGACACTTCAGACTTGGAGTGGGTGATTTTGCATTAATTTCCTTGGATATGTGAAATAAAGCATTTGATCAGTGACTAGTGGGAGGGTGTGCAGCCACGATCTGTAAAGGGAGGATCAGTCCTGGGTTTATTTAGTTTTTCATGTGATTCAGACATGTAAGAAGACAATCTTTTAGAATTTTAAATACCTAGATAGTATTTTAAGACCAAATTAGAACATTTTGTAAGGTTGCTATGTCTTGATATGGTTGTGCTGAACTTGCCTTCTTTTTCTGATTCTTTAAAGCTGGAGTTACAGGATGAATATACACACGAGCTGTTGGAAATTGATCTTTTCTTCTTATTGTTAAAATATGGCATACAAAATTGTAAATTAAGAAAAAAGTGAAAACCTAATTTAAAAATGATACTTTTTTTTTTAGATTTTCTCTTTTATAGTCTTCAAAAACCAGTCCAGAAGTAGATAAAATACATAATCTTAGATTTTAGAATTATTGCCTTATTAAGACTGCAGGTAGTTAATTGAGATGGGAGGTTTTATTGTGAGTATAGAATGGAACTAAACTTGAAACAAGTGTAAAGCAGACATGATAAAATGTTGCATGAATTTATTATTCAGCCTCCAGTTTTCACAAAGAAGTTGTAGTCCTCCTGGTTAGAAACATTCTGTGTGACTATGGATTTGGTATAAAAATGATTTAGCTTTGTGGGTTTATTCTACATCTATTTTTTTGCTGAGCTCTTTTACTGGCTCAGATCAACTTCATCTATTGACTTTTGCTTTGCTTCAGCTATCTTTTAAAGTAATTAGGGGTTTTTTTTGACACCTCAATCTATTAACTTCCTTACTTTGAGAGTTTTTACGGATTGTGGTCACGCCTGGTTTACAACTTTGAGGGTTGTCTTAAAAGCAGTGTTCTATATAAAGGTGTTACAAATGAGAAACAGCAGGCAGGGTCTCTGAAAAGGCTCGGGGATGTGGGGTTGCCTGCAAGCCTGGGAGTTTCCATCATCCTGGCATCATCTGAGAGCCAATAAAGCTGAAGGCAGGGAATTCCATTGTCACTGTATCTCATTCGAAAATAGTGTTTGCCTTCACAATGCACAGTCAAGTGAAAGGCTGCAACTATGTTATTTATTTTTTTTAAAAATCACTATTTTATCATAATCATATTTATATAACTGCATAAGAATTATCTTAAGGCCATGTTGCTTATGGGTGATTTCTCTTTTGGCAAAGAATAAGGGACCAAAAAAGAGATATAGGAACTGTAACAGTTTTGTATTTTTCATTTCTTAAATACCTGCACAGGTTTATTGCCATCTCATGGAAACATAATACGAAGCTGAGTGCTCCTTATCCCCTGCATTTCCCAGGCAGGCAGGGCAGCTCCCTGCTGTGTTGGCAGTGTCTGAATGGGGCTCCAAACCTGGAGTAAATGTCACCACAGCTATGGGCTCCAGAGCACAGACCAAGCTAACAGTTTAGCAGTGAACTCTTGTCCAAGTTTTAATTTTTGTCCAATTACTTTGGGTTTGGCTGACTAAAAAACCCAAACCTTCCAGCAAGCCGTATCTTTTCACACAGCTCCTATCTGTCTCCAAACTTGAGGAAGTTTGGGGATTTTTAAAATATATTTTGGCATTTAGAATAATTTTTCCACACCAACTATTTTGGTAATAAATTGTACTTATTTGGGTTCTTTTCACTATGAAATTCTTGTTTGTAGTCCTCCACCAGCTGTGGCAAACCTACTAAAGGGACAGATTAATTTTTAGTGTTGAAGAGTGTGGTTGGATGCTCACTTTGCTTTTATAGCCAATGAAAAAAAGAAAAACAATTCTCACTTAGATCACATTTTTAAAATACTCAATAGAAGAAATGAGGCAGATGCTTCCATATTCTGCTAAATTTTGAAAGTAGGACTTAAACTTCCCATTTAATTAGATGTCACTTTGCCCCCTTACACTCTTTAAATCTTGTCCTTGATATTTATGACAGGTACAGACAAATTTATAGCATTTAATTATAGGCAAAGAGACCATTTCCTGCCATAGTCTTAATATCACAGAACAGCTGATGTGGAAATTAATGGTAATGAGGCATACTTAGTTTCTTGTTACTTTATTAGTAAAGGAATGTATTGCTTCAAAGATTGTTCTACACTTGAGAAATATTCAGTGCAAAATGCTGAAGCAGTCATGACATTCAAGTGAGAATGTGAAGATTTCTCTTGGCATATGGGGATAGAAAGAAGGCGAAATGTTTTGACAAGTATCGTAATTTGACAGTTAAAATAAACACACAGTCAAACAGAAAGGGGATGGTTGGTGAAATCTCTGTGCTGAGTACTTTTCCTGTAGTTTCTCTGTTTGAATAAAACAGAAGTTTTTATGACGTTGGTAATCTGGAGCACCTGTGGACTCTGAGTGGGAACCAATGGCGTTGTATCTCACATTACAGCGCTGCATTTTTTGGATTTTATTTCCAGAAACAATGCTGCAGCACTGCACAGTGGGAACTTACCCATGTGAGTATTACTCACAGATGAATCATGAAGGTTATCACAAATGACGAAACAGAGAGAACCAAAGGAAGATCTTCCGGGTCAAAGAACAAACAAATTTGTTTGGTCCTTTCTTTTTTGTTCCTTTGGCTGCTGGCAAAGTAGGAGGAATCCACAGGGGTCCTGAAAGCACTCAAACCTTCAAAAGAAGGGAATTTTATACTGAAAACTCCTAAAACGTGTCTCCTAAGGGTGAAGCCAGTCTCACACTCAAGTCTTTCCGTGCAGACCCAGCAGTGTTGGGGAGCCCTGGCTGTGTCCTGGGGACCTCTGTGCCTGTGTGCTGGAAACTCAGCCTGTGCAGGGAGAGCTGGAGCCCAGCAGAAGCAGCCAGGGCAGGGCTGGTGAGCCCTGGGGAGCTCTGTGTCTGTGCTGGAGCTCAGCAGCAGCAGCCAGGGCAGTGTTGGGAGCTCTGTGTCTGTGCTGGAGCTCAGCAGCAGCAGCCAGGACAGTGTTGGGAGCTCTGTGTCTGTGCTGGAAGCTCAGCAGCAG